>BFEA01000030.1:5113203-5132700 GCA_003427395.1 Chara braunii
CTAGCGGGAAAGGCCCTGTTCAGTGCAAGTAATCCGCTGCTAGCGGGACACTTCAGTATAATCATCCCGCTGTTGGCGGGGAACAGCAATCATCAACACATTACTATTTGTAATCCCGGTGCTAGCGAAAAAGCCCCGTTCCGCGCGATTATTCCGCTGCTAGCGGGACACTTCAGTGTAATCATCCCGCTGTTGGCGGGGAGCAGCAGTCATCAACACATTACTATTTGTAATCCCGCTGCTAGCGGGAAAGGCCCTGTTCAGTGCGGTTATTCCACAGCTAGTACCCTTCAGTGCTATCAACTAGGTGATCCCGCTGCTGGCGGGAACGGTGTTCTTCAGTGAACAACCAATCAAGTAGTCCCGCTGCTAGCGGGAAAGGCCCTCTTCAGTGCGATTAATCCACTGCTAGCGGGAACGGTGCTCGCCAGTGAAATACCAATCTGGCAACCCGGCTGCTAGCGGGAGCGGTTCTCAATCAGGTACTCCCGCTGCTTGGTTTTATTTGGAACTGTTTGAAGGGGTAAAAGGTCAGGTCTATGATCTGGGAGTAGTGGTATTTTTGTTGTATTTTACTTTATTTTTCTCATATATTAAATGGCTTTATAATCCTTCATTCAGAAGAGTATGAAAAGGGGCATGATAGGCAGTGCAAACACCGACACCCTGCCGCTCGCTGAGGACCTCGGAAGTGGGCGTGGCGAGTGACAGGCGTCGTTGCCCCTGGCTTCAGCGTGCGATAGGGGCCCCTCCCCGGGTTATCTCACAACAACGTCAAGGAAGGCGAGGAAGTTGGACAACCTTCAGACGATGACCACACTGTCGGTAGGGGCGGTGAGATCTTCACGTCAGCGTTCCACCGTTGTGGAAGGTGGCAGGCAGTCGTACGACCCGACGCTATACAGCCACCTACCGTCCCACGAGATTCCATTGCCTCCAAGTGACGACGACGACAACGACCCTCGATCCTCAATTGTTCCTCTGGGCAGTAGTTCGATGCAGGATTGGATGGGGAGCCAACTGTTCAGACAGGCAACGACGTCAGCATACACTGATCTGTTCGAGAGACGCACCCCGACTGGCTATGACGCAGGACTCGTCGATCTCAGCTTCGGTCTGAGGTCTGGGAGTTGTCAGAACGTGACGCACACCATTGTCGTGAACCCACCTTCAGGCAACAACCCCACACCGCATTCGGTGACGGCGGGCGGGCTTTCGGATAACCGTGGCGGGTGTTATCGTGAGTTGGCCGACGAACGCGGATTCGTTTCGCCAAAGCGGGGGGCGGTGAGTAGTGCAGGTGTAGTCGCTTCAAGGATAAAGATAGCGGGATTGGCGGTCTGTCGATCGACGACGCCTAGCGATGCAATCGATAGACGAGGGGGCGACGATGATAGCTCCGCTAGAGAGGTCATGGGTCAACGGGTTTGGGATGATCATCGGTGACAATCGCGTCAAGCGAGCACGCCTGGCATAACGACCGGGTTGGCGAAGATGAATGTCGGGGCCGACCATATATTTGTGGATTGCGATGGTGAAGGGGGCGAAGATTGCGCGGTAGGCGACGACAACAATAACAACGGTGAAGTCGACGACGACGAAATGAAGATTCGTCCAATTGGGAGGAAGCGGGGAGGGTCAAGGGCCACAAACAAGTCTACGGAACTGCACGTGGAGGATACATCCACAGGCGAGGGAGTGAAAAGCAGGGAGTTTGGGACAATGGAGCATATGATTGCTCTGGTCCGAGCGAAAAGAGACCAATATGGTTGGTCGTGCGGCCCGTCGGTGGGGGACGTCTTCAGCCGGCTCCTGGAGGGGTCGTGGCGTTCGGGCGGTCTTCCCAACAGTCGAATTAACGGATTTTGTAGCCTTCCGCCCCCAGTCGCTCCTTGCAAGATGACCCTGTTCGTTGGACGTGTGGCCCGTCGGTGGGGCCATGGTGAGCATCGGACGTCTTCAGCCGGCTCCTAGAGAGGTCATGGCGTTCGGGTGGGCTTCCCAACAGTCGAATTTACGGATTTTGTAGTCGTCCGCCCCCAGTCATTCCTTGCAAGAATCTGCTTCGTTGGTGTCTTCCCTCTTGTAGTGCGTCGCCACTCGCCAGGAATGTGACATCGCAAATGCGTGTTTTGTTTGGGCTGCCCTGTCGTCCATGGCTGACCTGTACCGCAGGCTGCCTTTGCTGCTGCTCGTCACTGTGCTGCTGCTTGTCGGTGTCATCTTCCACATCTGCTTCCTCGGTCGTGTTCCTGGAAGGAAAGTAACGCCGTGAACGTCGAGGAAGGCGAGGAAGTTGGACAACCTTCAGACGATGACCACACTGTTGGTAGGGGCGGGGGGATCTTCACGTCAGCGCTCCACCGTTGTGGAAGGTGGTCGACGGTCGTACGACCCGACGCTGTACAGCCACCTACCGTCCCACGAGATTCCATTGCCTCCAAGTGACGACGACGACGACCCTCGATCCTCAATTGTTCCTCTGGGCAGCAGTTCGATGCAACATTGGATGGGGAGCCAGCTGTTCAGACAGGCAACGACGTCGGCATACACTGATCTGTTGGAGAGACAGACCCCGAATGGCTATGACGCAGGAGTCGTCGATCTCAGCTTCGGTCTGAGGTCTGGGAGTTGTCAGAACGTGACACACACCATTGTCGTGAACCCACCTTCAGGCAACAACCACACACCGCATTCGGTGAGGGCGGGCGGGCTTTCGGATAACCGTGGCGGGTGTTATCGTGAGTTGGCCGACGAATGCGGATTCTTTTTGCCAAAGCGGTGGCCGTGAGTAGTGCAGGTGTAGCCGCTTCAAGGATGAAGACAATGGGATTGGCGGCCTGTCGATTGACGACGCATAGCGATGCAATCGACAGACGAGGGGGCGACGATGATAGCTCCGCTAGAGAGGTCATGGGTCGACGGGTTTGGGATGATCATCGGCGACAATCGCGTCAAGCGAGCACGCTTGGCATAACGACCGGGGTGACGAAGATGAATGTCGGGGACGACCATATATTTGTGGATTGCGATGGTGAAGGGGGCGAAGATTGCGCGGCAGGCGATGACAACAATGACAACGACGAAGTCGACGACGACGAAATGAAGATTCATCCAATTGGGAGGAAGAGGGGAGGGTCGAGGGCCACAAACAAGTCTACGAACCGCACGTGGGGCGAAAAGGCAAGAAGGCTGTAGAGGATACGTCCACAAGCGAGGGAGCGAAAAGCAGGGATTTTGGGACCGTGGAGCATATGATTGCTCTGGTCCGAGGGAAAAGAGACCAGGATTTGCATCTCGAAGGCCTGGGGCACAACTACGAACGGATGAAGTCGAAGACGTGGAAGTAGGATGACGTCGAGGAGAGGTTCGTGAAGATGGGGGTGACGAGTAGGAAGGTCGTTTACTGCGGCAAAAAATGGGACAATCGGTACCAGCAGTTCAAATCCATGCACAAATTCATGGGAGAATCCGGGAAGCAAAATTTCTTCACACACGCCGACGGAAAGGAAGGAGCGCGGGTTCGACTTTCGGATAGATGAGCGTGTGTATTCGGAGATGAAGGCTATGTCGAAGGCCGATCAGACTATCCACCCGGCGAATCTCGCGGACACGATTGCGCCTCGAGGGTTCATATGCCCGTGCCAGGTGGCGGTCGGAACGAATCCGTGGCTAGTGAGGGATGTGGGGATGGACGGGGCGACGATTAGGGACCAACGGGGGATTCGACGTTCAACGGTGGTAGTGGTGGTGGGGGCGGCAAACGGAAGAATGTAAGACAACAGACCTTCGAAGTCATCACCGATGTCATGAATAAGCACAAGAAGCTGATGACGACGACGGTGGACAGCGCAAGCAAGAGGCAGTGCTCAGTTCTGGCAAGGCAATGCGACATTCTCGAATGAGAGGTGGAGGTGCATAAGGAGCACTACAAGAAGGTCGACCAGGCAAACCTCATAATGTGCCACCCTCTTTCGGAGATTGCGAAAGCGATCCGCGAGCGATCTTAACGTCACTCGACCATACATCTCCTATGTTCGCGTTCAGAGAGTTTCAGTGTTCGTTCCCGTTCGGTCCCAAACGTTCGGGTTCGGTCACCCGAACACGATGCTACACAACTTTGATTTTGGGTTTGACTTTCAGGACACAAACCAAACTAAATAGTGGAAGGTATACGCAATGTCAGTTTCAGTTTTGTTGTTTAACTGAAAGCAGTTTCTGGGATTGCATCTGGGGGAAGGATGGGAGGAAGGCAACTTTGTTTGAAGTCTGATTGAGTCAACTAAAGGTTGGGCAAGTCTCCATAAGTTTGGGGAGGTCAGCGCTATGTTTATTTTTGATTATCTGGAGAACTAGACATAATTCATAAGTTTAGGTGGTCTGGTTGCTCTCACTTGTGAGGGCCGACTGTGTTCGACTTTCAGGGACCAAGCATGTTCCATAAAGTTGGGTGGCTTAGTCGCCTTGTTTATTTCGGGTTTTCTTCAGTTTCTTTTTGGTTTTGAACAAGGAGGTCTTAGCATGTTCCATAAGTTTAAGTGGCTCAGCCTCTTCCTTCTTTGGTTCGATACCACGCACATGCTGAAACCAAAAGGTTATAACTTGAATGTACTTTGCTATTATTTTATCTATGAACAGGCTAGTCAAACAGGGTTCCATAAGTTTGGGTGGTCTGACTATAGCTTATCACAAACTGCAGAGAGTATAAATTTGTGGTACGAAGGGGCGGGATGGATCTTGAGCTAAAGTTGATCGGTTCAGCTATATGCAGCCTTAGAAAACTAATTGCAGACAATTACATATAATTTCATTATTTTAAACAGTTCAGGGTGACTAAGGTGACCTAGTCATATGCCCAAAGAAGAGAAAAGTTGTTGTGCTATGTGTTTGTGTATATTCAATGGTTGAGCTAGACATGCTCCATAAGTTTGGGTGGTCTAGCTTTATGCCTTATGTAAGTTGGGAATAAAGGGATAAATCATTTGAAGGACTATGAATTATTGTTTGATAAGGTTAACTTTGGGCTGACGAGAGTACTTATCTTTGTGGTTTGGCATGCATGTGGCTGAGTGAGACTACTAGTTAGTCCGAGTTTCGGTTTGATGGGTAGTTGCTTTAGCTGTTCGTCACATGCTAGAGTCATATGAGTTAGTTTCAATTCCTGCATTTTTTTAGCTAAGTTTTTTTCTGGGATCATTTGTTATACTTGGCTTTGTATAAATTTTGGTAAGTCACTTTCTTTATGGGAAGCGCTGCCAAAATTTATGCAAATTCACCACCCAACTCCACATCCCTAGCCTACCCCTCCGCACTCGTCTGGTGTTCACGAGACACATTTCTTCGCTTGATGTGAAGTGAGCACATTTTTTCACTTGATTATGACTTCCTCTGACTGGAAGTCATCATCGTTTTCCGAGTAGTCAAAATTTGACTTTTCAAAGTCCAACTTGTCTAATTTTTATATATGGTTTAGTAAAAGTCTAGAAAGTTTTCTTTTCTAAAGGGAGTGGTGCCCAAATTTTTGCTAATGTAGGGAGTTAGACAAAATTTGACTTTGGAAAGTTGAAAATTATTTCTGTTTTCATATTCGGGCTGATATAAATTATGAAAATATATTTCTCCTAAGGGAAGCACTGCCGAAATTTTCTTAGTTTAAAGAAGATAGATTATATTTCGATAGGTGACAATTCTGGTAATCCACCCTACATAGGGGAGATACTGTCAAAGGTCCACTGTTCTTTGAACACTGGCTTAGAGGTTGACTTAGACTTAGTTATAAGAAGGATTTTGAGTGCGAACGTGACAAAGAGACTTATTCTCCGTACGCTTATAGGTTAGTTTGGGCATTGACCTGTCTTGTGTGACAAGTCCTTTTGAGGACGTTTCGATTCAGAATCTGAACTAGATTCAGCTTGATCCTACGAGGATCATCTTCTGTTATCACTGATAACAGGTCGGTTGGTTGATCGCCGACTTGTCGGCTCACGACACAACTTTGCTATACTTGTACCTCAACTTGATGCCTTAGCCCTGAGATTTGATATGTTCCATTGAGGGTTTTTACCGAACTTCTTTTAATGACCATTATAAAGAATTTATGAGATTTTATGGAAAGTTGAACAATGGATGGGGCTTGGGTATATGAGGCATGATGTGAGTTACAGGGAACAGTAAAGTTGACCACATTGGTGTATGGCAATGTGACATTCATCTGTGTCTATGCTTTATACAGGTTACTGTTTTGGAGTCTGTGTACATGCCTTACTTTTGAGATAGTGAGAATGACAACCATGTGATGCACGATCTATATACCTGATGGGTTTATATTTCCCTTCTTTTATTTTATCTCGAGTCCTGATGTGATATATGAGTGTTGGAATGTTTATTTATTTATTGGATTATTTTGTTTATTAATTTTAATAGTTGGACGTTGTAGTCCGTGGCAGCCATTAAAGTCAAACCCCTTGACTCCTCTCCAGACACTGGATGATGGAGCTGGTCTGCCGGGGCGATAAAAGACGATTGTCACCACAGGTATGAACCTGTGTACCACCCATTCTCTGCAGGGCGCAGAAGAGGGTGTGGTTCTCAACCGCACTTGGCGGTTGCCTAGCGTCAAGAGATTAACCCCTCAAGGCGCGTGTCAGCCGACACTTAAGTGTCGAATGCGTACGCCATCATTGTGACTGCTTGTGTATGCATGCATTGCTAGTCGATATGAATTAACCCTGCGTCCACATGGTTTTATACTAAGTCTCTCGCGTGATGCCTATCCGATTTCCGCATCAGAGAGTTATGAGATGACTACTAAGGGACTATGAGTGTTGTCGCGTTGTTTGTTCTGTGTCAGTCTATCTATGTATATATATGTGTGTATGTTTTTATTTTTATGTCCTTTAGAGTGGTGTACGCATGGTGTGTGGGATGCGTTCTAGTCGACCGACGACGGGTCGCGCTTGGGACTTCAGCCCCCCAAGACGTCGGTTCGTGTGCGGATCCGATAGAGGCGTAAAGTCGCGCGTACCCCCTATGCTACAACGAACAAGAAACGCCCTCGGCTGGTCCACCTCTGCGATTGCAATCGATTAGTTTTCGTACTGTCGACTGATAGCTCGGCGGTGATACGCCCACCGAAGGGAGGAGACAACTCCTATAAGGTGGAGGTCAGTCGTGCCTCGCGTAGGCCCTATCCTGTGGTAGGGGTTCACGAGAGGTATGGCTGGCGCACTCGGTCAGAGCGGCTTGCGGAAGCTCCATGTGTATTCGCGATGAGGATCGTGTCATCAACGTGCTGACTTTTCGACTTGGGCATGTGGCCTCGACCTTTGTGGCCCTCCTCCCCCTCGCCAAGTCCGCTATCTCTCCTTCCCTTCCCCAACGAGGCCCACGGTACCATGTCGATACAACTTCCTTCCCCATTCCACTTGGCCAAAGAAAACTGCCGCGGTGTGAAATGAACTTGGACAAAGGGCACATGGACGTCGACGTTTGAAGGTCGTCGGAAAGGAAGGACGTGGACGACGTGTATGACGGGGCACTACCCTTGGAGGCGTGACAATGACAGCGACCAGTAAGGTTCAGTGGAAAGCGAAAGTAGATGGAAGGAATAGGGTGCAGAAAAGCGCCCAGACTCTCCTTTTGTACTGTGCGCGGTGTCTCAGACCATGGATATGCCTCGCCGTCCACAACAGTCCGCCTCTTCGTCGATCATGTACATACCATTTTTCCCCGCTCGCTGGAGTTCATCCTTCACATAGCCAACATTGCATGTCAGTGCGCAGGAGGACCCCGCGTGGAGGTCGAAAGGGTTTGCCACCCAACCTTGCTCCACCACCCAAAAAAACACCCAACACCCATGCAATCATCCATCCATTAGCATGTTAAAAAAAAAAAAAAAAAAAAGGTCTTCAAAAAATCGGAAAACAATATATGTTATGTAAAATAATAATACAAACAACTTTTGCCTTGGAGGTATGGTCGAACTCGTAACTAAACTCGAGTTAAAAATCAAAAACCAGAACACAAGTTTTTTGTTTTGTTTTTTTTTTAATATGTTCGGCTGAACACGTTCGGGCGGCGTTCGGCCGAACACCCGAACATGTTCGAATGTTCGGAAAAGCTCTGAACATGTTCAGTGTGCTACATAGAGCCAAAGTAAGGATGCACGCAGTACACTCAGTCAAACATAGCAAGAGATAACTAGGTTTATAGAAGGGGATGGAAGGTTACCTCTCAGTTCCCGGCCTCCATAACTCCTCCGAAGTTTCGGCAGAGCTCCCGCAATCGGTGGGCAGACTCCCCACAGAGTCTTGCTGCGGTCCTATGGGTTGCAATCCCGCCTACCGCCTTACTCTCGTAACCAGGATTAGACTTAGAGTAAGAAGGGCAGAAGAAGGGGTTTCAGACTCTCGAGATACAAGAGGGGGACAAACTCAACTCCCAGGAGAGGGCCTTGTAATCTTCAGTCTCCTGAGGGTCCCGCAATGGTAGCCAAAACGCACGGCGACTTAGTCAACCGAAGTCAACCACTAACTGTAGATTCCCCGGTGGCTCCTCCTTTCGCAGCAATAACCTTCTTTCCAAGAAAACTCCACCCCCATTTTAGCCGACCGGGCAGGCAGCGCTCTGGCCAGCAGGTGAGTCTCCATGCTCGTGGCACGTCCGCCACTAACCCGCTCAGTAGTAGAGGCAGACTAACAGTCTCATACGTACCACCCCCCCCCCCCATTCATAGCCCGTTTATAGGCCCTCGGTGTAATGGTTGGGTAACATATCGACTAGCCGGCAAGCACGGGGCCTTAAGAATGTTCAATCAGGACTCCGCATAATGGTAAAAATAACAACGAGCTATACGGAAGGAGCACTACACAATGTCGTTCAGTAGCAACCGGTCTCCACGCAGACGACAGTCGAGCAAACTACTACTAAGACTAGGTATGTGTGCTCACACCACCATCCCCACTCCCTTTTCAAGTGGCAGGTCGACGTTCATTCCCTGCCATTCCCCTCCTTCTACTCCTCGGTCTGAATGGGTAATGCACTGGTTGGTATGCCGCTCCGCTGCTCCACTGGTTGCCTACCGCCCGCCACTGCTCCCTCACTCACAAGCCCAAGTGTATGCCCCGCTTCCTTCTCTTTTTCCATAACGTCAGCGCTTCCGTTGAACCCCTGACTAGCAGATGGTCGGTTGCGCCTTGTAGGTAGGCTCTCTAAATACTTTCAGCTATTCGCCTCCTCTTTGCTTCCTTTTCACACCGGCGCACCTCGATTACTTCCCGGTCGGGTGCATGTGATCCTAACAGCTTACTAGCGGGAAACGAATCACCGGTGCAACGTACCTCGTAATGAGTTCGAGCACGATCAACAACTTGTTTCCGAAGATCACAGCCACGGTGCACATATGAAGGGTAAGTCCCGCCCCGACTAGGTAAGTCTCCAACCTCACGGGTTGCCTCGCGCTACCTCGGTCACTAGGATGAGCAAAATCGAATGAATGTCCCACTGGAACATGGCTCAATACATGCCCGTTCTTACTTGCTTATTCGCACAACCCCTATGCTTCGTCCTTCCTTTTCCACTACTCCATCGCTAAATCCAACGCCACCATCCAACTCGCGATGGCCCAAACCTTCGTATAGGCTCTTTCCCCTCTCAAATCCGACCGAAAACGAGTGAGGTACACTCGTTTCACCTCCCCTCATCTTCTTTCCGCCACATCTCGACGCATGACATTTTCACTCTAACTATCTTTCTACTGACTTCCTACTCAATCTAACCCGGATTCGAGGTCGTCTCGGTCTAAGACCCCCGAGACGGTTCCTCCCCCGCCGAAATCCATCCACAACCGAGCGAACAACACCTTTTTTTTTTTTTTTGTCTTCTCCCCCGTTCTGCCATATCCCCAGCGCACCATTCTTTTTTCTTAGTTCTACTACGACCCTCCTCGTACTAACCCAACTTCGGATCCCGGGTCGCCCACCCTGAAACCCCCCGGATCAACTTCTTCCCGGCCTGCTTCCCTCAAGGAACTGGCGAGCTAACCGATATCTACCCCCGCCATGGTTGTTGGCTTTGCACTCGTTGCCCCACTGCTGTTCTACTCCAACGCCCGTCGCCCACTGCCTTGCTGATCCTGTCCTGCGTCTCCCCCGTGACTCTGCGCTCGCTGCCTCGCCCACTATTGCCTATCGATATACCGTTGGCCCCGCCGAGTAGCATTGAGCAGGGACTGCTGAAGTTCATAGGGGGGAGGGGACCATAGGGGAGGCACGGTGACTGGCCCATCGAAGAAGCTTAGCCCTGATGCTACCGGCTGACCCCTAGCCGATCGAAGGAGCTTGGTCCTTATGCTACCGGCTAGCCCCCGGCCGGTACCGCCCACCCCCTATAGCAGATATCGCCCTTGCTAGTGGGTGCAGCTCCCGCATGTTCCCTTGTCGGAGGCTTGAGCACGGATGTGACTACTACGGAGTTCCCCGAAATACTATAACGGGGTATCTTCGGCACGGTCACGAAAACAGTTCGTGGTCGCACTTCAGGCCACCCTGCGAATACAACACTCCCCCATGCGACCTCACCGGGCCCGAAACGTAGGTCATATACATCCAGCATTACCGGCCTATTTTGCCTCAAGCGCAATTACAAATTTAAACTCTGACCGCGACGTCAACATTCCACGCACCCAAAAGAGGTGCGTGCTCAAGGTCTTCGACTGCCATGACGACCACCCGTGTCCGAAAATCTAGTAGCTTGGACCAGGCCCGTAGGTCTCGACGTCGGCCTCGAAGCCGATCACCGAGCTAAAGACCTCAGAAAAGAAATAAAAACAGATAGATAATTAAACAATAGAAATAAGGATGAACGACACGCGTCCCGCCGGTCTGCAATGCCGTGCACACCCAGGCTGCGCATGGTTGCGCCTTGCCGTCAATACCCCGCGCGCGCCACTCACCTAGGCGAGGACCTAAGCTTCCTCTCACACGCGCGCCGTTAGACGGTCGAGGCTGCACTGGCGTAACTAGCATAAAAACACGCCAAATACCCTTGTAAGGGTATTTGGTCCGACAACGAGAAAGGAAGAAAGAAGAAAGGGTGTATAGGAGGAGAGAGAGGTAGGAGGAGAGAGAGGTAGGAGGAGAAAAAGGAAATTGATAGAGAAATGTGAAGGGGGAAATGAAATGGAAAGACGTGATGGAGAAACGATCCAACCCCCTCCTCGTATGCCCACTCACCTTAATAATGATGATGGTGAAGATGATGACATGATGACGATAACGATGATAACCATCTTCCCGCACTACGACGGCGAAGACAACGACCCCGGTAAGTATTTCTCCCACAATGCTGCTGATAATGACGATATTACTTGTGCTGCTGCTGATTAACATAATGAACCCATAATGATCCTTACTGATGCTGCTGATGATGATGATGAAGATGACGCAGAACCTTTCTTCAAAAACCGCACTAGATGTCTCCTGCCAATCCTCCTCCCACTCCTCATGATGACACTCTCCTCTTCTTCACTTGCCTCAGCAGACCTACCTCCACTTGAAAAAATGCAAGCTAAAGACCATGAGTGACTCATCATGAAACCTGACTTCCAATCGAAAGCAGGCTCCCCTCCATACGGCATGCTAGCCTGCAGCATCACTCGATGAAACGCGAAGCAAGACGATGGCAACAATGTGCTTTCAAAAGATAGGGGGACACCAAATGACGCTTACATATCTGCCTTCTCGCCGTCTAGTCACACCATCAGCATTTGTCCGAATAATGAAGAAAATATCCCCACCTTATTCCTAATCATGCGAGCGCACGCGCCATGCTCGCAAGCCAGCCCGCAAGCCAGCGCACGCACCATGCCCGCTAGCCAGCCCGCAAGCCAACGCACGTGCCATGGTCGCTAGCCAGCCCGCAAGCCAGCCCACGCACCATGCCCGCTAGCCAGCCCGCAAGCCAGTGCACGCGCCATGCCCGCTAGCCAGCCCGCAAGCCAGCGCACGCGCCTGTTTTTTTTTTTGTTTTTTTTTTTTTAAGTGCCCCCCCCTGCAATGCTAGTGGTGCTGATAAGAGCAGACACCACTAGCACCCGGGGAGGGGCTCCATCTATTGGTGGGGACCATCACCTGCTGGAAAACGGGTCCAGCGTCCCATTACAGGTTGAAAAACAGAATGCCCGTCTTGAATGGTTCAACAATCAAAAACACAACAATGAAAGTAAGCCAAATCTAACAACAACGAAACACCTAATCTATTCGGTCTCTATCACTGCTTCTGGGTGGGAGATTTTCGGGAACAATTTCACGTGTTGTTACTCTTGGATTCCGTTGGTTAGCGATGGTGGCCTCGATTATATTTTTCCTCGCACGTGAGGAATGGTGCCTTTCGTGGGATTGTTTCGGCTCCAATTTGCGGTTGTTTTCATGGGTCGGTTTTGT
Organism: Chara braunii; assembly: GCA_003427395.1. NCBI lineage: Eukaryota > Viridiplantae > Streptophyta > Charophyceae > Charales > Characeae > Chara > Chara braunii. Next base: position 5,125,644 of record BFEA01000030.1, read on the forward strand.
TTCAGAACCTCAGCGAGAGGTGGACAGAGGTGAAACTACTGGGGATGGTGGATGATGGACAATGGCGAGCTGGAGTGATGATGAACTTTGAGTTGCGCCTTCGGTTATGAATACTGCCTGACAGTCCTGGCTTTTGGGGGATGGTGAAGGATGCACTTTGAGGAGAAGTACGAGCAATGATGTGCGTTTTGAGGTTGGATTCGGTTCCGAGGGTTCTTTCTGATGATCGTAGGTGGTCACATATATATGCTGGCGGTCTGCTGATTATCTTACTCTTGTCGCCGTGAATACGATATTGTCTTTTTCGGAGCAAAAAAAAAAAAAAAAAAAAACACCTAATCTAACAACAAAACCAACAAAATCAAGCAAAAGTGATCTTACTTCCCACTTTCACTCGGTGCTCATTTGTACACAGTCCAAATATCCCAAGTGTCCTGAGTGCATTCCTAAGCCTACCTAAGTCTACCCGAAAATGGAATGGTAATGCTTGAAAGGGAAAAAAAAAATGTATACAACCCAACTTTCTGGCCAGGTAGGGTGCCCTAAGTGTAATTCCAATTGCGAACTGTATGTTTCCCCATAGTGCAATTATAACTCGTTTTTGCGACTCTACTGAAGTTACCCCCCCAAAAAATGATAATCTGGACTGTTCAGAGTCTTCCCCGGGCTGTCTCTTGGGAGAAAAACAAAAAAAAAGAGCCCTTAGACTTTACCACTTTTCTTCCTTTTTTTTTTTCTTTTTTTTTTTTTTGACAAAACAAAGCCCCGTTGTGCAAGGTCTCAATCCCGGTGGTGGTAAGAGAACCACCGGAATTGAGGCTTTGCCAGTCGGGCTGCTCCATCTATTGGTGGGGAGCATCACCTGCTGGAAACCGGGTCCAGCATCCCTTAATACATCATCTCAGCAGTATCATTGTTGGAACTGTGGCCTTATGCGCAGAATGGCTGGGAGGGGAAAGGGGGGCAGGATGGCTCAGATAGACTGGCCTGAGGAAAAGAGAGATGAGGGAGGAAGAAGTGACGTTTCCAAGGACTACAAGGACTATAAGCTCAGATTCCACGACTGGCTGCAAGTCGACTCCAGCACCCCAATGAAAAGCCCCGAGGACTTCCCAGACATGTTCCCGCTGTCAGCCACAACCATAGTAGAGAGACAATGGTTTGGTTAGCAGTAGAACAGGGGGGTGCATCTGACACCAGACTCAGGGGGAGGAGGTGTCACACCCAGGAGTGCACGACATAATAGCATGATAATGTAAGTGATTGTTAGAGTGTTGGGCCGGGACGTCCAGGGGCTCTGGGCATCCAGAGGTCCTTGGTGGTAATTGCTGCGCTGGATATCAGAGTCATTATTGTCGGGGTGAGGGAGGAACTAGAATGTAACAATAGGCATCTGGCGCCAGCTTAGGGTGAAGAGGCTCCCCCCTCTGCCCCAATACCCTGCCCACTCAATCCCCTGGACATTAGGGCAATCAATGCGGGCAGGAACCCTCCATATATTTATTTATTTTTAACCCTCCACTTTCTTGTTCTAATCTGCTATGAACTACTCTGTCGCCTTCCAGCCAAAAGGTTACAAGTAGGAAGGGAGAAGGTTGGTATTAGCGCTTTGCTCAACAACCTGCTCGGTCAATCCTCTGAATTCAGAGTAATCAATGCTGGCAGGACCTTCTCAGTTCCCTCTCCTTCCTGACTATTCTCCAAACCATTTTGTACAAGGGACACGATGATTTTCGGGTCGGATCAGCTATGGCGGTTGGGGAAAGAGGACAAGGGGTGCTGACGTCAGCAGGGTGAGAGTTGAGAGGGTTGTTCCACTTGGAGGGGGTGGCGCAGAAAGATAGGGGGATCTTTTGTTCTGCGGGGGCATACTCTAGGGGGTATTGTATGCGACTGAGGGAGCAGGAGGGGTATCCTGGGGGCTGTTTTGAACTGGGGCGGGGAGGTGAGGGGGCGCCTTCCCGCGGAGGCAGCAAACAAGCAGGGGGTCGTTTTTTGGAGGAGGGGAGTAATCCCTTTGGCTCTTGTGACCCCTTTTATATGTATCCGAGACTTCAATAGACGTTGAAGTTTCCATGGGGAGAGAGGGTTGTTTGTCTCCCTCTCTTCCCCTCTCCCTGTGGGAATAGTGGGCGTTTAAATGTTCATGTGATTCTTCAGGATTTTGTGTTTGATTTTTCTTAATTTTCTGAAATTCTAATTAGTATAATTTTAGTTGATGCCGGATAGCAGGAAGGGAAAGATTGGTCCTAAGGTTGCTAGGCAAGTGTGGTGGGTACGCGGGCAGAGGAGGGATTAGTGTTCGGGGGGTAGGTCTAATTAGAAGGGCGGGGTGGGGTGACAATGGTCGGTGCTGGAGCGTAGGTGCTTTGTAACCAGGGGTGGAGCTTGAGACTATTCGAGCTATGCCGAGGGTGGAAGGCATAACCATCCTGTTCAACGCAGCTGAAGCCGGGGCAGTGACCCTGTAACCTTGGGGGCACTTTAGCTAAGGAAGTTGTCGAGGGAAGAAGACACTTCCTGACCGTCAGCTGGGATTTCCTAGTAGTGGGCGCTCCAAGAAGGGATGGGTGATTCTGGCAGCTCCATGGGATGATGGAGTCCAGGTTTTGTAAGACAAATAACCACAGCCCCAGGAAACAAAGACCAACAAGTGTTGAAAGTATAAGAGGTACTATAAGATGTATCAATGGGACGCTGAACCCGATTTTCAGCAGGTGTAGCTCTCCACTAATAGATGGAGTCGTCCGATTGACAAGCCCTCAATCCTGGTGGTTCTCGTACCACCACTGGGATGGAGGGATGGCACAAGGGCTTTCAAAAAAAAAAAAAAAAAAAAAAATCAGCTCGGTCGGTACTAGGGCAATTGGTGTTGCCCTGTCATCCTAGCAGGGGGGTTATGAGACCTAGCAAGTTCTGGTGGGAGGACTGAACATCTGGGCTACGGTCTTTTCCTCTGTGGTGCAAGGAGAGAGCTGGATTGTTGGTGGTTTTTGTTTTCCTCTGTCCCTGTTTTTAGGCCAATCAGACTTTTCTCGTATGTTCCTAGTCTAAGGGCCTTGTTAGACACTCCTTACGAGTTCCTTGAGCCACAAGGAAATTTCCTTGTGGTTCTTAAGGGAAATTTGCGGCGTCGTTCCACTCATCCTTGGGGACCTCCCCCAAGGATGTTTCCTTGTGGCGTGCCCACGGCCGTTTTCATGCGGAAATTAGTGGCCGCGGGGTCGGTGGTCCTTGGTCCACCGTCTTTTGTCCGTGTGGAGGTGGCGTGGTCTAGCGTGTGGCGAGAAACGGCATGAGGCGGGCGACGGGAAAAAAATTAACCGGGGGGCCGTCGACGTTTGAAATTCGAATTTCTAATGACGACTGCGACGACGACGGCGACGTGCGGCTGGCGGCGCGAAGACAGCATACACCTGAAACGGGCTCAACGGCGGCGTCACTTTTGTCCCCCGGCCGTTGCGAGTGCGCATGCATCGTCGGGTGCGTCCATCGCCGTCGACCTTCGCACACGTCGGCTGCGCCTTGAAACATATTTTCGTCTGGGGGACTGCATCCAGAGAACAGGGGCCAGCTTTCAACGGACGTCTTCGGCTGCTTCGTTGGGTGTGGAAGGACGACACACACGGCAGCGGAGCGACGAGTCCGTGTCCAGGTCGCGGCTATGGAGGGCGGCGGAGAGGGTGGACGTGCGGTGTTGACGCCTCTTGAGCTGCAGGCCGTGTCGGCGGCCGTGTCTACCGTTGTTCTTCGATGTCAGCAGGAGAGGGCGCTGGGACGACCGGAGGAGCAGTTGTGCGCGCGTAGACGGAGGACATTGATGCAAGCTCTAGACTATGGCCCCCACTACGTGGCGACCTCGGAGGCTGTTGTTCAGCTGTGCTACGCGTTGGGTTGCAGAGTAATTCCTCGAGCGACGCCGAGGTAGTGGATGAAGCGCAAGACAGGGAGCAGGACAGGGAGCAGGATAGGGAGCTGCCGGTCTGTCGTTGGCCAGTCGTCGATCCATCATGTCGCCGTTCTTGGAAGATCTCCTTTTGCGAGCCGCGACAGGGAGCAGGCCGATGAAACACACGTGGAAGAAGACAACGATGAGAAGCAGCACGGCGACGAGGAGTAGCAGAGGCAGCGTGTGCAGCAGGTCGGTCATGTAAGGGTTGTGGAAAGGGCAGCAGCTCCACGTCAGTGGTCCACCGTCCAGCGAAGAACTCCGTCGACAGAAGAAAAAACGAGGGAAGATTTGTGCTCCGACGTGCAAGGCGTGATGACAAGCGACGAAAACGACGATCTTCCAAAATATAATTGTTGTCGTGGAACCCAGCGCCGACGCAGACAAGCATTCAAATTTGTGACCGTTGTCGACGATTGCCCAGCGCAACAGACCGCAAAACACCCGCCGACGACGCCCGATTTGACAGACGGAGGCCTCACGCGAACGGTGACCGTTTGGAGCCGTTGAGGTGCCGCCCAGACGGTGGAGGGCAGGGATGTCCGTGCTCCCGTTCGGTGGACCACGTCTGGACCACCCTCAAACCGAAACTGTGCATCGACGCATGCCTTCGCCGCTCCGAATTTTGCGCTTCCTTGTGCTCCGAGGGACCTCGGGAGGTCCCTTGCGGATTAGGAAAAATTGGTTGTAGCCACAAGGACGCCACAAGGAAATTTCCTTGTGCTGTTTTCACTTTTCTTTTCGCGAATCGTCCCCGAGGACAGGTGGAACGAGCACTTCCTTGTGGATTTCGGATCCACAAAGAGTGTCTAACGAGGCCCTAAGTTCTTAAGAAATTTTCTGATGGGTTTATGCCTATGATCAGGGAGATTGTGGATAGAATGTCAGGGGGGAAGGAGAAGGAGAGAACTGAAAGATGGGAGGAAGCAAGGGGGGTTCAACATGGGAAGGGACGTTTGTCTAAGTAAGTAGGTCAGAAGGACAAAGTTGGGACGACGCAGACCGGTGCTGGAGCTTTTGCTCTGTAACCTGGGGGAGCAAGAGGTCTGTGGACTTATGTCGAGGGAGGAAGGCATGACCAGTTTGTCCGACATAGCTGATGCTGGGGGGGTTTCCCTGTAACTTAGGGGCGTGCAGCTAATCGAGAGTGTCGAGGGAGAAAGGCAATGTTTGTCGTCTGAACCAGGCTGGTCGGTACTGGGGAAGTTTGTGTTGCTCTGTAACCCTAGCATAGGGGGGTATGAGATCAGCTGAGTTCTGGTACGAGGAATAAACGTTTGGACTTAACGTTTTTTCGCTTGTTGAAACGGAGGTGTAAACAGTAGGAGGTTTTAATTAGGATCTTCTGTTTCCAGGTTTGGATTGTGGCTGGGTAGATCATAGGCAGTTTTCTGAGAACTGCAGTTGTTTCTCATAGGTAATTGACTGATTGTTTTCCTAGCCGTAGCCGGGTAATGGCCCCAGAATTTCAAATGTGTTACATATTCTCAGTTGTACTTCAAAGGGACGCTGAGCCCGGTTCTCAGCACGTGATGCTCCCCACGAATAGATTGGAGTTTTTGTCCCAAAAAAAAAAAAAAAAAACAAGGGACGCTGGACCCGCTTTCCAGCAGGTGACGCTCCCCACTAATAGATGGAGCCTGTCCCCGGGTGCTAGCGGTGTTTGCCCTTACCAGCACCACTAGCATTGGAAGTGTTGTAAAAAACAAAAAAAAACAAAAAAAAAAACAAAAAAAAAACAAAAGGAACTATGGCCTTAACATTTCCTAGGTTGGAGCACTGACTTTCCCTCGGGGCTGCATCAATCACCCTTCCTACTTTTAGAGCTCTTCTCCCTGCTGACCCAGTCCCTCCCTGTAGATTGCCAACCGAATCCTCCTTTCCTGTCCCCCTTCAGTTTCTCAGTCCTGGGATTGAACCCCCCCATGCTTGTTTTAAACTGTTATTATGTCGGTGCAATTTGGAAGTGTGCCCGGGAACACACGATGTAGGTGTTCATGTCCCTTTGTGCAATTTTCTGTTATGGTGACTGCTTACTATGGCTCATCAACCAATCCGTCTTTGTCTGTGCCAGCGTCGGTTGGCCCCCTGCTGGGCCCCCATGTCACTTTGCATTTCTCTATCGGTTCTTCCAATTGAGGATTCAGTGGGATCTGCTCCCACCCTTGTAGCATATGGTGTTGCTGCAGGACAGTGTCTTCTCCTGGCCAGGTCTTGACTGCTGCAGCTGAGTCGCCTGAGAATCGAGGGTGGGAACAGGGCAAGGGGAAGGGGGTGAAAGGGGGGTCCATTCTTCCAGAAGGGGAGGATTGGGCATGGGACGGGGGCATGACGGGGGGGGAGGAGGGGAGGACAGTGTTAGGGGAGGGTATTCTTCCAGAAGGGGAGAATCCATTAAGGGTGGAGGGGGCTGGGGTGGGGTACCTTCCGGGAGCGTATATATGGATTTTCAGTCCCAATCTGGTTGGTTCGGCTGACACAATACCATGATCGACTGTGTTAAAGAATTGTGCCCTTGGCCTTGGGCTGTATGCGAAGAATGCAATTATCATCAAAGGAGGCTGGCAGTGGCTAGTATTGGTGCTAGCCGAAACGTGTCTTGGGTAAGCCAGTAGGTGGAGCTTAACGGAGATCTCAAGGTCATGGAGCGTCGTTGTACATCATGTGTATTTCTGTTTCTGGGTGCTATGGATGATCAAGTTGTTCCAAGTTGACTTTTGCCATCACCTTTGTGCTTAGGCTGGTGAATCAGGGGTGGTGTGTGTTTTTTGAGTGTGTGTGTCCACTAGTACTCCTTTTCATCCAGAGCGTAGCGGTACCCCTACGGCCCGGCAGTGAGGCCGGACCAGTTTCAGGCCGTCGGCCTGACCCTGGTCCGGTACCAGGTTATCCCGTACCTGGACCTAGGTCGGTATATCACTTCGGCCTAGGTCCAGGGCGGGAGGTTCATTCATTCTATTTGTTCCTTCATTCATTGCCGGACTTGATCTTCACTCAGCTGCTGCTTCCTGTGTGTGTCCATGTCTCTCTCTCTCTCTCTCTCTCTCTCTCTCTCTCTCTCTCTCTCTCTCTCTCTCTCTCTCTCTCTCTCTCTCTCTCTCTCTCTCT
>BFEA01000030.1:5141852-5154292 GCA_003427395.1 Chara braunii
GCTCTCTATCTTTTACCATTCCTGAACACTTATGCAGCAGCTCCCGGTTTCGGCTTCTACATTCGGCTTCTACATTCGACTTTCGACCTCAGTGTTGCTCCTCAGTACCAGAGTACCTGTCGCATTGCTCCGGACTTCTATTCGGTTTTTGCAGTACTCCTACTTCATCCAGGCTACTTCGGTTCGACTTCAGCCTCGAGACTCATCAGTGGACTACTTCACTTCTTCAGCTACAGAGTTCTCATCATTCCTACCTATCTACCACCCTCGAGCTTACCCTTCAGTCGCATGATGACCCCTATTTTCCCTGTCTATGTGGGTGTGTCCGCTTGCCGCCCTTCTGCCTTACCTTATGCTGCGCGCCCTCCTCTGGAGTGTACGTTTTCCTTGCTCGCGGCTTCTGGCTACATGTCTATGTCGGCATAACCCTCTCTCCTTCCAGGCTCACCTTATGTGTGCTCCCTTGTGTGAATGCCCTTCCACCCTTTCAGCTGGTAGTACCCGTTTGATGGTTTCCATTGAGCCCGGTGTCGTGCAGTTACTCCCCCTCTGAGCCTGATGACCCCTTACCTGGTTGTGTGGGTGCCCCCTTGGAGTTTACTCTGAGAGTTGTATCTGCCGCCTTCCCACCCATTCCTACTTCTGCCATGTGACTGAGTCCCTTTCTCTTTTCTCAGGTATTGTGCATTGTGTACAGGGCACGTGAGACTGTGCCACATTCGTTTTCGCCTTAGGACATTGGTTTAGTAATTCCTTGGCCTTTAGGGCCCCGGTGTTGATTTATATTCAGCCTATTTGGCTCATGAGACATTTTTCTCTTTCTTGGCCGACACAGGTCAGACATTTTTCTCTTTCTTGGCCGACACAGGTCAGCCATTTTTATACTTTTTGGGTCGACACAAACCAGACATTATGGTATAGATTAGGCTTGAGGCTTAGTCTGCATTGCATCCCTTTTCCTGCATGGAGCCCGCTCCGCATCTAGGATTGTTTCTTTCGCTGTCCTTTTGGGGGTCCGCTATTTCAGCGGATAGCGTGTTTGATGTATCGCTTAATCCATTCACAGGTCCGAGGATCGTGTAGCGGTACCCCTACGGCCCGGCAGTGAGGCCGGACCAGTTTCAGGCCGTCGGCCTGACCTTGGTCCGGTACCAGGTTATCCCGTACCTGGATCTAGGCCGGTATATCACTTCGGCCTAGGTCCAGGGCGGGAGGTTCATTCATTATGTTCGTTCCGTCGCTCATTGCCAGACTGGACCTTCACTCAGCTCTCTCTCTCTCTCTCTCTCTCTCTCTCTCTCTCTCTCTCTCTCTCTCTCTCTCTCTCTCTCTCTCTCTCTCTCTCTCTCTCTCTCTCTCTCTCTCTCTCTCTCTCTCTCTCTCTCTCCGCACGTGCCACTACACGTGCGTCACACAGAGGCCTGGGCCCTCACAATTCTACCAAGTACTGAGAGCATGACTCAGCTTCCCCTTTTTTTTTTTTTTTTTTTTTTACCCCCCCGCCGGTGATAGTGGCGCTGATAAGAGCAGACACCACTACCACTCGGGGAGAGGCTCCGTCTATTAGTGGGGAGCATCACCTGCTGGAAAACGGATCCAGTGTCCCATATACAGACTGTAATCAGATAAACGCTTATGTGTAAAGAAACAGAATTTGTAAAACAAGCACCAGGACTAGAAAGCAACACTCTTTAAACCATCAGTGCCTACCGGCTTCTTAAGCCCCCTCTGACGCGAATGAATACAGACCTGCGCGGGAGGCCGATTCATCCACCGCATTAACCCCTAAAAATGTAGTAGTAGCTACCTGGTTTTGGTGGGGTTCAAAAAAAGGCGGGCACAGTTTCTATAGCTTTTCTAAATTGTAGTCTCAGCCGAAGCCGGGTAATGGCCCCGGTACCTCAATCTGTTTTTGCATAAGTTCTTGATAAGTCCTTGATATGTTCTCAAATGGGAGGTTGGGCCCGGTTCCCAGCACGCGTTGCTCCCCACGAATAGATTGGAGTCTCAGCCCCTCTCTGACGCGAATGAATACAGACCCGCCTGGGAGGCCGATCATCCACCGCGTTAACGCCCAAAAACACAATAAGTACTAATGGGAAAAGAAACAGAAAAGGACGCTACCCACTAAACAAACTTTAAAGCCAGGCTTCATCCTCAAAAATTATAAACAAGACCACCTATCTAAATGGGGTAGTGAGGCCCAAATGGGCTCACAATGACCCAGCCTTCGAGGTCTGTAGCCTACCGATCATCCGATGAAAGTGCTACCACGTGGCCCAGTGGTACTTTCAACACAAAATAACCTGCCTAACTTTTTTTTTTTTTTTTTTTTTTTGGAAACAAGACTTCAATCTATTTGTGGGGAGCAGCACGTGCTGGGACCCGGGCATAGCATCCCATATGGAAATTTACATAGGATTTTGAAAGTTTTGAAAGGTTTTAAGATACCGGGGCCATTACCCGGCTATGGCTAAAAAAAATTGGGGCTACTGGAAAAATTGCTACGACAAACTACAAAAATAGGCAAAATTCAAAAGACGACACAGGAACCCCCCATCAATCCTCTTTACCTCACTCCGGCAAGACTTACTCACGCATGCAGACTCAAGGGACATTTGTGTATGAACGCCAGCTGTCCAAACTTGCCGAGGAATGCACTTACAGGCCCGGTCTCCCCACACCACACGTTGGAAGCCATCTGGCAGTCTGAAGACCCCAAACTCAAGGGATGGCTTTTCAGGGAAGGAGAGAAACAAAAATCAGGGTATTGGTTATGTCAAGGGGAGGGCAGGGTCGCAGCGCGACCGGGAGCGCTGCGCCTCGCCGATCTCGCCGTCGGGCTACTGAGAAGCAGGCAGGCGCAGACAGCACGACGAAGGGCGATGGGGAGCATCAGTGAGCAGAGAGGCGCGAAGGAAGAGGATGCGGCGCTTGGCGACGAAGGGCGATGGGGAGTAGCAGCGAGCAGAGAGGTGCGATGGAACAGGATGCGGTCAGGGCATGTGACGAGCGGTGACAGGTGAAAGGAAGAGGGTTTAGGGCGGTTGGGGGGGTGGCTATGGTCATTGTGTAAACCGCTTTGGTGGATTTCGCAAATAGGAAGGGGTCGAGGGTGACGACTTAGCAGAAGGCTGTTACTAGGGTGCTTCGTTCGTCCAGGTAAGTGCTTCTATTTGGGAAACGACTTCGGCCTTCTCCGTCTTGAGAGCTGCTAGTCTGGCGAGCGCGGGTTTTTTATGGTATTTTTTCGAGGTTGCTTTTCTACAGGTTTAGCATCAGAGGTAGAGCTTGGATGATGGGATTGATCTCCCCCCTCCTTCCTCAAGTTTGGTGTGAATGAATGTCTAGTAGGGTTCGAACCTCCTGCGACGACTCACTGACGGGCTTGGTGAGGTGGAGTCACACTGTCTTCTGATGCTTGGGGGATTGGAGATGGCTGTTGTTGTCTTCGGTCTTAGCATTGCCTCGATGCTTAGTGGCTAACAGTGGGAGGAGGGGGGTCCTCTTACCCCGAAGATGGTGGGGTAGGGTTCGAGGGGAAGGGTGGCAAGTAGGTGGGGGTCGAGGAAGGGGGAGGTGGAAATTTCTATTTGGAAGTTCTGCGTAATAGCTGTGATCTAATAAAAATTAAGTACGGTTTTGAAAGGAGTTTTTTATAGTTGTCTTCATCCTCTCACACACAATGGATTGTCAAGATGTTTTTCTGTTTAGCGTCAATTTGCTTTTCTGTTTAGTAATTTCTTGATTTACTGTTGTAAGTGATCTTGTTGATTTTTTATATCCCCTAATAGGATTAAGTACGATTTTGAAAGGAGCTTCTCATAACTTTTTAATACGGGTCAATTGTCTTCGCCCTCTCACACACAATTGATTGACGAGATGTTTTTTTGTTTAGCGGCGATTTTTTTCTGTTCAGTAATTTCTTGATTTACTGTTTGAGCGATTTTGAACCTTGGGGTTCTGGAAAGCAGAGTCGTAAGTCCTCTTAGACATCAAAATCGATTCCCTAGTTTGGTTCCCTATTTGGAATTTCAAATCTTATTAAATCTTATTTTCAATCTCATATTTTCTCAAATTCGAAATTTGTAGTCTGATTTCGTGCGTGGAATATTTTAAAATTGTTTTCTTTCAAGTAATTAGTCTTAGTTATGATCTGGTCTTGGTCTTGTAAACAAAAAGGGGATGGTTGAAGTAGAGGCAAGAAGAATGTGAGGGGGCTCACTCAGAGGAGGGATCGGCGGTTCAAGGTAGTAAGTCTAACTAGAAGGGCGGGGTGGGACGACATTGGTCGGTGTTGGAGCATTTGCTCTTTAACCAAGGGAGCTTGAGGCCATTGAAGTTATGCCGAGGGCGGAAGGCGTAACCATCTTGTCTGGTGTAGTTGTTGTCGGGGCGGTGACCCTATAACCTTTTGAGGGGCCATACAGTTAAGAGAGATGTCGAGGGGGGAAGGCACTCTCTGTCCGTCAGAAACAGTTAGGTCGGCACTGGGGCACTTTGCGTTGTCGTGTAACCCTAGCAGGGGGGTAGTCGAAACCTAATGATTTCTGGCACGAGGATTGAAAGTTTGGTCGGTGTGTCCTTCATCTGTGGTAAGGGTAGGAGATGGATGGTTAGTGGTTCTAGTTCTGGTCCTTCTTCCTCTTTGTTTTTTCAAATGGGAAGGTGAAAGTCGGAAGTACGGTTTGGAAGGAATTTTGGGTGGGCTCGTGCAGTAGAGGAAGGGTGGCTCAGGGGGGTAAGTCTACTAGAAGGGCAGGGTGGGGCGACATTGGCCGGTGCTGGAGCAGTGGCTCTGTAACCAAGAGGAGGCTGAGACCATTGGAGTTATGCCGAGGGTGGAAGGCATAACTACCTCGTTCAACGTAGCTGATGCCTGGGGCGGTGACCCTGTAACCGGTAGGGGGTTTTGCAACTAAGGAAGTTGTCGAGGGAGGAAGATACTTCCTGTCCGTCAGAAAACAACTAGTTTGGTGCTGGGGCAGTTTGTGTTGCCTTGTAACCCTAGCTAAAGGTCACGGAGTCGTCGGCAAAAGCTTCAGTTTTAAGCCGTTGACTAGATGACAACAAAAAGTCGGGGATATGGAGGTTTGGCCGAACATTCGAGTGCATTATCTCCGTGTACAAGACGTACAAATTCGGCGCGACCAGGCAGCCCTGATGCACCGAATGCGAGAGAGTGAGGGGAGCATCCAATGACCCATTAACACACAAACAAAGGGACGAAGCTCTAAACAGAGCCGCCACCACCCTTTTGAAGTTAAGGCCGAAGCTAAAGGTTGATAACGTCACTTGCAAAAATTCTCACCCAACACGATCGTACGTTTTTTTCAAGTCAAGAAAAACAACCGCCAACCCCTGAGGACCACTCGCCACCAACTCCGGAAGCTGCTCAACAAGCATAATATTATGGAGTATTTGTTGACCCTGCAAGAAAGCAGTTTGGGAAGGATGGACCAGCGCTGGCATCACTTTTTGCAAGCGGGATTCCATAAGTTTGGCAAAAAGTTTATAGAACACCAGCATCGGCATAATCGGGCGTCAATTGCACACATCAGATTAATCGCCTTTTGTGTACAACCCCCTGCAACTGATCCTCATAAATGGGAACCCCATGCCATAACGAATTCATGATGCACAGGAGGTCCGGGCACAAATAGGGAGAATTTAAAAGCGTTTAAAAAAGCAAGCCGGTAGGTTGTCCAAACCAGGCGCTCTATGGGGTGGTTGGCCCTGCAAGCAATGATAGCCTCATGCATAGATACGTCTGCTTCCAATACACACATTGGTCCGCAATCAAATGGTGATCCAAAGTCGACCATAAAACTTGACCAGAAGTTGTTATTCAGTATGTTGTGCCTGCGAACTACACATAGGGAGAGTTTTAAAGCGTTTAAAAAAGCAAGTTGGTAGGTCGTCCAAACCAGGCGCTTTATGGAATGGTTGGGCTCTGCAAGCAGTGATAACCTCATGCATAGATACGTCTGCTTCCAGCATCACACGTTGGTTCGCAGTCAAATGGCGATCCAAAGTCGACCATAAAACTTGGCCAGAAGTTGTTATTCAATGTGTTGTGCCTGCGAAGTCAACAAGGAAGCGTAGAAATGTTTGACATACAAACCAATCCTCACGGTGTCAATCGCTATCGGGGCATTATCGTCAACGGGATGGCGCATCAGAAGCATCAGTTGACTGTTGGCAAGCATCCTATGACCACGAAAAAAATGGGTCATCATCCAGTCCCCTTTGACCAACAAGATATCCGTTTTCTATTGACCGTCTCCCGAATTTTAGGCAGGGCAGTCAATATTCAGCGCCGCCGCACAACATCCAAGGCCTGCATGAAAGCTTGCTTATCCACCCTGACCGTCCGAGCTGTTGCAAGCACTGCAGCTAGCTCCGCTTGCAGAGAGTCTTGAACCGTTCTTCGGGCATTGCCCAAAATCCAGGCTAGTAGCAAGGCATGGGCCTGCACCATCTGCAACCCTCCCGCATTCAGGTGGAAGGACATGCCAGCCTCCCTCCATTTCAGTCATAAATCACTCATAAAGGTAGTCATGGCTTGGATAGAATCAGCCACTTGGGAATCGAGCGAAAGTCATATTTCACACGAACCAATCAGTGCAAGTAACGTTCAACAAATAATCCGAGTCGTTGTACGATAAGTCAAAGCAACGGGAAAGTTGAGGGAACAACATATCATCCACCCAAAACAAGTTTAGTATGAGGGATGCATTGCTGATTCACTGCTTCGGAAGCAAACCATGTATAAGCCCGCTCGTATGGGTGCAGGTATCGAAAAACGTCCGTGAAGTCGTAGTTGGCTCTAAAAGTGGACAGGGTCACCGTCGCACCGCATCCACGGTGGGTGGGTCTACTTTCAAGTTGGGACTGTCCAACCCAAGACGCAAGGTAGTATTTGAATCCCCCCCATTGTTAATCGATCCACACGAGGCACAACCAAGGCAAGGACCGAAAGAACTCTAACCGGTTCGGGAGAGAGTGAGGTGCATAAGCATTAAAGACCGCCCAATCCTCCTCCTTTACCCGAAAATGGACCCAGATCCAGCAGCCAAGATGGTCCCAATTGTAGCCCGTAACACGGTCACGGTACGGAAACGAATGCTCAAACAAAAAAGCCACTTCCCCCTTCGTTCCTTGAACAGGCGCCTAAAGGTCGAACCCAGACCATCAACCCTTTTGTTCGACCACTGCTAAAATACCGCGCTTCGTTTCGTGCAATAAAATGATATGCAAACCCTTATTTTGAACCAATGTTTTTATGAGGGATTTTTTCACCCCAATCCGGCGGGATCCGAGTCCTCTAACATTCCTTGATACTAATCGAATCCTGTTCATATGTACTATGCAGGTTGCGGGTTTCAGTCTCATCACTCAAGTTTCAAGAAGTTATTTGGTAAAATGTTCTTGTGCCATGGAATGTGTTCCTCCACTTTCGTCAAAAGAACAACATTCCAACAATCATATATTTTGGTATCTGTCGCAATTTGGCCAGCGTTGTTCTTCACCAGGGACAATGACAGCCATCGGAGGCCCGACAAAGCAGTTGGAGCCCGAACAACAAGCTTAGCGACCACATCAACCACCGGAAAGTACAGGATATCAGTGCGACACTAGTCTGTGGTTGGAGTAAGTTGAACCCACTCAATCTCAGGAAACGACCGAATTTTGTATGTCGGCGTCAACCATTTACCAATTTTTCTGCCAACCGTTTCGATGGTCGGGACCTCATGCACTTTGAAGTGTGGAATCCTTAAAACCTCTTTTGTTGTAACCGCTGCTAAAAGCTGCAGCTGTCTATCAACTGCTGTGAAAACAAAAGGAATCACAACACAGAGCATCCCCTCCTGCATTGCCTCCAACAAGGAGGTCGGGAAAACATCAGCCCTTCAAGTCGGCAGCAACGTACGATCACTCAGTTCCTGTTGGGGCTCTGGGTGGGCTGGCTGAATGTCATCATTTTCCTCAACATCGGCCTAAGAAACCTTACCAAAGTCACCCAACCATTCCCGAATAGAGCCGTAAGGTTGAGGTTTGCTTGACTTGGGCCCCTCTGACAGGATTCCTATGCAGAGTCGGGCCTGGGCCTTTCTGCAATGGCATAGATTCCTGATGGCCTGGCACTGTAGGTTGCGCTTCAGTGTCCTAAGGTGCCAGAGGAGCAGAGGTAACCAGCGGAGGAGGCACCACTCCCAGTTGACTCCAATATGGTGCCAATGAGGCATCCAATGATAATAGGAACACACCCGGTGCAGCGTTAGACCCAGCGGTCAAGGAGATGGTCGCCGGATACGATACAACAACTACCGGAGACTGCTGTATAGAAGCAGGGAGGGGCGAGGTGACCATGGAAACAAAGTTGCAGCAGGCGTAGATATTAATGGTACCACCAACGCCGACTTAGACACTGCAGGTTGTAACACTCGAGGCCAGGGGCACTGTTGTCGAGGCCGACCCAAAAGCGGTTGAGTAGGACCACGTAGTGGACGAATCGTTTGTGCTAACATACTTGGGACAATATGAGGTCCCAGACGTATGGTTGTATCAACGACATTCGGTGCACCAAGGGGTGTCCTTAGTCTCAACATCCACTTTAGCCCAACCTTGAGGAGTACGAAACTTAAGCGAGTGACTAACCCGGGACCTAGCCTCCACACGCAGATGCAAGGTACGAGACTATGTGGATGCAAGGCGGAAATCCTATCCCAATTCAACAATAACCATTTAGTGCGAACGAGGTAACTGCACCTGGACCCTGAAACAGAACCATCACTCAGTACCTACGCAAATAATCAGCGTTGTCGAGCGCATCAGCTCCCGCCTTTAGGGAGCCCTCCTGGCCATCTCTCCTGCATGTGGCTTTGCAGGCCCTACCTGCCTCTTTCTTCTCTCATAGCAAGTTGCCCGTCCATAGCTCGGACGGGTGCCTCAGGCTATAGCATCGTTTTTCAGGCCTTCGGTACGGAATGGAATCCCGCAGACCGAATGATTAATAAAGGTAAATAAATAGGCACCCGTTTTCGTCTGCGCCACGACCCCATACCCAGCGCGGTTGTTCGTTTTAGCCTACTGAAGCTCTGAATCGCACGGCTGCATTATCTTAGGTAGAACAGGTCTAGTTCTAGCATTTCCGCATTGACATGCCTCGACAACCCTGCTAGAAACTGCCGACTACCATCATTACTCTTGGACACCACAAGCGTTCGGACTAAAGTTCGAAAAAAAAAATCAGTCTCTCGATCATAGGCGAGTCTGAATAAACTTTTGGCAAACGTCGGTATAGTCCCTCAATTCAACGAAAAAATCGGACAGCGTTCGACATTGAAAAACCCTGAGCAGATACCCTTGTAAGGGTGTCTGCTCTGACACCGTGTCCTTCGCCCCGGGCTTGATCAGCTTCCTCCTCTTCGGATAGGAAGCATCGACGCAACATGGTGCAAAACTCCTCCGACGCACCTCCCTCGAATTGAGAGACCATGCACGGGAGGAGCTCCCTACAGTCGAAAAGCCCCCCAAATTCACACAGATGGTATCCGCCCAAAAAGCAACAAACCACCTATAAACCAGCAAGTCTTTCGAAACCGCACCGATAAAGCATGCTTATTCAAGTAAACAAGAAATTGAAACCAAAAGAGCATAAAATCAAGGGCAAAACAAAATCCGCAAAAATATTCATGTAAACAAAAAATTGAAACCAGCCGAGCATAAAATCAAGGCCAAAACGAAATTCGCAAATCCACTCACAATCATGAGTTACCCAACGATCAGCAACACTGGTAGCACGCTGTGAAAACTCAGCCAGTTATTGGGCGCACAGACGTGTCCATCCAAAGAAGAAAAACCCAACCCACGAAGAAGTCGCACGGACCAAGATAACAGTTGGCAACCAACCAAAAACTTGAAGGAAAGTGCGGAGGAACTAGAGATCTTCCTTGATTCTTCAATAAAGGTCGTACGCTGCAAAAAACAGGCAGAGTAGGGATAACAACGGTCCGGGGTCATCAAAGCAATGAAAAAGAGTTAACCCAAGGAAAGAGATCTTAACAAAAGAAGGGTCGACAATGGAATTAAAGGAAAAAATTCAAACGATCGGAGGTCTCACCCCAAATCGTTCGTGGAACAGTTCGATTCCACGCTGTCAAACCAGCGAGGCCTCGAATCATTTGTAAACCGATTCAGTTTCACCCAGTCTGGCAACAATTCGGCCGGCATCAACTTCGCCCACAGGGAACACTCATATAACTTGGTCGAGGCAGTCAGCTGAAGATATTCATTCAACCTCTATAGGAGTCAGTGGTCATAGCAACTCAAGCTAATGTCCTCCCAATCCCAACCTCTTCAAAACATCACACCCAGCCGTCCACACCAAGATTCACAACACAAAAGCAGAAGGAAGGCGTTGTAGCTAACTAGGACTCGCCACTATCTCCACAAAAATGTGCGCATGTGAGTATGTGTAAATGCATACAGTGGTCATGCATGTGCAACACTCGTGTGCTTCACAGCATGGATATCATTGTGATCACATGTGATCTTCAACCTGACAGGTGTATGAAAAGTGATGTTTACATGAATGTGTTTGTGTGTAAGTACAATGAAGTATCTACAAGTACGCACACAAATGTGCGTTCTCATACATGTGTGTGTGGGTATGCACGTGTGTATGAACATGTTCCCACAAAAGCACCATAAGGCTGAAAGGTCTTCAACCACCAATCATAACATCATGCATAGCGAAGCAGGGAATGTCCGAGTCATGAAACCTCACAATCACCACTAGAGTATTTTTTGTGACAATCACCGACAATAGGTAAAAAAACATTATGGACAAGCGGGTACTTCCGTCACACAGCAGTCGCAATCACCAGCCGCGTATTTACCGTAACAATCACCAGCAACAAGAAAAAATCACCGCCTTACCCGGAATATCACCAGCCACATGAACAAGCAACTACTCCCGTCGGCAAATGACGGCAATAACTGCAGGGCCGCACACACTAGAGTTACATAAATCAACAAGCAGGTCGGCGAGTAACCACGACACCTAGCAGTGACAATCACCTTGCCACTCCCACGATTCCAAGCGGACAAATACGTACCTCCAACGATGAAAGGAGGCAACAATTGCAGGTCTGCACCCACCTGAAGAACATGAACGTCAACAACCAGCCCGCCAAACAATCTTCCCACATAATAGCATTAGTCACCTCGCAGCTCCCATGAGCGAAATGAACCGCACTAATTGCCTTTACCACTTGCGAACGTCACCCTGAACAGGAGGACAAGGTAGCAAGTAACAATCCACACCCACCGCTGATCCCCTTATGTAAATTGTCGACCCAGCAGGCACGCGCTCCACAAGACTACAACATCAATTCCCCGTATCCACGTGGACTCCAATGGTTGGGCCTATAGCAGGTTCCCCGCACTCCACCGCTTCCACACGGACTCCAACAACCAAACCAATACGTAAGCGCCCCACTGACTAACATCAATCACCTTACCGCTCACACGAATGAACGCTGACCACACTGATCACTTCAACCACACTCGTCAACACACCGCCGCACATCAACAACACGACAGCCACATCACCGAACACTTACTAGCCACAACCAACAAACAGCCTCGCTCCCCACATTTCGTCTCTCACACTCTCTCACTCCCATTCTCACACACGACCGGTTTCTCATGGCAAAATAAGGAACTAAAATGTCTCTGTATCTAACGACCGGAGGGGCTATCGCCCTCCCGATCAGGTTGAACATATGGTATGTCGCCGCTATCCAACCTCACCCGTTCGTCTACCCCACATCAACGCATCATCCAACAATGCCAACAAGGAATCCCATAATCATCAGGTTGAGGTCAACCATCATAGCCGAGAGCCCGTCAGGATGTCGTTGAACCATCGCCTCTCCTAGCAACAATGTACCCTAATTCCCCGCACCGTTCCACAACGCCCCTCCCAGCACCCATGTGTCGTAATTCCCCACACCGTTCCAACTACGCCCCTCCCAGCATCCATGTGCCCTAATTCGCCACACCGTTCCAACTACGCCCCTCCCAACACCCATGTGCCTTAATTCCCCCCGTCGTTCCCGCTACGCCGTCAACGAGGTATAGCATGTGTGAGTCAATTCAAGATAGCGCAGCCCCGCGTGGCAGAATAGCACAACCCGGCGTGCCATCGCCCGCTGCCCAACGTGGTTGGCTAAGGGTCCACCAAGACTCGATCACAGCCTGCATTTTAACAATTCACTTTTCTTTTTCCTTTTGTTTTGGGAAATTGTCTACCGCGTGGGCGTGGGGAACGCAGCCCTAAGGTAGCCAAAGCAATGAGACCAAGAGCGCGCATAAGAGAGAGAGAGAGAGAGAGAGAGAGAGAGAGAGAGAGAGAGAGAGAGAGAGAGAGA
>BFEA01000030.1:5164234-5185480 GCA_003427395.1 Chara braunii
TTTTTTTTGGGGGGCGGGGGGTGGGCGGGTGGTGTGTATTCTCAATCGCTTGCATTTTTCTTTGTTATTTTGAATATTTCGAGGTCGACGTCCTTCCGAGTTTAATAATTATTTCCCTATTAAATTAATAAGAGTATATATGTACGAGGACAACACATCGCGTGAACCTGTCCTCTTTTATCTAGATGATCTTGTCCGCTGGTTTGCCTCTATTTTCTTTTTCTCCTTTTTTTTGGGGTCTCTCTCTGTTGCTTTTCCTTTCTTCTTCTTTTTTCTTCTGCTTCGTATATCTTGATGAATCGGTGAAACTTGGACGAAGTCTGTCACAGCCCCTCGTTCCTTCCTTCTTCTAACAAAGAGTGAGTGCGTTCCTTCCTTTGTGGATAGATATAATATATACATACATATACTGTCACATATGTCGTCAAACAGACTGTTTATATATGTGTTTACGTACCTGTATATGGAGAGAGAGAGAGAGAGAGAGAGAGAGAGAGAGAGAGAGAGAGAGAGAGAGATCACATTCGTCGTCAAACAGACTGTTTATATATGTATATACATACAGGGATATGGGGCGCGCGCGCGCGCGCGAGAGAGAGAGAGAGAGAGAGAGAGAGAGGGTTGAGCCTCCTGATGAGTCGGTGAAACTCCGACGAAACAGTTTGTCAAAGCCCTTCGTTTGTTGTCCCCTTCTCCCTCTCTGCCTACGGTTTACCGGGCAGTTCTGTTTGACGATAAATATGTATATACACATATTATAATGTATATATAAATATCGAATACATCTATGTATACACATACATATATGTATTATTTTTATATATTTATATATAATATTATATATATATGAAATATATTCGTCTTAACCCTCTCTGGCCACGGTTCTCCGGGCAGTTCTCTTTGACGATACATAGTGTATATTCGTCGGTGGTTGATAAAATTTTCGGTTCCGTCTCGATGTCTCTACTTCTTCTTTTTTTTTTTCTTCTGTCGATCTCCTCCATCTCTCTGTGCCTCCTCCCATCGACCCCACCCATCTCTCCGCGTCTGCTCGGTGATTGGACGTGCCAATCAGATCAGTTCATCCCCACCAATCGCCCGGGGTGATCGAAATAAAAATCGAATGGAATCGGTTAATCCCAATCAACCGGATGAATCAATCAATCAGCTCCGTCAATCAATCAATCAATCAAATAGAGTCAAGTCAATGAATGAATGAATCAATCAATCAATCAATCAATCAAATTAATCAATTCATTTAATCCATCCATCCATCAATCAATCAATATATCAGTTGCTCATGGAACGAATCAATCAATCATTCATATAAGCATTCGGTGAGAGACTTGTATTCATGGTTTCCTCTTTTCGTCAGTCTATGATTCAATCATTCGGTCAGCATTGTATGCAATCATTCTCCCTCTCTCTCCCCTCCCTCCCTTTCTCTCTCTCTACCGCTCCCCCTCTCCCTCCCTGTCGTTTTTATATGATCTCTGCTATGATCTGCTTCGACTGGTAGACTAGTGAAAGCACATGCATATGATCTCTGCTATGATCTCGCTCCCTCTCTCCCTCC
Source organism: Chara braunii (assembly GCA_003427395.1). Taxonomy (NCBI): domain Eukaryota; kingdom Viridiplantae; phylum Streptophyta; class Charophyceae; order Charales; family Characeae; genus Chara; species Chara braunii. The sequence goes on from BFEA01000030.1 coordinate 5,165,811, forward strand.
CATCGTCGTCGTCGTAAACGCTTTCGAAAGTAACGGGGATATAGATGGGTAGATTAATTAACGGGAGGCTAATTGATGGGTAGATTAATTAACGACGACGATGCTGAGGGTCTGTTGATTGGTCACATAACGACGACGATGCTGAGGGGAGGAAGGGGGGAGGAACCCATCTACCCATCCATTAGCCTCCCTTTAATTAATGGGGATTTTTTTTTTTTTCTAACATTACAACTTTTCTTCCGTACGCAGTGTTGCTTATTTGTGTTTATGATATATAATATAATATAAAATTATATTATAGTATGTTATAAATACAATACAACGTGAATCTTATATTATATATAATATAGTTTATTAGATATTGTATTTATTATAATTCAATATGTAGTATTTGTACGATATATATGTATATATGTATGTCGTTAGACAGAACTGCACGGTAAACCGTAGCCAGAGAGGGAGGGAGGGAGAAGAGGACAACAAACGAGGGGAGGCTGTGACAGACTGTTTCTTCGTCGAAGTTCCAACGACTGACTCAAAATCAGGAGCAAGGTCCCACTCGTGAAGAGGACTGGATTAATTAAGCGCCTGAATCTGGATGGGTTTTAAGCAGAGATGCACAGAAGCAGTTCAATGGCGATATAGTTTGATTAATTAAGCACCTGAATCTGGATGGGTTTTAAGCAGAGATGCACAGAAGCAGTTCAATGGCGATATAGTTTGATTAATTAAGCGCCTGAATCTGGATGGGTTTTAAGCAGAGATGCACAGAAGCATTTCAATCGCGATATTCTGCATCTTTTTCACAAACACGTTCAGGTTCACGCTTTCAATCCAATCCTCTCTTTTGCTAGTGGGACCTTGCCCCAGGAGGCCGAGTTGTTGGGTATCGGGATGGATGCAGCACCTTGCTGAGGGACCTGGAAGGTCGGGATTGGTTGAGTAGCGACGATGGTTTTGTCGTGATGTGTTCATTTTGTGCGGTTATTAAAAAAAAAAAAAGCGTAAAGCTTGTTAAGAAATTCGGATGACTTTTTTTTTTTTTTTTTTTGCGGATCACTCGGAATGACTATTATTTCAACGTTGGACGTTAAAAAATGTGAATGGATAATTTTTTGGATAATTTTTGGATAATTTTTGCGGACGACTCGGATGACTTATTTTCTTTCATTCACGTCAAAAAATGGGAATGAATAATTTTTGGCAACGTGACACGGTTTCGTTTAATAATAATAATAATAATAATAATAATAATAATAATAATAATAATAATAACAATACATGAGCAGCGGTTGAATTCGGGCCTCTTCTGCACTACTCAACATTGTACATGCATTTGGACTGTTTCCGGACCAGGTGCTTGCGGACGAGTGCAGCATTTTGAATGTATTAGGAAGATTACCTGCTCCAGATACATAACAGTGTTGGTTGGTGGAGCGAGGGCCTTAACGAAATGATTCTGAAAAAAAAAAAAAAAAAAAAGGGAAAGGAGGAAAAAAAAAAAAAAACAATGGTTGAATTATTCTATCCGTTCGTTTATTGCTAATCTCATCTTGTCATGGTCGTTTTCTCCGTTGAGTTTTTTTTTTTTTTTTTTAGTTATTCATTTTTTTAAATATTTTCCATTGTTTTTTAGAAGTATTAAGAAGATGCTCCATTCTCGTCGCGACAGCTGTTTGGCAGTACAGGCTAGGTTCTTTGCACTTAACCGCATTCTCGTGCTCTCGCCGGAATGCGGTTCTCTAGGGAGTTTTCTGCAACGATAACCGTTTTTTTTTTTTTTTTTTTTGGGACACAAACATATCGACATCTGCAATGATAACCGTAACTAGGTAAGTAATTAAGTTTAAATAAACGAAATGAATGAAAACCTGAATGTAAGCAAATGAGTAAATAAATATATTGTCACATTGTGAATCAGAGCATCTATATAAGCATCTAGGCCACCATGAGCGACTAGTGTGGCGGCGAGGGGCAATGTTGTTTGCTTCATGAACGACCGGTCGCCCAACTGCGTTGGTCATATTCCTATTGGGTTGGCCCTCTGGTCGGCGCCCGGGTGGGCGCTGAACTCATTCGGTGGTGAGATGCGGTCGTTGCGCTGTCTCTTTTTCTTTTTTTTTTTTCTTCCCTTCCAAATGAGACTTTTCTTATCGATTGCAAGCGTTGAGCCATTTAGAATAAATATTTAGAATAAATAGCTCAGTTGGTATACACCGGGGCCAAGTCCCACTTATCTGAATCCTCGATTTGTAACCGTAGATTACGAAGATCAACGGTCACAAATGAAGAGTCTGGCAATGTGGGACCTGGTCCCTCCGGTCTGTTGAAATACAGACCCAAGTTCTTTTTTTTTTCCCCTGAAAAATACAGACCCAAGTTCTTTTTTTTTTTTTTTTGAAAAATACTGACCCGAGTTCGAACTCCACTGCAAGCAGATGCGTGAATAATAAAGACCAGTTTGTTAAAAAAAAAAAAAAAGAAGAAGAAGATGAGTGAAATGTATTATAATTGGTACCAACTGAGCTAGTACACCCCCGGGGGGTCCCAGTAGCAAAGAGAAATGGATTGAGCGCGTGAATCTAGGCGAGTGCGTGGAAAGATGCAGAAAATCGAGATTCAACTGCTTTTCTGCATCTCTTCTCAAAACACGTCCAGATGCAGAAGCTTAATCCAATCCTCTCCGCTAGTGGGACCTCGCCCCCGGAGCCATGGCCCACTTTTTGAGGTTTAGTTCTGGGGCGTGGTCCCACTAGCAAAGAGGATCGGATCGAATGCCTGCGTCTGGACGAGTTTATGGAGATGTGCAGGAAATCGAGATTGAACTGCTTTTCTGCATCTGTGCTTAAAACATATCCAGATTCAGGAGCTCGATCCTATCCTTTTTGCTAGTGGGACCTCGGCCCTGGTTTCGAGTATGTATGCATGGCTCCCTGCCATCCGATTTTTTTTTTTTTTTTTTTTGTTGGGAAAGATCTTAAAATTCCACGGCCACGGTGTGACCACGTTGAAAATACACGAGCCATCCGATTTATTTTTATTTTTATTTTTTGTTGGGAAAGATCTTAAAATTCCACGGCCACGGTGTGACCACGTTGAAAATACACGAAACATAAAACTATCCCGCTACCGGTAGTGGGACATGGCCCCCGCGCTGTTCGAACTCCACTGGAAGCGTGGACGAGTGAAAGACAATTCTTTTTTTTTTTTTTTTTTTTTAATTTGGACCATTTCTCGGTTTATGCGTGTCTTCAAATGTATAGATATAATTTTTCAGGGTATGCATCGTTAAGTGCTCTAGTACATTATCAGTGGAAGTTTAAGATGAAGAGTCGGAGGGTCCCCAGCTCGTCTGGGACCGTAAGCTAAACCGGCTGTTGCTGCCGGGATAACCCCGGGTGGATATGTGAGGACCCCGGCCTCCTGTTTTGATTTGTTGTTAATGAAAGCAGTTATTTCAACAAAAAAACAAAAAAAAAGAAAAAAATTATGCGTGTCATCCTTGCGCAGGGGCCATGCTAATCTTCTCTCTCTGAATCGTTCCAATTTGAACGGATGTCCCGAAGGACAAGACTACGATTCTGAATTACCTTGGGCAAGGCCGGACTGAAAAAAAAAAAAAAAAAAAAAAAAAAAAAAGGAAAGCTACCTAGGGCTAGGGGGGCCAAGTCCCAGTTGAGTTTTTCTTCAACGCCTGAATCTGGACGTGTCTGGCAGCGTTGAGCTTTTCACGGCTGAATCTGGACGTGTTTGTGAAGATGCGCGGTTGAGTTTTTCTTCAACGCCTGAATCTGGACGTGTCTGGCAGCGTCGAGTTTTTCTTCAACGGGTGAATCTGGACGTGTTTGTGAAGACGCGCGGTTGAGGAAACTGCACGCGATTTCTGCACACTTCCACAAAGACGTCCAGATTCAGGCGCTGAGGGAACTCAACGCTCCGGGCAGTTCGATGATGATATCTCAAGGCCGCATCAGATGCAGTAATTAAAAAATATATATATATATATCCGATGGATACGGTAGTGACCTATCCACGCAGGGCACAGCCCTGCAAATAGCCTTAGGAGTAGTGGTGGGCAGTGAAAGGAAAAAAATATGCTTCTTCAGTATCTTTGCCCCTCTGCCGTCGATTTCAAGGGTGTAATGAAAGTCGGAAAATAAAATAGAAACGAATCTATTAGATGGATACGGTGGAAGAAGGTGCGTGGCCATGTATCTCTTCTGCCCACCTTCGGTTTGGAACCGGTCGGAGACGTCGGTGCCAGCCTGGACCAGGGGCGAGGTCCCACTAGCAAAGAGGATTGGATTGAACACCTGAATCTAGACTTGTTTGAGGAAAGGTGCAGAAAATCGAGATTGAACTCCTCTTCTGCATCTCTGCCTAAAACACGCCCAGATTCAGGATCTTAATCCAATCCCCATTGCTAGTGGGACCTTGCTCCAGGCGTCCCTGAGGCATAGCTCGTGGAATCAATGGCTTGCTAAGGGCCGGTAGTTGGACCATTCGGCATCTCCCAAGTTTTTTTTTTTTTTTTTTCCAAGATTTCGAATGCATCTTTCTTTCTTTCTTTCCTTTTTTGCCAGGGGCCCTTTTCGGAGGCTGCCCGCCGTGGATTCGATTTATCTACGGCGCTGGGCGTCCTAAAATTTTGTAGGCGACCAGTTTTCTTTTCAGCAAGGCTGGGGCGTGTACCGGCGGTGGTGGTTTTAAACCGCTAGTACACGGCCTCAGCCTTGCAGAAAGTTTTTGTCGCCACAAGCAAAACTGGGAGGCGCCGGGGGCCAGGCCCGATGTAGGAAAATGAAAAAAAGTTCCACCGCCTCCGAAGTGGTGGGGGGTTCATGCTGACACCAGCGGGCCTATGTGAGGAGAACCAATTCAATTACCTGCAAGCATAGGGCCTTGCGAGGCCCCGCCCCAACAGGGGTAGTCAGAGATGGGGTGGGGTCGCTGGTGGGGGTCCAGCTGATGCAATTCGAGCATTTTGCCAGTGGCCGCACCTCCCTTACTTGTCTTAGGAGTAGTGGTAGGAATGTAGTGAAAGACAAAAATCATTTGAGAGAAGAACATAGTGTAGTTTAAAAAAAAAAAAAATTAGAAAACCAATTATCTGTTGAATCTGGACAGGATGGCCTTTCAGGCCTTTCAATTGCACAAACTGGAAAACATTTGTTTTTTTTATATATATATCTATATAACCAAGCTATACAGCTAACAGGACAATAACAAGATTCTGCCTTTTTTTCAAAAAAAAAAAAGAAAAAAAAAAGAAAAGAGAGGAGAGGAAGGATCCAGCGGCCTAGCTAGTTGGTTAGGCATGCAAGTGGTGTTCTGGAGGTTGTAGGTTTGAGCCCCACAACCGCCTGCAGCGCACTTAGTGCCAAGCAGCGGTGATGGTCCCCTTGATACCTCTGATCGGTATTAGCAGGGTCCTTGGCCGACAGGGGTGTGAGTGTGAGTGTGAGTGTGAGTGGGTTGTGTGTAGTGTGTGGGAGCATGTTGGCCTTATACATTGCTGTTATTCGGTTGGGGGTGGGGGACGATGAAAAGGAAGGCGCAGGCTACTGGCAAAATGCTCGGTCTTTGCGTTACCTGGACCCCAACCGGTCCCCTCCCCCACCCCCCACCCCATCCTTGACCACCATGGTTGGGGCAGGGGGCAACATGCATCCCCTCTGATGGCTGGAGAGAGACAACAAAGCTATGTTCACAGGGGTTCCCTGTATAAGTAAAAGCCTTAGGAGTAGTGGTAGGTAGGTAGTGAAGGTGAACTGAAAGAATTTGAAAGATGATGAACAAAGATTTGAGAGAAGAATATAGCGTAGATGTATATAAAAAAAAAAAGAAGAAAAAAAGAGGAAGGTTTGCCTTGACGTTCCTCAAAAGGAAGTGGAGTTTTTTTTTGTTTTTTTTTTTTTCCCACTTTTGGGCGAGAACTGCAGCTATTTGGGGAAAGACAAACAATCAAACTGCAGCTATAGCTGCTATACTAACGGACGTATCTCAGTTGGTACACCCATGCACTATTGAAATACAGACCGGAGTTAGAATCCAGATGGACAGAATAAAATAATTCTTAATTGACCGGTAAAGCTCAGGGGTGGACCCCACTGCTCGGCGGCTGGAAAAAGTGGTTGGCCAGAAAAAGCGGTGGAAAGACGGCGGAAAGACTTTGGCGGGTTTCCATGGGACCCCACCGCCAAAGTATTTCCAAAGCTCTGGAAACAGCAAAACATACCCGAAAGGGAAAAGTTGGAGGGTCCCCCCCCCAAAAGGAAAGTTGGGATGGGATTGTGGTGCACCAAATTCGTCCGTCGCTGGACCAGGACACACAACGGCCCACATCGGAACTGTGCGACAGGGCAGTGCATGTCCGAGGGGGCTTGCCCACCCATGAAACGGTCCGCCGTGACGTGAGCTGGACCATGCTCGCTCGGCATCTTCTTTCCACAGGAGAACATGGCCCCCCCCCCCTAGTCGGTTGGAAGGCCTTTCTGGAAAGGTCATGGAAGGCCGCGCTGTTCGGTTTTCAGGCCACCAACCGTGTAGAAATGCTTCTGACACCTTTCCGGCAACGTCCTTCCACGGTCTGTGGGGTCTGAAAACCCTTCCAATTCTGAGTTTCCATCCTCTTTTCCAGATCAGTGGAGTCCCAAACACACCGGCCTGGAAAGAAATTTCCAGGAAGCGGAGTAGTGGGGTCCGACCCTCAGTCATGTGACCTCGAAGCCGTCGCCCCTCTTTACAAACAAAGAAAAAAGGGAAAAAAAAAAAAACAAAAAAAAAAAACCCTGCAGCTATTGGCTCTTTCATCCGACCTCCATTGGCATAGAAATATGTCAATTAGAACCTACCCTACATTGTGCACAACATGTGATAAGAAACTGCGCTCAGATACTACCTCTGTGCTGAAATGACAATGTCACACGGGAGGCAAATTGTCTGGGACCCACACGGAAGGCAAAAGACCAATGGCCGTCCTTTTTTTTATTTGTTTGTTTATTTGTTTAGAGCACTTTCTCTACTCGTACTCTCTCTACCCATACTCTCTCTACCCATAGAAGTCACCTCCTCCTTTGTTAGGGAACATCCGCACGGCTTGAGAAACGGTTCAGGACCCATCGCGAACAACAGCAAACTTTGCTGGCCTAAAAAATCACATTTCTTCAATGCGGACACAATAACGATCATAACAATCTCCTCGTGTAAATCCCATTTCTTCAATGCGGACACAATAACGATCATAACAATCTCCTCGTGTACCCGAACCCAATAAAATGGGGGGTGCCTTTCCGTTCTTGGGCCGCAGATACCGGGGGGCCTACCTTCTTTACCCGAAGAAGAAATCGTGCGCTCATTATACAGGTATCTAGACTGAAATGTAGCCCAAATTCAGCTGTAGTGAGGGCATACTCACATTAGGCCCTCAAAGCCCCCAAAACGCAAAATGAGCGGCGAGGTAGAGTCCTCCATTCGCAAGGACTCAATGTGGCCGCTCATTTTGTCATTTTGCATTTTTGAGGCCCTCGTTTGAGTATGCCTTGTGAGTACGATTTATCCGCATGAAGGAGGTAGCAGTGGGGTCCTTTGATTTGTAGCTGTCCTTTCTTAGACTCGAGGCTGCAGTCTCGGGGATGCTCTACCAGCTTGTTTGTACTTGTCATGTATACTGTTTAGTACCTGCCGCGTTCTTAGCCCCCCTCTGTTTCAAATGAATACAGCCCCCCACGGCAGGCAGATTCATCCACTGCGTTAATGGCCTACAAGCCTGGTAGGTACTGGTGGTTTGACTCACTGTCAGTGTGAAAACTCTTTGCTCATTACCTCGGTGAACTTTCACTCGTTACCTCGGTGAACTTTCAACCGTCACTTGTGATGTCACTTGTCTGCACAGATGAACTAATGGACCGCAGTATGGTGATGTAAGATTTTCAGCAAAGAAAATAAAAATGAAAAATATATATATTTTCTTCACTCGTTACCTTGGTGAACTTCCAACCGTCACTTCTGATGTCATGTGTCTGCACAGATGAACTAATGGACGGCAATATGGCCATGTAAGATTTTCAGCAAAGAAAATGAAAATGAAAAAGATATATATTTTCTACGTACACCTGTATTCGTACGCTACTCGTATGCTAGGGGCCCGTACAACTTTTTTATTTTATTTTAATCCGGTATTGTTTTTGTTTTCTTTTTCTCAAATTATAATAAGAATCTGCAGATGATGCTCAGCCAAATGTTGCTTGTCTTGTGCTGTTGCAGCACTTCTTTTTTTTTTTGATTTTTTAAATGACTTTTTTTTTCCCGTACAGGGCCTAGGTCCCATTAGCAAAGAGGATCGGATCGAATGCCTGAATGTGGATGTGTTTTATGCAGAGATGCAGAAAAGCAGTTCAATCTCGAATTCCTGCACCTCTCGACAAACACGTCCAGATTCAGGCATTCGATCCGATCCTCTTTCCTAGTGAGACCCGCCCCGGGTTCCCTGGACAGATTACCTGTACGTTTCGCAAGGAAAGGCCCTGTACATATACGTTCGGTAACAAAGTTTTTCTTTAAAAATTTTAAAGAAGATTTTTGGAGTGGACGGGGCTAAATATTCAATGGTCGGAGAGCACATCGAACGAAAAGGCAGCGGAAAAAAAAGAGGAATCGAAAGACAGAGCTGCTAGTGTAGTGCGGCCAGTCCCTTCCGGTCCTGGTCGTGCGGGTGGTACCAGGGCCATGTCTCACTAGCAAAGAGGATTGGAATTACTGCATGAATCTATTAAACCACGAGTACCTCCTGAAAGTGCTCCGTGTTAACGGCGAGTCAAAAGTGGAAATCACGCCGTTTCCACTTGGCTGAATCGGGCCTACCAGCCCAGGCCCGTTCATCCCAAGAGCCACGCCCGTTAACGAAGAGCACTTTTAGGAGGTACTTGTGGTTTAATTAAGAAGGTATCGGTCAATTAACGAGTTCATGAATTATCGAGGCTCGTAGAGTGGCCCGAAACCATTGCCCGAGAATTTCGACTTGACCCTAGGGAAAAAGTTGTTCAGCATATTTTTCTGCATAACATTTTTTTTTCCCGTCTCTTTTGGATTTTTTTGCCCTTTCCTGGCTGGCCCGCCCGGGCAACCAAGACGACCCCGCAGCCCAGTTGGTAGCCCAGTCAGTCGAAGTTATTGAATTATTGGATTATTGAATTATTGAATTAATTATGGCATGTGATCGAGATTAGTCACTTGTGGCCCTAACAAAACTAGTGCTCTGTAAGCGCCCCAGATAAGGCATCCGCCCCAGATAAACTACCCAAAGATAATTAATAAAGCGCCCATTGGAACTGTTTGTAAGAAACCATTCTAACTAAAGATATAAATAAAGATACATATAGTGCCGGAAAAGTGAAAATAAGGCCTCAACCATACATATCGCTCTTCGTTTCTAGTGTACGGCTAGCGGGACTCGAACCCACAAGGCGCGAAGCGCCGCCACATCCTAAGTGTGGTGCGTAAACCAATTTCGCCATAGCCGTTTCTTTCTGGAATATGTATACAAGTTAGTTGCCTGAAAGGAGTATAAGCATGTCTACCCCACTTCGTGGCCTTATGGGTATAGCAGGATTTGAACCTGCGACCATTAGGTTAAAANAAGCATGTCTACCCCACTTCGTGGCCTTATGGGTATAGCAGGATTTGAACCTGCGACCATTAGGTTAAAAGCCCAATGCTCTACCAACTAAGCTAAAAAAAAAAAAAAAAAAAAAACGAAAAACAAAACAAATACAAAAACTTGTGGCCCTTGGCATGTTTGCTGGTTTCTAATCTCATGGAAGCCTTGGGCTGTGGGCCCGTTATAAATGGAAGACTTTGGAAGTGGATTTTGGAATAATAATATAAAAATTAAAAAAAATCTATAAAATAATATAATAATAAAAAAATATTTAGTAATAATAATAGTTAGTAATAAGTTACTAATAACTAATAAATATATGAAACTCCGACGAAACAGTTTGTCACAGCCCCTCGTTTGTTGTCCTCTTCTCCCTCTCTGCCTACGGTTTACCGGGCAGTTCTATTTGACGATATATATATTGACGATATATATCACAAAAATAACTGTCGTAATAATAAATGCCATAATAAATCAGTTGCTCTGCAGAATGGATACTCCAGAGAGGCATTCCGTTCTATTCACATCTTTTAAGGGCTTTTTGGCAGACATCTCAACTATGGGGGTATTTTGCAAACCCTAATAATAAATAATATAATAACAAATTAACAATCAATAATAAATCAATAATAAATCAGCTGCTTAGTTATTCACCCTGTTTTTTTTTTTTTTGTCTTTTTTGTTTTGTTTTGTTAATCTGCAGATGGAAGCGACCATTCGAAAAGGGCAGCTTCTCTCTGATGATGTCGTCATGGACTTGCTTGGTCGACGGCTCGAGCATGGGATGAGGGTCGGTGAGCGGGGCTTCATTCTCGATGGATTCCCTCGAAAGCATTCTCAAGCGGTAAGAAATATCTCCAAAGTTACCACTTACTGATCAGCGAGTCTACCAATCACTAATTGCTAATTAGTAATCAATAGTTACTAATTAGTAATCATTAATTACTAATTAGTAATCATTAATTACTAATTAGTCACCTAAGTACCTCCATGCTCTTCTGCTTGACCATTTGGATTTGAAAGTCACAACTGCTTTCGTGCCCTGTCTCAGTGTTTCGCGCGTGCTATCGTTCACGGTCATTGTTCGATGAACTTAACGGTTACTTGTGATGGTTGTGGTCATTGTTCGTTCGGTGAACTTGTCGTCATTGTGGTCATTTTTGTTTGGTGCTATTAACCACGGCTAATAGTATTTGTGGTCGTAATTCTCGACTTATTGTGTCATCATTGTGGTCATAGTTTGTGACTTAATGTGTCATCATTGTGGCGATTCTTTTGTGATGTTAACCGTGGTTAAGAGGTCTTAACGGGTCGTCGTGGTCGTTGTTTCTTTGGTGAACTTGTCGTATATATAGTGGACATTGTTTGGTGCTATTAACCGCGGTGAATAGTACTTGTTGTGGTCATAATTTGTGACTTGATGTGTCATCATCATTGTTGTGGCCATTCTTTGGTGCTATTAACTGTGGTTAATAGGTCGTAAAACACCGTTACCTTTTCCCCCCGCTGCTTTTGGGACAAAGGGAAAATAATAAAAATATCCTACTCCCAAAAAATCGGGGGCTGGGCCTATCGATGGCAGCCGCTGATGAATCTCATCGGCGGCCGTCGTTTTGTTTCGGCCTCCTAAAAAAGATTGGAGGCCACATGAGGCTGTCGTGGAAAAGGTAGTGGTGCTTTAATGGGTAGTTGTGGTCATTGCTTGTTTGGTGAACGTGTGCCGTATATAGTGGTAGCCGCGGTTAGTAGTAATTGTTGTGGTCATAATTTATCTTCTATTTTTACTTTTTTTATGCTCATGTTAGTTACCGGGGATAACTTGATTCAAATTTCAAATGTTTTTAGGATGGGAAGGAGTAGGTCTCGCATCATATTTGTTAATTAATTTTTGGTTTACATGACTTCAAGCAATGACGTAAATGTGTCCTTGTTGTGGTCGGTGATAAAGCATAGTCAGTCATGATCAACAAACGCTAGACACATAGCCGCGACATGCGCAGTGATCATATGTGAAACTCAATCTCGAAACCTGAGTTTAAAGAAAGACAGACATGAAGCTCATTTCACAGCTTCAGCTATGACTCCATAGCTTCAGCTATGACACCTCCGTCGACTGAAAGAATAGAGTGGCGCTCAGACCGAGGCGCTGGCATCCCCGACTAGTTTCGGTCGCTGCCAGTTAGCGACCTCATCGGCGGGTGGTTCGAGATTGTTGTGGTCATTGTGTGGTGCCATTAACCGCAGTTAAAAGCACCAAACACTCCTAGCTTATGACGGCCGATCGCCTAATGGGCGCCCGGGACAACAGCAGCCTAGCTTATAACAAATTTGATTATAATATTACAACTACAAATTTCAAATGTTTTTAGGATGGGAAGGAGTAGGTCTCGCATCATATTTGTTAATTAGTTTTTGGTTTACACGACTTCAAGCAATGACGTAAATGTGTCATTGTTGTGGTCATTGTGTGGTGCCATTAACCGTGGTTAAAAGCACCAAACACTCCTAGCTTATGACGGCCGATAGCCTAATGGGCGCCCGGGACGACAGCAGCCTAGCTTATAACAAATTTGATTAAAATATTACAATGACAAATTTCAAATGTTTTTAGGATGGGAAGGAGTAGGTCTTGCATCATATTTGTTAATTAATTTTTGGTTTACACGACTTCAAGCAATGACGTAAATGTGTCATTGTTCTGGTCATTGTGTGGTGCCATTAACCGTGGTTAAAAGCACCAAACACTCCTAGCTTATGACGGCCGATAGCCTAATGGGCGCCCGGGAAACAGCAGCCTAGCTTATAACAAATTTTGATTAAAATATTACAGTGAATTAATGAAATTAATAATTATGTATGGCAAAACTCAAGGATATCAGATTATCTGTATCTGTACCTGGCCTGAAAAACTCGTGCCGAATACTCCTCTACTTGGATTGGCAGTAATTGTATCCAGTGTTGTTGGAATTTTATCGATGATGTGTTTACAGGAGATGCTTTCGAATATCGCCAACTTGGATCTGGTATTGAATCTGCGGCTGCGGGAGGACGTGCTGGTTACCAAGTGCTTGGGAAGGCGTGTGTGCAGCGAGTGCGGCGGAAACTTCAACATCGCCGACATCGACATCGAATCAGATCGAAATGAGGGCGAGCGGATCGTCATGCCGCCCCTGCTTCCGCCCACCGAGTGCACCGACAAGATGACCCAGAGAATCGATGACACCGAGGAGATCATCCGAGCCAGACTGAAGGTTCACCAGGACGAGGTGAGATATTATATCCGGCCATGTGGTCGCAGTTATTGGAACGCGTGTGACCCCCCCCACCCCAACACACCGATTACCGGACTGCATGATATACCCGTCAACCTCCACCACCCTAATCATCGGATCGTGTGCGACCCTTGTTGGCACACATGCGACCGATTGTGTGTGACCCTTATTGGAACGCATGCAGCTAATCGTGTGTGACGCTTATTGGAACGCATGCGGCCCTGATTGGATGACGTGAGACCTGAATACAACGAATGTACAGTCATTGTTTCTGTATTTAGACTGAAATATACCCAAATACATGCACAGCTATAATGACCGTACGATGTATTTGTTTGCCTGGGCGGCCCGGCCGAGCAAGGGCCAAAGAAGGTCCCGCCATCCCGGTAAAAAAAGAAAAAAAGGTTATGCAGAAAAATAAACTGAACAACAACTTTTGTCTTGGCGTCACATCAAAATTCTTTACCAAATTTAAAATAAAAACCATTTAAAAAATTTTAATTGTTTTTCGCTCTGCCGGGCAAGTGGTCCCGGGCCACTCTGGTAGATTGCAAAATGACGAAGTACACACGATATCACAGATGCCGAGCGCATAATCATCGTAGCCGAAAAACGGCAAACGCACAGAAGTATTGGAAAAATGCTTTGGCACAGTAGTTTGCAGTGTAGCGAATCTCTTCTGCGAATCTCTTCTGCGAATCTCTTCTGCGAATCTCTGTCCGCCCTTTGCTATTGGCACAATAGTTTGCAGTGGAGCGAATCTCAACGTGTCCGGCCTTTGCTAAGCAGCATCACCCCGCAGACATCTCCCGAGTACTACGCCAACTAACTACTCGCCCCTCATTCGAGTAGAGCAGCCATGGACCGCGTCGTATGACCGCCGATGCAGCTCTCCCAACCTGTTGTCTTCATCGTCAGCTGCCTGAGGCCCGTCTTCATTCCGCCCTCGCGTTCCCTTGATCGATGTACAAGGAAAAGCACGCATTCCAGCTTTCCTCTGCTCATCAAACAGATTCACCAAGCCCACTGTCCTTCGCCCGTCCTTACCTACTCGAAAATGCAGTAGCAATGTCTGCATCTGCTCAGTGGGTACCTTCACATACTGGCGCTTGGCTCTTTCCCGTTTGCCCTTCTGTGTTCTTCGAGATTTCGAGCCGGTCGACTGCGCGCCAAACACATTCAGCGAAGGCGACCATCGCCGACTGCAGAAATCTTCGATCGCGGGGAGGTCTTCCACGTCTGACGTCTGACTTGATTATTGGGATGAGTACATAATTTTCGGTATCGTACTTGGGCAGCCACCGATGGAAATGTGCAGTACTTACCATTTTTCCCCTTCCCGCCTCGACTGACGTGCTCGGCCCACCTGGCATCCATGGCTCTCCCAGTCTGCCCGACGTAGGTGGCCTTAGGTCGGGGAGACACCCACGTACACGCACGACCCCGGATTCAGCAAAAAAATCGCCTCCGTCTGCACTCAACTTGGCCCAGTCAAGTATGAACTTTTTACTTGCCCACGGCACAATCCACGCCACCGCCGCTGCTCTGAAAGCTGCCTCCAGCTCCCTACTAATGCCTTTCCTGTCTCTCTCCTGTCTCTCTCCTGTCTCGCACCAATTCTCCACACGTCCTCCACAAGACTTTAGTCTCGATCTCTCGGTTCATTCAGACGTTGACTCCTCAGCCTCGTCAGACGCACTGCCACTCGATAAGTCGGACTCCGCGTCGACTCTACCCAGCTTAGCCTCGGGTTCATTTTCCAGAATCGTATCGTCGTTAGCTAGCAGCGCGTGCGGTTCAGTGAGCGCTGCCACTCTGGTAGCCGAACCTTCAAATGAAAAAAAAAAGAAAAAAAAAAGAAGAAAGTTGCGGCCGTGAACAGTAGTTATCTTGACATGAAGTTGTGCAGCATTTCGATCTGCATCCGCAAAGTTATGTCTGTAGAGTTATATCCGTAAAGTTTTGCGTAGAGTTGTATATAAGATTGTGATCTTGAGGGGATGAAGGGATTGTAAGAGGTTGTGGGGCTAGTAGTCGTGTGCTTGCTTCTTCTTTTTCTTCTTCTTCTTCTTCGTCGTCTTCTTCTTCTTCTTTTTTCCCCCACCGTTGCTTGGTTGTGTGGGCCTCGCTGCCCTACTCTCGTCATCCACGGCTAGTAGTCGTGTGCTTGCTTTTTCTTCTTCTTCTTTTTCCCCCCGCGGTTGTTTGGTTGTGTGGGCCTTGCTGCCCTACTCTCGTCATCCACAAAAGACAAAAAATTATCGCAGTGGAAGATTCATTCCCGTTTTGTGGAAGATTCATGTTTTGTTTTCAAACATTTGGAGAGTAGTGGAGCCAAACCCTTAACTGTCCCTGTTGGCTCCTTTCCTTTTCTGGGAACCACA
Source organism: Chara braunii (assembly GCA_003427395.1). NCBI lineage: Eukaryota > Viridiplantae > Streptophyta > Charophyceae > Charales > Characeae > Chara > Chara braunii. The sequence continues at coordinate 5,181,125 of BFEA01000030.1, forward strand.
ATTTTATCCGTAACGCGGACAGAGTTATCGACCAAAAAAAGGTATACCTTTCTCGGCTGTTTGGCTAAAAATAGATAGTGTTGTTATCTCTTATGATCAGTTCGTTATCTGATGTTTATCTGATGTGTGGTCCCACTAGCAAAGAGGATCGGATCGAATGCCTGAATCTGGACGAGGTTATGAAGCTGTCCAGGAAATCGAGATTGAACTGCTTTTCTGCATCTTTGCATAAAACACATCCAGATTTAGGCATTCGATCCTATCCTTTTTGCTAGTGGGACCTCGGCCCTGATGTGTGGTCCATTTGACCATTGTTGGGAAACAAACAAGAAAAAAAAAAGTGATCCACGAAGGTGTGCGTGAACTCGTTCAGAAAATTGTTCAGGAAAAAAAAAAAAAAAGAAAGACTTTTGAAGTTTGAACCACCACTACTTCCGATCCTGTTTTTACCGGGCCTGAATTTCAATGCGTAGTGCGCACCAAGTTTTTTTTTTTTTTTTTTTTTTTTTTKTGATCCGATGGGTCACGGATCAGATGTTAAACTGATCAGAACAGATACTACACTTTATCTTAGCCAAAAGGCCGAGAATTTTACTGCGCACCGAGTTTTGTCGAGCCTGGGTCCCAATGTATTTTCTTTTCTGGTACTCTACGGAAATGGGAAAAAAAAAAAAAAAAAACGAAATAAAAGGAAAAAAGCAAGTAGTAAGCTGGGCACGTGAAAGCAGCTGGAGGGCGTTACAGCCTACAGCAAAACACGGCTCTCTAAAAAACAAAGGGCCTCACCACACCTATCCCGAAAACACCGATTTGGAGAGGAAACGCATCGCCATACCCACTCTCGAAAATCGGTGTCAGAAAACTTTTCGAGAGTGGCCAGAACGCGGGTTTCAGGAGTGTGCTCACGAACTGTGGTCGTTGCCCCGCCTGCAAAGTAGCCACTTTCGAGAGTGGTCGAAGGCACCTCCGATTTTGGCCCAAATTTCGAGAGGGTGCCGCGACGGCCAACGGTCTGCGGCCAGCGTTTTGTCGTGTTTGGTTCGAGAGACTCTCGAACCGAGGCCTCGGTCCACTACTCACCACACATGCACAAAAGACAAAAAATCTGGCGGTGTATCTTTCCATGGTGTAGCAGAAGATTCATTCTCATTTTGCACATTTGGTGAGTCATGGAGCAAGACCCTTGCACCGCCACAGCACTCTCGAAAAACGCAGTTCTTTTCCGACACAGTGGAGAGCGCCCCCTTCGAGAGCGCAGTGCGGCGATGAGGCCTCTCCAACCGTTTTTCGCGATTTCCCGAGTTCGAGAGCGCTCTCGAACATGCCACACTGCACTCTCGAAAAACGCACTTCTTTTCCGACACAGTGGAGAGCGCCCCCTTCGAGAGCGCAGTGCGGCGATGAGGCCTCTCCAACCGTTTTTTGCGATTTCCCGAGTTCGAGAGCGCTCTCAAACATTTTCCCGTTTTCGGGATAGGTATGGCGAGGCCCAAAAAGAGAAGGGGAAGAAAAAAGTGCAACAACCCTTTGACCGCAAAAACAGTTAGATACAGAATCTTTTTTTTTTTTTTTTTTGTCGAGAAGATACAGAATCTCGAGTCCATGTGAGGTTGGAGCTCCGTTGGTCGCAAGTGTCAGATCAGATGTCCGTGGAAAGTCCTGCCTCGTTGGCAGGGCAGTAAAAGAAAAAGAGAAGAAGAAAAAGAAACAAAAAACAAAAGAAAAAAAGAAAAACAGAACACTAAAGAATTAATACAATAATTCTGGGCAGATGCATTCCTGGAAGCACTACTGTGAGCACACCTCCTTCACCGCTTCTCCACCACCCTCCAACGTCCTTCCTTTCAAATATGCAGGCCCTCCCTTTTTTTTTTTTTTTTTTTTTTCCCCCTTTCGTCTGCAACCGTCAGCTGTCCGTGGAAAGTGCCCTGCCTCGTTGGCAGGGCACTAAAACCAAATGAGAAGGAAACAGCAAAAAACAAAACAAAACAAAACAAAAAAACAGTAAACGAACCACGCCCAGATTCTGGGCAGATGCATTCCTGGAAGTACTACTGTGAGCACACCTACTTCGGGCCTCGCTGCACTACTCTTGAAAGGTGCAAAACGAGAGTGAATCTTCTGCTAGAACATGGAAAGACACAGCGACATGATTTTTGTCTTTTGTGCATTTCAAGAGTCGTGCAGCGAGGCCCTTCATGGCTTCCCCCCCGACGTAGTTCCCTTTCAACTGGGCAGCTTCTTTTTCTTTGTTTTTCGGTTGGGCGCATTCTGGTTTATTTTCTGATTTTATTTTATTTTTACTTTTTTTTTTTATGTGGGTGAACTGATGGTAATGATTGGTGGTGGCTGTGGTTTGTGCAGTGTACGCCAGTTGAGGATTACTACCGAAGCAAAGGGATTCTGCTTGACTTCGACGTCCTGGGTGGAATACCGCAGACGTGGCCGCATTTGCTGGAAACGCTGCATCTTGACGGGGCAGTGGCAGAGGAGTCGCGAGCGGCCGCCTAGCGGGGATGGAGAAGGGGAGAGGGAGGAAGTTTCCTTCCTACCCCATGCATACCCCCCCCCCCCTGTTCTCTGCACTTTTGGACTTCATCAATTTTCTTTTTCTCTCTGAGATCTGGGAGAAAGGGAGAGGAAGGGTGCTTTCCCCCTCCCTTTCCCCCCTCCCCTCTTCCTGTGTGGTCTTTTCCCTCGAGGCAATCTGGTGCGAGGGTAAGCAAGTGTGGGGTGGAGACGTGGCAGAAGGAGAGGTGTTGGAATGACCCCATAAGGACCCCTGTTGATGAAGTGGGGTAGTAATGACCCCTTGGGCGAAAAAAAGGAGGTAGTACTGACCCCCTCTCTGGCAAAAAAAGGGGGTAATAATGACCCCTCTGTTAGCTTACGGGCTACGGTGGTAGATAGGCTAAGTCGGGCTACGGTGGTAGATAGGCTATAAGTCCAGCGTGAGGAACGTCAAAGCTCTGGTGCTGTTTTGTGGGGGATGAATGTCATTATCGAATCATTGCCCCTTCTTCTCCCTTCCCCCGCCCTTATCCCTCCCCCCCCACCCCTTATCCCTCCCCCCCCATAAAGGAGTGCGAGGTGTCGAAGGGCTGGTCTTTTCATCTATATTGATGCTTGTGAGGACTGCAGAGTAGTTGGCAGGCAGGTTGCTAGTGTGTCGCACTCTCGCGGCACGGTATAGTCTGTTTGTCACTTCTGCTGCTACTGTGAGCTGAAAAATCCACTGCATCACAGCCAGAATTCCCGCAAACGAATCTGGCTGACATTGCGACCAGGTTCTTCAGTAGATGAGGGCACACTAACACTAGCACTTTTCAGCTGAACCTGGCTAATATCACGACTAGGTACCTGCGGGAAGGTTCTAGTGCGAGGATGCCCTTGTTCGAATGGTGGTGAGATATTCTTCATGTACTCCAGCAGTAGCAGCAGCAGCGGCAGCAGCAAACATCATTGCCGTCGTCATCGGAGCTATCTTCATTGCATTCATCATTACGCCGCCATCTTCCTCGTCGTCATCACTGTTATCATCATCGCGATATCGTCGTTACGTCGTCATTACGTCGTCATCGTCATCGTCGTTATCACTGGCATGATCATCTCGATATCGTCACATTAGTGAGTGTAAAGCGGCGACACCTGGCGGGCGCTACTCGTACCCGAGTTACTGCCGGGTGTCGCTACCGATTCATTCTTTATCCGTTTAGAGGAGGTTGAATTTGTTGCCATTCTTTGTGCATCGCTCCATTATGCAACATTTGGGAAAAAGATGCACCTGGACATGGAAATGGTCCTTATGCATTCAAAATGTTGTGTCAGTGCCAATGAATTTGGTGCATCAAACAGTCCGGATACTTGTCGAATCTGTCGAATGTGGTGGTGGAGCGAGGCCCTTTTTCCAGATTGGTCTTGCTGATCTGGCATTCCGGTATTTTGATAAGTTTCACTTTTTCGAAGTTTTTTCTTTGTTTTGACAAGTTTTACTTTTAGGATATATACACGCTCTAGAATTTTTTCTTTCGATCGAACTCTGGATGCGATTGCAGTCAGGTGCATCCAGGTCTGGCCGTAAGTCCAATCAGATATGCATTTATAAAAGTGCTAGTGTGGTTACGGCGTTAGAAGCTTTTAGAACGTTTTGGTAGCAATTTGTTATTGGGTGCTTTTTTCTTTTCTTTCCTTTTTTCTTTTTTCCTTTTTTTCTTCTTTTTTTTTTTTGTTGGAAAGAACAGGTCCATTCGAATTTGGAGCCCAACTCCGTATCCATTCTGCGGAGCATTATTTCAAAATAGATCAGATTTCTCTCACCCCCCCCCCCCCCCCCCCCCCCCCCCCCCCCCCCCCCCC
>BFEA01000030.1:5187567-5205893 GCA_003427395.1 Chara braunii
TTTTTTTTTTTTTTTTTTTTTTTTTTTTTTTGAATGAGAACAACCCCATCGTGGGCGCAACATGGTAGTGTAGGCACTCTTTCTCTGAAAGCAAGCTCTCAAACAGTGACATGAATTGTTATTCAGCGTTGGTAGGGACTTCTAGAAGTGAGGGAGTGGAGGTTTGGGGTTGTTTGGACTGTTGCTTAACCCCCTCACTCGTTGCCGTCTTATCCCTTGCTGCCTACGGCTTACCGGGCAGTTCTCTACATGACGATACATAGAGGCAATCAGCTAAAAAGGGGGAACACTGGAAGAAGTCGTGTGTCGCCGATCACTGTTGGGGCGCACGACTAAACCCACCCCTCTGATAATGTCCCTTCCTCTTTCCTTTTCCGTCTTCCTGTCGATTATCCTTACGCTTTCCTTGCTCTTAACGTTGCCTTCTCTCCTGCTGTCCCTTGTGAGTTTCCTCTTTCCCTCTCTGCGGACGGCTCACCGGGCAGTTCTCTAGGTGTCGATATATAGAGCCCATTAGCGAAAAAGGGGGGGGGGCACTGGAGGATGTCGTACATCGCCGATTGCTGTGGGGCAAGGGACTGAATCCCTAATAACGTCCCTCTGCCTCGCTTCTTCCTGTCACGTGCTCTTGCCTTGCTCTTAACATTCCCTTCTCTCTCTGCCCATCCTTGTGAGTTAGGGCCAGATCCCACTAGCCCCTATTGTTCATTTTCGACCCTCGATTACGAAGATCAACGGTCAGAAATGAATAATAGGGGCTAGTGGGATCTGCCCCTTAGCGTGTTACCGATTCTTTTTTTTTTTTTTTTTTTTTTTTTTTTTTTTTTTTTTTTTTTTTTTTCCTTTTTGCTACTGATTCATAATTTCACGGATTTGGGAGTTGAATGAAGCAGATGGGTAGTGGAAGCCAGTGGAGAACAAGCTAGTGGGCGTCTCAACTCTCGAGTAATGAACGTCACACTATGACTTTTGCGACCAAGCTCTGGACGGAATTTCCATCAGATGCATTCAGGTTAAGGGGGAGTTCTGGTCATGCGTTTCGGGGGGGAAAAGGTGCTAGTGTGAGTCCGCCCTGAGCAAGTCCTTGCAGTTATGCGAATCTCTTCGTGATTCCGAAATCTGCTGTCCTCGTGTGTGCCGGTTGTTGAAGTCCGCTGTCAATGAGGCTATTACGGCCTGGCGGCTTTCGAAGGCCAAGAGTTGGAGACCGTATTGAGATGTTTCTTTTGTGGGAAGCTCTGCTGATCGGTTCATAACTCATAGAATTGCAATCCATTGCTATCATATGGCATCTATATCAGGAGAGGAGGATTGCACCCTGTCCTGAATGTTCTGCTGAGCGGTTAATAACCCATGAAGCGACGGATATTGTATGTACTCCGTATGTTCAGCCGAACCATGATACGGCAATCGATATGGTGAATTGAACAATTGGCCCTCATCTTTTCCTTTCTTCTTCTTCTTCTTCTTCTTCTTCTTCTTCTTCTTCTTCTTCTTCTTCTCCTTTTTCTTCTTCTTCTTCTTCTTCTTCTTCTTCTTCTTCTTCTTCTTCTTCTTCTTCTCCTTTTTCTTCTTCTTCTTCTTCTCCTTTCTTCTTCTTCTTCTTCTTCTTCTTCTTCTTCTTCATCTTCGTCATTGTCTTCGTCTTCATCTTCGTCTTCTTCTGTTCTGTGGATTTCATTTCTTCAGTGTTTCCATGTTTTTGATGAGGAAAGCATGCACTTCTCCTGAATAGAACGTACAGTCAATATCGCTGTATATGGACTGAAATTTGCCCCGAATACAGCTGTAAGGACAATATATTTTTATTTTTTTTGGTTATGACAAGATGTTCTATCCAGGGGAAGACGGTAGTTTCTCCTCCCTCCCTTTCCCGCTGTCTGTTTGTCATTTGATTTGCTCGAATGCGTCAGCGCGTCGAGATGTGTATCTCGGCTTGGTCCATCTCTCGAAGGCGCAATCTATCTAAGATTTTTTATTCATTTTCGTATCCTTCTACTAGATCAATCTATTTATACATCACAAAGATCTTTTTTTTTTTTTTTTTTTTTTAATTTATTTACATCACAAAGATCTCAATTCGAAGCTATCTGAAAATTTTGTAAAGGTAAGAAGCTTGGTCCACCTCTAGAAGGCGCAATCTATGTAATCCGTCTTTTTGTCTGTTTGTTTTCCTTTTTTTTTTCCTTTCTGTGGTTCGTTCGTTTTACAGCTTGCGGATGTGATGACAGTGCTCTGCTCTTCTCACTGTGCTTATCGTTTGGAGCGTTGTTGGGGGGAGGGAGGGGGAGGGAGGGGGAGGGCACCGTGGGGGGCGATGGAGATCTTTTTTTGGGTTGGGTTGGAAGGCGGGGAACACGCTAATGCTGTGTCTACGACAATTGACTGTTGCGTTGTGCGTGTCATCGTTATGCACAGGGGCCATGACAAACTTTTCCGTATCGAGTTTTGTGTGTCGTATTTGTGCACAGCGGAAGCTACATGGTGTACGGCAGTCGCAGTGTTCGTTTGGTCTGTGTCTTATTTTATTAAAAAAAAAAAAAAAAAAACCAGAACCGTGCAGTTCTGGCTCCTTTCCATTCTGGGTGAGCGTCACTCCGGTTCCTTTTCCACTGGCAAGTAAATAGTTAAAAAATAAATAAATAAATAAATAAAAATTAAAAAAAAATCAATAGGATCAGCAGTTTTCACAATTCTGTTGTGGATATAGCAGTGACATTGTTCAGGGTATTCTTAGCTGAAGCCGGGTCAATAGCACTTCGTGTCCAGCATGTGTTGCTGCGTGCCTGGAGAGGCGTTTGTAACATTGATTTGCTCCGGTCTCAAAATGCTCTACATATGTTTTCAAATGGGATGCTGGGCCCGGTTCCCAGCACGTGTTGCTACCCACGAATAGATCGGAGCACTTTTTGTTATAAAAAAAAAATTGCGTGTAGGGATGCGCACATACTGTGCGCTCAGCTACACAGACCTGGCAGTCACTCCGCTCATTTCATTCCCTTAGGTTCTTGGATGGTCCTGGATTTTTTTTTTTTTTTTTTTTTTTTTATATTATATTTGGTGTCTGCTTTCTTACACACAAAAACACACACATGCACACGGGTTGGTGCGGGTAAAGCTGACCACTTATCTCAGGGGTATAGCTATCTCTGGCCGGCGTGGTGACTCCTTTTTCGTCAGTCAAATGCATCCTGGGCAGTGCTTTTTCTTTTTTTGGCGTCTGCTTTCTTACACACAAAAACACACACATGCACACGGGTTGGTGCAACTGTTGGGGTTCATCCTCTTGATGAGTCGATGAAAGTCCAACGAAACAGTCTTTTCAGCACAGACATGCTTTTCTTTTTTTTTTTTCTTTTTTTTTTTGTGGAACATGACAACACAGGTGCACATGCACCCATAAACACACGATGCACACATCCACACAGACCCAGCAGGCTCTCATTGCCCCATCTCTACTGAGGCATTCTTCTGGCCAGTTCCCTCAAGTGGTGGCCCCCCCCCCCCCCTCCCCCTCTGATAACTGTTATCTAGACCCCCTGTCTCTTATACACATCTAGATGTGTATAAGAGACAGGTGGTCCCCCCCCTCCCCCTCTGATAACTGTTATCTAGACCCCTGTAAGAAAATAGCAGGCTCTTATTGCCCTGTCTCTTATACACATCTAGATGTGTATAAGAGACAGCTGTTATCTAGACCCCTGTAAGAAAATAGCAGGCTCTTATTGCCCCATCTACTGAGGCATTCTTCTGGCGAGTTCCCTCAAGTGGTGGTCCCCTCCCCCCCCTCCTGATAACTGTTATCTAGACCCCTGTAAGAAAATTGAGGGCCTCGCCACACCAATATCGAAAATGGCATTTTCGACTTTTTCTCCTCGCCACACAGCATGTCGAAATCTGAGATGTGAAAAAAAAAATCAGGAGCTGTCAGGGAAAGGGTTTTGACACCTCCTCTCGAGCAAGGCTTGTTTCCACTTCAGGTCTGCAACTTGGACATTTTCAACAGTCCTCCCATGGGATGTCGAGTTCTTGCCCGAAGGAGAACGGACCAATGCTTGTCCTATCTTCACCCCAGTTTGTCTCTTTTGTGCATAGGACTTGTGAGTTCTTCACTTCGACATGCTCTGTGGCGAAGAGGGTTTTTCTGTCGAAAGTTGCAATTTCTGTCGAAAGAGGAATTTTTTGTCGAAAGAGGCAGTGTCGAGAATTTCCTGACATATGTCGAATGTCGTGATGTTTCGACATTGGTGTGGCAAGGCCCTTAAACCACAAGCACACGGCCGCGGTTAAAACTGTGAACGACGAGAGACACTCTACAAAAATTTGGGAGGCTCAGGCCAACAGGGACCAAAATGGCTGGCGCTGACAGCCAAAACGAGAAACACAAATGGCATGCCGGCATTCTGGCAAAGCTTGGCGCGCAGGGAGAATCCGCCTTGTACAGAAACAAGGCCCGGATGTACTGGTGGTTTAGGATGATACAGCAGCAGCAGGGGTTCCTGATAATGAGAGCCTATAGCCTTCTCTCTGCTGTCCTTGGTTAACGAGGACCCCCACTTTCTGCCTCCATGGTTAATGGGTCTGAAATTAGGGTTTCGGGATCAAAATTTATGTTGTTGTTGTTTTTTCCCTGTTTTTTTTTTCCCTTTCTTTTTCCTTTGTTTGTTGCCTGTTGAGTTACTTTGTTGATTTATGCCTTTAATGGTCTGACTAGTCACTTTCCTGTCTCTTATACACATCTAGATGTGTATAAGAGACAGGGATTGGGGTGGGGGGGGGAGCGTTCAACGTTGCTGTTGTCATTTGGAGCGTTGGAAACTCCTCTGCTGACATTTCTGAAATTTTAAAATGCGCCGCCTTGGTGGTGTTTGGGCGCTGGGGGCTCGCGCTCTTCGTTGACGAAACTTGTTGACTGCGGTTGCCAAAACCTGGCGGGAGTGTGGCCATGGCGATGCGTGGAGAGGTGCGCGGGCACATGTGGGGCAAAAGAGGAAACTACAGTACCCAAAAGAGGTTATGCTCTCTGCCACCTGTTGGATTGGCAGAAGAGAACTGGATCGGAAGGAATTTTGGGAAATGGCAGGGAAAGCAATAAATAAATTAATGGGCTGAACAAATGGGGGTGTGCTGTCGGCCTGTTTTTTGTGTGCTTGCTTTGGCATGACTGCTGCTTTGCCTCTACAACCAGCGGCGAACTGTGTTCCGGAATCTAGGTCATGTGCTGGCAAAAGCAGAAGCCGGTCTCTGGAGTGACCAGAAGTATGTCACCAACGTCTCCCTGCCACCTGTCGCGATGACAACTGGGTGTCTTCCCTGTACCTGGCGGACTACATCCAAAGTGCGTCCGCAAAACCTGGCATACGGATTGAAGTCTTGAGTAGACCGTTGATGCCCTGGCACGGGGACAGTTGTTACCGTATTTTCTGGATGTTTTCGAGAATTTCTTTTTTCGGCGCCCCGAAGGGCATCTGAGGTTCTGTAAGGTAGGATGAGGGGTAGATGGATAATTGAACAGGCGGCCGGGGACGGCCATGCAACGTCATACCGTATTTTCTGGATTTTTTGAGAATTTTTTCTCTTTTTTCGACGCACCAAAAGGGCATCTGAGGTACTGTAAGGTAGGATGAGGGGTAGATGAAAAATTGAACAGGCGGCCGTGGACGGCCACGCTAAGTCGGAGCTCGTAGAAGTGGTATAAATCAATTGGCTGTAGTATTGCCAATCCTCAATCTGAGTGGCGAATGAGTGTAAGGGTTGAGTTCTCGGCAGGGTGCGTCGAGAGTGACGATGGAGAAGTGGATTACGTCATGATATTAATGCTCATGTCTTCTTCTTCATAATAAATATTTTATTTCTCTTGACCAGAGCCTAAGTTTCAACCTTGCCGTGGCTTGGGGTGCTGTATCTCGCTCGAGAAACGTGCATCTTCTTTGTATTTGTATTTGCATTGCTTACATATGATTTCACCATATGTTTTATCCATTGATCTTAAAATCTTTAATCCATTTCTTTTACTTTATGTCATCAGGGTGTTATCTCGACGTATCCGACTTGTCTTGTCAATCACTTTAACTGCGCAAATCCGATAGAGCGCTTACCTGTGGGCAGGTGTCTCATGAAGGGCACCGTGGTCCGAAAGGAGGGGCGTGCATTGACAACTAGAAGCACGAAGAGTTGTACTGAAGGGAATTGAACACGTATGGCTTAACATATTTGACATCCTTCGGAAGGACAGGCAGGTCTCCTACGAGGTCAACCTCCACATTGCAGGAAAGTGGAGCGTTGGGAGTTCAGAGTGGACAGTGGGAATTAGCCTGTGCTGTATATTCCTCTCCTACGTCGCCTTCGATTGTGTACGGACGGGGGCGCGGTGGTCGAGCGGGGGGCCAATCGGGAGGTGGAAAGGAAGGTGGAGTGACTGCGGCCGGTACTGTGGGGTAATACCGGAGCAGGGCAAGGTGCTACCAATGGAGACCGGTGGTAACCAAGGGAGTGGCCAAGCAAGTGGCCTCCAAAACGACCATCCTACTGCGCACTCGCAGGATGGCCAGAAAGGTCCGGCTGCTAATGCGTTTCCAGGACCTGGCAACAGAGCTTACTTCACAAAGGAGTATATGGATATTCTAGAAAGCATCAAGATTAACAAGGCTATCGAAGAAGCTCGAAAGAAGATCAATGGGAACCGCCGAGGCGGTATCTGCATAACGGAGAACAGGGAGCAGCCAGAACCACCAGTACCAAGAAGTGCTGACAAGAATGAAGAACTCAAGGCCTGGGTTACAACTACCCTCGGAGATTCACTGAAGCAGCTCACCGAAAAGTTGGAGAATGTAGACCAAAAGGCGAAGCTCCCCGCCGGAGAGAAAGCCGAACTGGAGAGACTGAGAGCGGAGAAGCATGAAGACAAGGCAGACCAGGACCCATCTGGCAGTGAAAAACGCAAGAGGGCGAGAAATCGAACACCAGCGAAAGCATCTCCGAAACCTTTGCGCGCGAAGGAGCGCTCGCGTACCAATGTGAAAGCAGCTACCCGATCCAAGAAAAGGATCAAAGTATCGTCGGATGAGGAGAGTGACGAGTTGGGGAAGCTTAAGCAGAACTTGGAGAAGAAAATGGAAAGTAGCACGGAATTGGCGGAGATAAAAGGGATGCTCATGATGTTGATGGGGGAGAGGGAAAAGGAAAAAGGAAAGTGCAAAGTAGAAGGAAAGGACCAGGGTTGCGAAACGAAGGTCGAGCATAGCGAGGTTACGAAGGACAATGGTTTTCGAGCGCATGTCACCAGCGAGGAAGAAGACGAAGGCGGCCTTGCGATGTATATGAAGCTCCGATTAGACTTTTATAGCTTCCTGCACTATACGCACGTCCAGGATCTGTGCAAAGAGAAGGACATCACATACTACCGCCGTCTACCGGAAGGAAATCGGCGCGTGGGAACTGGCAAAGATCGACCTCCAGGAGTGCGTGGATAGCCTGGAGCAAGCCAAGCCTACCCAAGCAGCCGAGTGTTCCAGAGCGAGAGAAGCAGACGCAACTTCCCGAAACTCCGATAATCCAGACGCAACTTCCCGATAATCCGATAATCCAGACGGAGATGGATCCGATATCGGGAAACTAGTCTACGGCAGTAAGCGCTCGTTACTGCGTGCCGGAAATAGACTGGCTAAACTGAAGTCAACACTGGGAACGGACTATGCGGACGCATTGAACCGGATTCACTTGCTAATGATTTTGCTTGCTTGTTGTAAGGGAGATATAGCATGAGGAAAAAATTTTGTCTGATATTGGGTCAGATTTGATAGCAAGGATTGGGGTCGGTTCTTGGATGCTGACAATTGTGTGTATTTGCACCTCTCCTTGAACCACAAACTTACATACATTGGGAAGACAACGAGAACTCTTCGGGAAAGATGGTCTGAACATCGTCGAGCCGCTTGTGGGAACAGTAAACAAAAAATGCACAACTGGCTTCGCAAAGCCGGTACAGATCACTATGTACCTATCCGGAGTTGGTTTGGATCCGAGCGCACCATCGATGAGATGGGAAAACAAATAATCGGTAGCCATAACCCTGGACTAAATCTCAAACACACCAACAGAAGGAACCACAGCAGAAGAACTCGTAAGCAAACCAAAGGTAAGCGAATCGTTGTGGATAGCATTGTGGAACCCATTCCATTTGATTGTCCGACTTTGAACGTAAAGCATCATCCTGATTTGCTGACTGTGTTAAAGCTATTATAGAAACGAAAGTTGAAAAGTAACCAAGGATGGGAAGTATCCAACAATCAAGGTGCAAGATGGCTTAAAGCCTGGAGACTAGTGTGTCTACTCTTCGGGTTCACAAAAGTTGAAAAGAATGGGGTGAAAATGTTGTTGAAAGATGCGAAGTTGCAGATTGAAGAAGGGAGAATATGGAAGATTACAGATTTGAAACGGTCAAGAACGAAGTCAGATGTTAAAAAGAGGAGTTGATTGCACTTTTCAAGGCCCCCTGAAAGCATAAGGACTTGTACAGACTGAGTTCAGTCGAACTAATTGAACTCAATAACAATGGAAAAACAATAAAAGAGCGTGGTGGTAGACAAATCATCAGAGGTATCTTAACCAACGTCTTCAAAAAGAAGTTCTTAATAAATCCACGTGTAAATATAACTGTTAAGATTCCCTTTTGTACCACTGTAGACAAAAAGAAAGTGGAAGGCTCAGTGAAGGATTGGATAAGGGGAAATATTTTGCCTACCCCGCTTGGTGAGTTGCATGCAAGAAGGACGCGGGCAGTATGGTTGAAAGCCAAGTCTGTCGGCGATCTTCTGCATTACCAAAAATCATTTGCACAATGTGGCAATTTTCAGTGCACGTGTGCTGATTTTGACTTGCCCAAGATTAATGGGCATGTAGCAGTCAAACTAAGTGAGGCTCCTGGGATACATCCATTTTTGCACAATGCAAAGAACATCCCCTTCTCGGGCACACTGGCCTCAAAGGAAGCAGTATCACAAGCTTGTAATGATGCACTCCAATGCATGCATCAAATGAGGTTGACAACTCGAAGAATGAATATTGACTGGACTGGGTCAGGAAATCGGGGGAAAAGATGAAGGAGGGTTGTGTCCTGAATGAATATGTATAAGGAGTCTTCTCGGCGTTGGAGGGACTTGTGATGGCCCTACTGGACCGTAACAACAGTGATACCTGGATTGAATGCACGAATGTGTATTCAGATGGTCTCAGAAAATTGTTTGTTGAGAATGATAATTACCTAAACCTGAAGCAAGATCCTATCTCATCTCTAATTGAGATTACGAAGAATTACATGGAACAGGGGTTGCAGAAAATTACCCGATGGGACAACAACAGGACCCTACAGCATGCGTACATCCTTGCGAAGGAAAAAGACAAAGCGAAAAGAAGACCAATTGTCACGTCGTACGCAAACCCTTTCAGAGTTGGCTCTGGCCTGCTAGCCACCGTATTAAATCACCTAATTAAAAAGATAAAGCTGATACACTTTAATTTGAACTCTACGATGCAGCTCAAAGGCGTGGTTGAGGAGATTAACTCCCAAATGGTAACATGAAGGAAAAATATTTCGGCGAGGACCTATGATATCACTGAAATGTTCTCTCAACTACCCCACGAGGTAATTCTGGATGCAGGAACTTGGATGTTTGAGCATTTCCATCAAAGATCTAAAAAATGGATCCGAGTAAAATTGCGTGGAAAAATTGTCTCTTTTCGAAAATCCCACGGGGAAGTAGGGTGAGGCTCCGTCCGGTTACAGGATCTCATAAAGCTGACCTCCTTCCAGCTGCAGAACTGCGTCTTTCGGGTGATGGATTTTGTCCTTTGTCAAAGAAAAGGCATCCCGATGGGAGGAAGGGTCAGTCCCTCCCTTGCCAATGTGATGTGCATGTACTCTGAGCACAAGTTCCTGACAGCACTGGGAGCAGATGCACGGTTTATTACCCGGACGCAAAGGCTCAGGCCGAGAGCAAATTAGACCGGATTTATGAATGCTACCCACCGGATCTGATTATAAAAAGAAAGGACCCAGGCCTGGGAATATTGGATTTCTTGGAGACACGGATAGTGATCTCACCGAAGGACTCAAACTTGATCTTAAGTCACAAATTCAAAAACGCACATACGATTTGGGGTGAGGGACAACTCAAATTCAAGACCCTAAAAAATTTCGCATCTTATGGGCCTAAGGTGGCTGAGAATGCGATTGTGGCCAACAACTTACTACGGATCTCGATGAACACGAATTCGGACGCGGCCACCCTATGGAGCGTCCTCACCTATTCAGAAGAAATGAGGAAACTACAGTACCCAAAAGAGGTTTTGCTCTCTACCACCTGTTGGACTGGCAGAAGAGAGCCGGATCGGAAGGAATTTTGGGGAATGGCAGGGGAAGCAATAAATAAATTAATGGGTTGAACAAATGGGGGTATGTTGTCGGCTTGTTTTTTGTGTGCTTGCTTTGGCTTGACTGCTGCTTTGCCTCTGTAACACAACCAGCGGCGATCTGTGTTCCGGAATCTGGGTCATATGCTGGCAAAAGCAGAAGCCGGTCTCTGGAGTGACCAGAAGTATGTCACCAATGTCTCCCTGCCACCTATCGCGATGACAACTGGGTGTCTTCCCTGTACCTGGCGGACTACATCCAAAGTGCGTCCGCAAAATCTGGCATACGGATTGAAGTCTTGAGTAGACCGTTGATGCCCTGACACGGGGACAGTTGTTACCGTATTTTCTGAATGTTTTCGAGAATTTTTTTTTTCGACGCCCCGAAGGGCATCTGAGGTTCTGTAAGGTAGGATGAGGGGTAGATGGATAATTGAACAGGCGGCCGGGGATGGCCATGCAAAGTCATACCGTACTTTGTGGATTTTTCGAGATTTTTTTCTCTTTTTTTTGCGCCCGAAAACGGCATCTGAGGTGCTGTAAGGTAGGATGAGGGGTAGATGAAAAATTGAACAGGCGGCCGTGGACAGCCACACTAAGTCGGAGCTCGTAGAAGTGGTATAAATCAATTGGCTGTAGTATTGCCAATCCTCAATCTGAGTGGCGAATAAGTGGAAGGGTTGAGTTCTCGGCAGGGTGCGTCGAGAGTGGCGATGGAGAAGTGGATAACGCCATGACATTAATGTTCATGTCTTCTTCCTAATAATAAATATTTTATTTCTCACACGTGTGCCATGCCAAAGAAACCTGATAGGTTCCTGGCCATCACTTGTTTCGGTCGACTATGCGTCAGGATTCCCTGCCAATCTTAGGAAGGACAGCGAGAAGAAGTGGGGACAGCTGGAGGGCGGGATCCGGCCGCCGCCAAAATACCTTACAAAACTCATCGGGGGCTTGCCCTCCGCTCTTTGCTACGTAGATGCCGTTGGGATACCGCGCTCCTGCTCAATTGGAGGCGGCCCGTGGTGAATTCGTTTATATGTTGCGTGGTCGACGACCGATACGGTGTCTCCCCAGGGTTATCTTGCTTCTGGTGACCTGGAGCAGCGTGCAGCATTTGTAGTGAGACTCGTTTGTTCAAGACGGTGAAGCCGAGGACCCCTTTTGCTCTTATGGATGCTGTTTGCATCGTTTCACTCACCTCTTTAGACGAGAGGTATAGGTATGGTTAGTTTCCTTTTGGAAATTCCCGATACTAGATGAACATGATAGAGGATAGTAGTTGTGGGTTTATTTTGGTTGGAAGTTGTCTGTATCCTCGTCGATTTAGGTGCAGAAAGGGTAAACGCTAGATAGAGGGCGGGGGTAATGATAAATAAGTTATGAGAGTTGTTGTTAGATGAAGGGGTAATGGTCTGTCAATCACGTTTTGGATTAATGTTTAGTCAATTTTAATAGTTGTAATAACCCCGGTGCTTGAACACTTGTGTATTTCTATATGGGACGCTGGACCCGGTTCCCAGCACGTGTTGCTCCCCACGAATAGACCGGAGCATTCTATTAAGAAAAAATAATAATAAATAAAAAAAATTCAAGTATTGGGGTTAGAACGTACGGTTTATTATTTATTAATTATTATTATTATCATTTTTTTTTATCCTTCTCTCAAATATTTATCATCTTTCAAATTCTTTCAAATCACCTTTCACTACCTACCTACCTACCGCTACTCCTAAGGCTTACTTATACAGAGGACCCCTGCGAACAGAGCTTTGATGTCTCCCTCAAGCCATTAAAGAGGATGACTATGATTTTTTTTTTTTTTTTTTTTTTTTTTTTTTTTTTTTCAACCACCAGTACCTCCGCCAGTGTTGGGAAATTATGATGTCTTGGCCAATAGCCAGTACCCGAACTTTTCGGGGGTGGGACACAGGGTCGGCAATGTTCTATAAATTTGAATTTTATAGTGTCGCGAGTGAACGGAAAAAGGAAAACAAAAAATGTTTTCTCTACTGCAATGATGTCGGGCAGGGTAGTCCAGGAGGTCGTGCTCACAATCTTCCTCCACGGAATGCATCTTATAGGTAAGGCGGTCACATTCTGAATGTTACTGTTTTCTTTTTTTTCTTGGTCGTGTGTTTCTTATGAGTCCCCTGTCCGTGAATTGCTCAAGCTGTCCGTGATCTGCTCAAATTGTGTTTTGTCTGAGGATTGTATGGCTCATCACATTGGCACTTAGGGGAATGTATCCAGCCATTTTCACGGTCGGATCCATGTGCCCGTTTTCCCCCCTTTTATTCTCTTTTTGGAATCTGACAACTTGGCCACGGGGCTGAGATGCCCTCATTGAGGGCACACTCACACTACCACTTCCAAGAATGTATACAACTGCAATCACGGCCAAAGCTTTGTTTCCTTTTTTCTTTCTTCTTTTCTTCTGAGGTTCACGGCCGCAACTTTTCTTTTTCTGTAAGTGTGTAGATGAAGGTTGTGAGTGTTATTTGTCGGATTGAGTTTTTGGATAGCTCAAGAAAAGTTATATTGTGGGTCCCCAACTCGATTGGATCGTAAGCTAAACCGGCTGATGCTGCCGGGATAACTCCGGGTTTAATTGTGAGGTCCCCGACCTCTTATTATTGATTGTTGTTAATGAATGTGAAACCACAAAAAAAAAAACTTCTCTTCTTCTTTTTTGTTTTTTTTTGTTCTTTCCGTGAGAGTACCAGAAAGAAAACGGAGTGGCACCCAGGCTCGGCAAACTCGGAGCGCAGTGAAGTTTAGGGTCGGCAAAAACAGGCTCGGAGGTACTAGAAAGAAGATCAGAGATCGTGGGGCGCGGCGCGGCCGGGAACTCTGCGCCCAGCCGGCACCAATACGATCATGTCGGTGTGCTATGGAGAAGCTAGGCGAAGTAGGCGACGTGGCGGGCGAAAGCACGAGGCGTAGGATGGCAGGACGTGGCGACGAGTGGCGATGGGGAGCAGCAACGAGCGGCGAGGTGCAAGAGAAGAGGGCGGGGTTGATGGTGACAGGGTGTGATGGAGGATGACGGGCCAGGGGGTAGGGGTGGGTGGTGGCGTCTCGTGGGGCTCGCGACTACTAGTCAGTACGGTGTGGGAGTAATCGGGTGAAGCGGCGGGCGAAAGTGCGAGGCGCGTGATGGTAGGGAGCAACAACGAGCGGGTTGAGGTCTGTTGATGTTTCTTTTTGAGATTTATCCTGCTCGTTTTGTTGAAGTGACACTGTGTTGTTAAAGCTTCTATGGGAGGCAACTGGAAGGAGTATTGTAGAATGTGCTGGATTGGAGCGAAGGTTTTTTTGTGTAGGGTGGGGGAGAAAAAAATAGTAGGAGGGAGCACGAAGATTGGGGGCGTCTTAGATCAGCACCAAAATTAGTTGGCTGGCGTCATGAGTGGATGGAGAGAGGGGAAGGTTGTGAATTAAAGGAAAAATGGAAAGATACAGCTTGGAGAGAAGGAAAGGGGAGGAGGTTAGCTGTTCCTTTCTTCTCTTCACTTCGCCTCTCTGCATCTCCTCCCTTTTAGTTGTCTTTTTACTCCTTTTCTTGATTGCTTTGGTTGTGTTTGTTGGAAGTGCCTTCCGGTTTTCACTGCAAATAGGATCTTCTGTGATAAATCGTTGGTAGGTTCGGCGATGTCGTGTCACAACGAGCCCTGCAAGGATTTGGTAAGTGGGGGCTTGGGCCGATTGCTTTCTTGCCCTGTGGGGGGATGGATTAAGGTCTCTCCTCACAAGAAGGCATGTCGGTTTCGGTTCGGGGAGGGAATCGAAAGGAAAACGGGATTGGTGGGGGGCGGGTAATGCAATGGAGAATGGGGGAGGGGTGGGTTGCTCGGCTACGGGGGGGAGTGATGTGATTTTACTTGGTGTCGTTCTTATCGAAGAATAGGTCATAACTGATGACTTTCTTCTAACTCATAGTTTGATTGGTAAAGATTCATGAAGTACTCACTTCTGTTTTGAAAAAAATATGATTCTGTTATAAAATTTCGAAGTACGATTTGAAATTGATTTCCTACAAATTCCCACAATTTTTTAAATACGGTCAATTTTTTTTCCCAACTTATTTCTTACGTTGAAATCCTTGGTTCAATTTCTTGATAGTGCTATCCATAAATCAGAATTCGAACTCTGATATCTAGAACTTGATTCTCAATAGTGACTCTAACCTAGTTTTAAATTTTGATTGCATGAATTGCTTTTTCTGATAGATTTACAGATCTATAGAATCATAGTTTTAACTGTGCTTGAATTTGCTATTAAGTCATTCTAATCGTTAGATTCGTCATTGAAGCCTTGAATTTTCATTGTTGTACTCGATGAGTGTTCTACATATAATCTGGAAAATATTTTTGGCTTACCTCCAATATGTTACATAACCTCGGTTTGAATTTGAAACTGGTGCTGGTCGTAGTGGTAGGTTGGATGGTTTGGTAGGAACGTTAGTAATGCATTTTGCGGCGAAGGGGGCTAGCTAGCAGGATGGAATTAGGGCACAGCAGCAGTAGGGAGAATGACCATATTGCGGTAAGTCTTGCCGGTGAGGGGTTGAGATAGAGGGATGCAGGGGGTTGAGGAAGGACTGCAACCAGCGCATGAAGGAGTTTGAGGCATTGGAAACCACTGTCATGGTGAGGTTGGCGGCTTGTCTTGTGTTTGCTCATGCTCATGAACTCATAGGTTTGTGAATGGATGAAGCCAGAACAACGCTGGCCGGTGCTGGGGCGTGGTCGCGCTGCCCTGTGACCCGAGTTGTCGGGAGCAAGAGGCCTGGTAGAGAGATCTGGGGAGTTGTCGAGGGTGGAAGGCACTCCAGTGTCTGTTGACAAGTTGGTATCCAGACGACGTTGGTCGGAGCCAGGGTGAGTCGCCTCGCCCTGTAGCCTAGCAGGTAGAGGTTATTCTAGAGTGGGTCTTGCCACTCTGTAACCTAGCAGTTGGGGGTGTGAGGCCTGGTAGAGTCTGGGTATCGAGAGCATGTGGGTTGAGGTAGGCTTAATGCGGGCGGCTCAATCACACTAGGGCATTGTGGTTTCGGGCTGAAAACTTCTACGCATTCAAGACTCGAAGTAGTTGGTACTCTAGTTTTTTCTAAATTTTCTTGACTCTTGGGACTTCTAGTAACTCGTCTTAGGTGGCTTCGACGCTGTTATACTCAGTGATCTGTGGTTGTTCGATGCCAGAACGATGCTGACCGGTGCTGGGGTGTTGTCCTGTCCTGCACTGGGTCAGTGGGTGTGAGTGGGCGGGCAGCCGGACTGGGTCGGTGGGTGTAAGTGGGCGGGCGGCCAGGTTGGGTTGCTGGGTATAAGTGGGCGGGCAGTCGGGCAAGGTCGGTGAGTGGTTGGGTGCCGCGCAGGTGGGTGCGTGCACCCGCCCCATGCGTTTTGCCGAAAGTGACAAAACTGAGAGGAAGTGGAACGACGAACGCCCGAAAAACCAACAAAACAAAAGTCAAGGGAACGACGAACGCTTGGTTTCCAACAACATTAAAAAAAAAAAAAGGTCGCGTCAAGGAAACGGGAAACGACGAAAACAAAAGGGAAAAAAAGGTTTCCAACAAAACTCAAAAGAGCCCGCGATGAAAAAAAAAAAAAAAAAAAAAGCCCACGAAAGCGGAAAACGATGAAAACAGAAGAAAACAAAAGGTCGTGGCAGCGGGAAATGACAAACTTCGAAGGGGAACGAAAACCAACAAAAAAACATAGGACGAATTGGCGCAGTATTTATTTCACGATCTTAAATATTTTTTAAATTTTTTTAAATATTTTTAATAGAAAGATCACAACCCAATCTACAGACCTATCAATCAGAGTTGTGGAGTCATCCTTCTGAGCGCAAAAAATCGCGGAAGTTGGGGTACGTTTCCCGTTGGCCGTCACATGATACAACAGCAAAAGACCCCAAAAAATGAATATAGGACGAATTGGCGCGGCATTTAATTCACGATCTTAAATATTCTTTTAATTTTTTAAAATATTTTTTGTGCAAAGATCATGACCCAGTCTACAGGCCTATCAATTTTCAGAGTCGTGAAGTTATCCTTCCGAGCGCAAAAAATCGCGGAAGTTGGGGTACTTTTCCTGTTGGCCAACACATGCACGAATGACAAAAATGGACAGTGCAACTAAACGGCGCGACATTTATTTCACGGTTTATTTTTATTTTATTTTTTTTATTGATATTTTTCCTAAGAAGATCACAACCTATCTACGGGATCTCAAATTTTCAGAGTTTTTCCTCAATTCGTCTGAGCGCGAAAAATCGCCAGATTTGGTGCTTGAAAATTGCGGGACTGGACCCGCCTGCCACACTGTGCAACGTTAGGGTTTGGACACACATGCACTTTCTGACCTGTCAGCTGCCTGACGTCAGATACACTTCATAAAGAAGCAGTCCCCAAAACCACACCGGGACCCAATCCACCTGTATGGTTAGGGCAGTTGCGTATTTCAAATCTGTGCGTGGGTTCAAACCCCAACAACAACCATTGATAGCAAACTTCAAAATATTAAACCACCGGTCCCCCCGCCAGTGAAAACCCTCGGTCGCGGTGAGTTAGGGCCGGGTTTTTCGGCGGTAGCCGGCCGCAACTCACCGATTCACCTGCCCACAACTCACCAATACTTCGCAGTCCCAGGCGAGTGTACCACGTTCCCGCGTAGCAGACGGCGAACGCCGCCGGATTCCATCGACGGCCGTGGCGACGTGAATCCGGTCCAGTGTTGGGGCCGCCCGGTAACCTCGATCGGACTTCGTGCCATTGGCGGCAACGAGGAGCGAAAGCAAATTAAAAAAAAAAAAAAAAAAAAAAAAAAACACGTAAAGAGAAAAAAAAAAAAAAATCGCGGTCGCGCTCTCACCGTCGTGCCTCTCCTAACAAAAACTGTAATGTGAAAACACGTACCGAACGCCGTGTTCTCCGGTCCATTGCGTAGGCTTTCCTTTCGGCGTGCGGGAACCGACCTCCATTCGGGATCGTGCACTGTAGTCCGCCATCGCCGCCAACCCCCAACGGAACCTCGGGCCGCTTGCTGTGTTGTTTCCCTCCACCGTCATACCCAACCCTCGAGCGGCCGCGTCCCGTGTCCATCGTTGCACTGCGGCGGGCAGATAGCGGTGCTGCGTTGCCCCTTTGTGCACGGCGGTGTGTGTTCGTTTAGGGTTCGTGCGTGGTTCTCAGTCTCGTTGTCGGCATGCAGTTGCGTCGTCACACAGCCGCGTGTTCCAAGTTCCCGTTCCGCTGTGCCTCGTGTGAGCCCCTCGTCTGCTGGAGTGTTTGAGTGTTTGATTGGTCACTGTACACAGTACATGGCGGTTTGAAGTCCCCGGCAGCGGCTGTTTGTGTTTGCGCGCGTGACTGCTGTTGTGTGGTCGTCGCTGCGGTGCGTCCTTCCACGATCGATTGTGCTGTGCGCATGCGGTCGCGCGTTTGGTGTTGTGTCGGCCGTTCGTGTTCGTCGACGTGCGCGCAGGTTTGTGTATATGAGAGTGTGGTCGTGTCAAAGTGTGTGAGTTGTCGTGTTTGTGAGTGTGGGTTATCATGTCCGTTTGTGTGTCGCTTATCTTGTGCTTGTGTGTGCGTTACCGTGTGTTTGTGTGTGCGTTATCGTGTGCGTGTGTGTGCGTTTTCGTGTGCGTGGTGGTGTGCTTGCATGTGCACTATCGTGTGCGTTCGTTTTTTGTGTGGTCCGGCCGCTATTAGCTGTTCAATTGGTTTCGTTATGTCTTTTTTTTGTTTTTTTTTTCTTTGTTGTCATATAATTCCCGTTCTTTGTCTCTTTACTTCGTACGCTCCACGTGTCACTTCCATCACGCGTCTTCTTCATCCATTAGTAGGGTAGATTTTTTTCTCCTCTTATCTTCTTCTTCGTGTAATTTTTTTTTTTTTTTTT
>BFEA01000031.1:5320-18748 GCA_003427395.1 Chara braunii
CATATGGGCTTCCACAAGACGTTGGCTCATGTGAGCCGCCTGTACGTCTGGCCGAAGCGCAAGGACTTTGTGAAGGACTACGTCGCAGAGTGTCCGACCTGTCAGGAGGTGAACAGTGCGAACCACTTGCCTTATGGTTTGCTCCAGCCTCTTCCTATCCCTGAGGGTCGTTGGCAGTCCATCTCGATGGACTTTATCGGTCCTTTTCGTCCTCCGACCCCTCACGGTCATGATGCTATCTTGGTCATCGTCGACCGCTTCACGAAGCGTGCACGCTTTGTTCCGTGCCGCTATGCCATCAGTGCACGTGAGGTCGCCGACATCGTGTTCGACCGAGTCGTGCGTGACCACGGCTTACCTCTGAGCATCATATCTGACCGTGACCCGCGCTTTACCAGCCGATTCTGGCGACGACTCCACGAGGTATACGGCACTCAGCTCCGCTTCTACTCGTCTTACCATCCTCAGACTGATGGTCAGACTCAGATCACGAACAGGAATCTCGGAGATATTCTTCGAAAGATTGTTCGTGACGACCAGCAGTGGGATCTTCATCTTGCCCACGCAGAGATAGCCTACAACCACGCCGTCCCGCCAGCCACGGGGATGTCGCCTTACTATTGCGACCTCAGCTATCTCCCTCGTGTTCCCGCGGACTTCCTTCGACCGTCCCAGATACACCCTGACACGAGTTGTTCCGCGCTGGATGATTGGGTTGCACACATGACGTCGATTATGAAGACCGCAAATGAGCACATAGCCGCTTCCCAGACTCGCATGGCGGCACGTGCGAACCGATCGAGGATGGATCACCCATTCAAGGTCGGTGATGATGTGCTTATCAACGCCCGCCACTTACAGCTCGAAGTGGACACGCTTCGCAAGTTTTGGCGTCGCTTCTTTGGTCCATGCCGGATCCTCTTGGCCGTCGGTTCTGATACGACATCTAGCCCGGTCAGCTTTCGTGTGAAGCTTCCTGACTACCTACGCCAGGCTCGTGTGCTCGTTACTGCGTCCTTACCACAGACCGTCTGAGCGTTTCGCTGGACGACCATACAAGCGCCCTCCACCCCTCATGGTGGACGGCCACGAGGAGTTCCTCGTTTCAGACATCATTGGCCGCCGAGTCACCGACGACAACCCTCCCCACGTCGAGTATCTCATACGTTGGAAGGGTTACCCTGATGAGGAGGCTACCTGGGAGCCCATCGAGCACTTGCAGCACGCTCGAATGTTGGTGCGTGCCTATGACCGTGCTCATCGTGCTGGGTTCACTGCTCCTCCTCACCCCACTGACCCTCCTCCTTCTCCTCCGGCTGAGGAGACCGCTGAAGTCGAGCCTGCTCCATCTGAGGCAGACCTTTAGCAGCAGCCGGATGCCTCTGAGCGTCTACAACGCACTCGTTGTCGTCCTGCTCGATACGATGATTGACTCTGACTTACCTTCCCACGTCTTTGACTTCTCAGTACTCCATCCACATCAGTTTTGCTACTTCAGCTCGTCGACGCTGCAGCTCTTCCTCGACGACATTCCGGACTTCTCATCGTGGACGTCATCGGCAACTCCATGGACTTCATCACGATCAGCTCTGCCTACTTCAGACGTCGCCACTCTCTTACCCCTATACCCTATACAGTACCTTGCTTGTGTCGCATGATGGTCTCCCTTTAGCCGGGTTCCTCTGCGTTGGGCTCTCCCTTGGTATACGCATAGGCATCGGGACCGTAGCGTTGCCTTGGCTTCCCATCTCACGGATCTAGCTCCGACTTCCCTCACTTTAGGAGTCATTTGCATGATTCCCTTACCCATCATCTTTCTACCCTTCGCCGGCCCTCACGCCCTAGTTAGGCAGCCCCGCATGCTTCATCTAGGTGCGCCCAGTATACCAGGCTCCCTTATTCCCATGGTCGACCCTCCATAGCGGTCACCCCTTAGTTGAGCATTACCCGCCCTGATGGTCTATCTGTTAGGGTCATTGGTTTTGTTCGCTCTTAGTTCCCTACCCTCATTGAGCCTGATGACATGTGTCTCCCTGTTATCTATGTGTGGATGCCCTTAGGAGTTTCGACCCCTAGGCTGCATTTGCCACCCTCAGAGACCATCCCACCTTTTGGTTTGCGACACACTTCTCATGTGACATATGGTTGTCTTGTTGATTGCTTTGATGCTCTCAGACTGAGACTACTGCCTCCGACATTTCTAGGATTTAGTTGTTCTTCTTTTGCTGTTCTTAGGACTTATACACTAGTCAGTTGTTACCAGACTGAGGCTAGTTCCTCCAACATTCTAGAATTTAGTTGTCACTACTTTCTGCTTTCCTAGGACATGTATGCTAGTTAGTTGCTTTTGCTTTCCTAGGACATGTATGTTAGTTAGTTGCTTCTACTTTCACTTAGGCTGTTAGCTGTGACATTGCTGTTTTGTGACATTTTATATCCTAGGTTGCATCGCATGGACTCACTGTTAGCTGTGACATTGCTGTTTTGTGACATTTTATATCCTAGGTTGCATCGCATGGACTCAGCATGGAGCTTGCTCCGCATCCTAGACTACTCAGGKTTTCTTTTMTTTGGTAGAGTTYCGYTTCTTGGCGGAAGSATGWTTGTATCTAGGCGATCCATCACAGGCCGAGGATCGTGTAGCGGACCTCGGGTTGGCCTGTGAGACCAGCCCCTTGGCCTGTTCTCACAGGCCTGTGTTGTAGTGGGGGTAGGCCAGTCCAGGCCGGTACCTCTGTCGGTACCAGCCAGTCTAGTCCAGTCCCGTCAGTCCGCTGGGGTACACCCCAGCCATTGTCTTTTTTAAGTCTCATTCTTCACTTACACATTTTGGAGTACGTGCGTTGGAGTCTTGCCTGGGGAGCTGCGTTGTGCCATCTCGCTCCCCCCCTTCTTCCTCCATCTCTATCTCTGTCACTAGCGGAGCACCACACCTGGTGGGTCCGCTACACTCAACGACCAGCCGCCCCCAACAACACTCGGTTTTCCCACACCATGGCCTCCGACGACTCGTCACTTCCCTCCGACGACGACCTTGACTCCTCTCCCGAGTCCCTTGACCCAGCCCAATTCACCAAGGAAGATTTCCAGACTGTCCATCTCATGAGGATTGAACGGCAATGCCTGGCCTCCTAGCCTTCCTCCTCCCCCCAACCCCCTCGTCTCAAAAAACTCACCCCCGCCGAACGCGCCTTCCTCCAGGCCAACGGCGATTGTTTCCGTTGTCACCAGTTGGGGCATCAGCAAACCAATTGCCCCACGGCCGGCCGCTCCACCCACCGGGCTTCTCGCCCCACCGGATCCAGCCCTCCCACATGCACTTCCTCCTCCCCCACCGCAGCTGCTGGGCCCTCCTCCACTTGAACACTGTCCCCCCGCCCCTTGTAGCCATGTCCTGGCATCAACAATTCGTCTGCCGGCGACGACTTTCACACCGGACACCGCCTAGGCATCGCAGTCTACTCCGCCTGCCCTCCTCCCGACGACGTCCTCTATTCCGTCGGCTGAGCACGCCACGGCCATATGTTCCACAACCCATCCTCCCCCTGCCGCTCTCTCAATGAATGGGTTGCAACAAGGAACCGTCTCCTAAGAGAAGCAACCGAGCCAATCCAACACACCCAGGAACAACAAGCTAAACAAGCCAACAAGCATCGTCGTGATATCACCTTCCAAGTAGGGGACAAGGCCTGACTCTCTGCCAAACTCTTTGAACCCGAACAGGGCTTGTCCAAGAAACTCTCAAACAAGTGGCTCAGTCCCTTCCCCATCATTGAACAAACCTCTCTCGTCAACTACAAACTCCAGCTACCCCCTGACATGAGCCGTGTACACCCAGTCTTCCACGTAGAATATCTCAAGGAATACCACGATGTGGGGAAACCCGGGGAGGGGCCCCTGTTCGTCGCTGAAGCCAGAGGGTACAATGCTTGTCACTTCACTGTCCCCGCTTTGGAGGTCCTCAGTGACCAGCAGGGGGAAAGTAGTGTCTGCTTTGGTTGTTTGAGTTCCCACCCGAGAGGATTCCGAGCATGTGCGTTCCTGGCCAGAAACTCAGTCCGTTTCGCAATGCTCAACAACACTGACCACTCGCCAGATACGGGTCTATGTCCAGAAATCCAGTGTGAGCGCAAAGAGTCGGGCAAAGGGCTTGTAAGAGGTGCTGTGAGATTTGCAACGAGCTGAGTAAGGCTTAGCGCTGAAGGACGATGAGGAACAACAACGAGACATCAAAAGATTTCGTGCACTGATCATCAAGTGCATCGTCAAATTGAGACTTGACTAGTATCACGGGAAACAGTTAGTTGCATTGGACGACAGAGATGCTTGATTCACCGGACATGATGAAATATTTGAATTGACAATTAAACAATAAAATAATTGCAGGGCTGGGAATGACGAACTGGGTAATTAAATGAGAGCGAAGGGGGACCCCCCCCCCCCCMCCTTTCGCCCGCTACTTTCTCCACGCTCCCTCTCGATCGCCTCCGCTTACTCAATCTCCCTTCCCCAAGCACTTCACTGGACTTCCCGTCTCGCTGTGCTTCCCCTCTCTAACTTTCTCATTTCCTCTTCCCCTTTCGATCACTCTCTCCCTCGACTTTCTCTCACTGGTGGACCTTGGTTGGTTCGTTGAACAGAAGACAGCGGTTTCAACAAAAAGAAAAGCGAGTCTTTGGGTTGATCAGGCGGCCAAAGGACGGGGAGGGAGTTGCTTCCGGCCACGTTCGGGTTCAAGTATCGCCTATGAGCGAGCCTTAGTCACCGAGTACCCAGCGTTCGTCCTCACAGAACAACCGGAGAAATGCAGCACAAACGCTCCCCTACCTCCCGTTGTCGAGATGTTACTTCCCCCGCACTCTGAACAGTCTCCCTTACTCAATCTCTTCTCTCTCCTTCCCTGGACACATTTCCTAAAGAGTTTCTCACGCACCGAACCTTCCTAGGCTGCTCTGGGTGTTGCCCATTATCGAGCGAAGTCACACGTACCTGATAAAAGGAAAAAAAAAAGAAAAGGGCTGTCCAAGCGAACAGCGTAGCGGATGATCACTTCATCAACTGCAAGTGTCCCGTCTATTGCAAAGAAGGCCTCTCCCCCCCTTCGGCGGGAAAAGTAGTGTGAAAGGGAGCTGGTCTAGTCAACAACAAGAAAGGTAGATCATCTCGCCACCAGAATTTGAGCCATCAACAACAGGGATAAGCGTTCATCTCTTCAGATGGTAATAGCTGGTAGCAAGTTTTGTCCACGTCCAACTTCACCGAGCGTCCCGTTAGATTCAGTCCGTCGCGCCAACTTCCCTCTCCTTTGTTGCTAGTTCCGCACATCTCCCTCCCCGCTGCACTCCACCTTTCGACGTGATCCCTCTGTTGCCTACCCCGAGACGCGCTGGGCCCTCGATCTCCCTAGAGGTCCGGAGTTCGAAACTGCGCGTCTACACCGAGTGCGTTGCCCGCCTATCCGAATGTTCTTGCTGAGGGAGAACGCGGTCATGCGTCCCCGCCTATTTCTCACCTCCAAGTGAGTATCTGGGTTCCGTTTTCTGCCTTCATACGGGTGTCCCGCGTTCATCACAGGAAGTTGGGGGCGCCTTGCACGCTCTTCCACTTGGTTGATGCGGACTGTGCAGCTCCCGCTTGTACTTCAACGGGAAGCTCTTCCGTCCAAATTCTCTCCCGCTCATCACAGTCGTCTCCTCCGGACCTGGGACATCTTCCCTCCGCCAATGCCGTGTCTTTCCGGCCGCCCTCGGCTCGTCTCGGACCACTCACTGATAGAAGCGCTGATACGGACTGTGCACACCAGGCGAGCTGTCCCGCTCCCTGATGCCTGCTCTCCCTCGCTGAGCGTCTCCCCAAGGAGCACCCGTTGAGCAAGCCCAATCTCGTACTGCAGCAGGCGGCGCACGCCTAGCGCGCATCCCAGAACACTCAGCAGCGCCTCCCGTTCCCCAAGCTTGTAAGCCAACCGAGCTCAAGTGGGCCGCGGATGCCTGGCGCGCTACCCTATGGAAGACTCCCGTAACAACGGATGCCCCTGTGCACGAGCGTTGAGCTCAATGTGCTCAGCTCCCGTTGCAACCACCTCTCACTCGCGGAGTAACCGCTCGAGTGCGTACGCTTCAGGCCCGTGCTTTCGGTCGCGGGTTCACCTTGCTCGCCCCCGTTGTAACAACCTCAGCGCACAGCGCTCGGTACACTGTGCATGCTGACTCCCTCTCTGCCCGAATGTTGAGATCCGCAGCGTACGCCTTGCATGCGTGGAATCCTCTCCCTTCTAGAAGTCTCACTGAGCTCGCCTATATCCTTGGTACCGAAGGCTATAGCCTCCAGAGAGCGCCGCTACAGCCAACTTAGACAATCCCCTCCTCGGTAACCGGGATAGTAGGACTTCAGGTCTGTGACAAGTAGTGAAAAAGGAGCGCCTTCTTGCTCTGGTACCCGAACCGAGGTCCAGAAAGCAGACCGCTGTTAGTATTCGATTATTTCCCAATCCGTAGTTCCGCCGCTGGTCCAGTAAGGAAAGAGCAAAGACCAATCAGCACCCTGTCGGACTAGTATCGAATGTGTGACGCCGAACCAGGCTGGGCTGCGGTAGTATGGTCTCAACCCTCAACATTCTGATACAACAGCGTGTCGATCCCGAACCAATAACCGTACGAGTCCGAACCAGTTTTCCGAACCTGAACCATTCCGAGTTACAGTGGCCAGCGGTATCCAGTTGCCCTTCCTATATCCGCAGCCTGTGGCCAACCGACCTGCCTCAGCTCCCCAGCATCTCGGTCCCCACTGCGGTTGGTGTCTCGACTGCAGGGTAAGGTCCAGCCTCTAGACCCAGCAGGTCCAGACCACGTGCCACGCACTAGTGTTGTGCCACTAACCAACGAGGCGAAACCGCAGCTGCCTCGAAATAGATCAGAGTGGCACACAGGGAAATTCCAACGCCGTACCGAGCCTGAAAATAAGCGCTAGGCCGCGGCGCCGCATCACGGCCACTATTTCAATTAGAACCCACGGTCATTACCAACCCTCTCAATAGTGGACCGAGGTTGCCGCACCAATGCTGTCCTAGCGATAGTACCGAACCAATGTGGCCATCACACCGTACCAAATCAGAGCCGGAATAGTCAAATACCAAACCCACTCGGTGCTGCATACCGTACCCATTTTGGACCTGAATAGGTTGTACCATGCCGACCCCGGACCAATACCGGGCCTGAGACAAGCCGACGACGAGCTAGTACCGGATCTGACTCGATAACCGCAACGGTACCGAACCTGAAATGAGCGGCCGTATTGGTGTCAAACCTGGAATGTACTGCCATGGTGGTTCCTAACCCGAAACAAATGGTGCCGAAGCTGTAATAACTGTCGTAGCCGTCCCGGACCTGAAAATAAACCGCGATAGTGTCCCCAAACCTGAAGTAGGCTGATGCCGAGCTCATGCTGGGCCAGAAATATGCCCGGAACCGAGCCAGATAGAGAACTTCTCCGAACCATGTGCCCATACCAAGCCAAGTACCATACTTTCGGTCCAAAGTAGCACCACCTCATGCTGTCCACGCGACTCCCGCTCTCGGACCCCCCATCTTTGGTAAGATTAGTAAACAAGTAAATCAGGAAAAACGACGTAGGGAATTTCGACCATCCGCAGTAGTGAAAACTGTTAGAATCCAGAGAAAATGATCTTTCTAGGATCAGAGCTGATGGCGGGTAATCAAGGCGAAATTAGGCCCATTTCCCAATTGTCATCGTTTCCCGTCCCTTTCATTGTTCTTAATCATTCTTCCTTTCTCTCAATTCTATTGTCGGACAAAGTAAATCAAGCGTAAATTCCCCAAAATTACATTCCGAGAAAGTATATTTATACGACCGGATTTCTTTTGTTTCTTTTCTCTTTCTCTATTTTTAGTCCTTTTCTATGCTTTTAAATTCAT
This sequence comes from Chara braunii, assembly GCA_003427395.1. Lineage (NCBI taxonomy): Eukaryota > Viridiplantae > Streptophyta > Charophyceae > Charales > Characeae > Chara > Chara braunii. Next base: position 13,255 of record BFEA01000031.1, read on the forward strand.
AGCCGAGGTCATAAAATACGAGGGTTTTCCCCCTTTAGTTTTAAATGCCGTGTAAAATAAGGAAATTAAGGGATATTATGTTTTTCCCTTCTCCCCATCTGATCTTAATCCCTTTTCCCCCATCTCTAATTATGGTACTAAAATAGACAAAAATTCGGGGCCCCATTCCGGCCCCTGTCGTATGCTGCAAAAACGTTGCGGCGAGGTCTGTTCCCGCGATGCCTCTCCACGGCAGGCCAATCCGGGTCCAGCTCTCTGAACGGCCGGAAATGACAGTCTCCAGATAAGCCGAGTGCGCCCACCCATCTCGCTTTCTTTGAGGGCTACTCGTAAGGTTCACCGCGCCCAAAGTCAAGGGTGCCCAAATTTCCTCTAATTTTTGCTGCCCGGTCCAACCAGAGTACTGTCAAAACACGGACTTGCCTTTCAGCCTAAGCCCCAAAACCGCAGGTTTCAGGCAGCGCACTGCTTGTGGCCACATGACAGTTAACCCGGAGCACTTCTTAACGCCCCCGTCGAGCCCTATCCACTTACGTCAAACGAAGCGGACGAGCTTTTGGGTGATTGCCCGTAAAGGACGCCCACGTCGGCGTTTAATCGTCTTAAGTTTTGGTTTGTTATGAGTCCTGGGACTAAGAAGATGCTTCTCGACTTTTCTTTTCCTTCGGGTTCTTGGTTTTGGCACGGTCCTCTTTTTCTTCTAACGCTGGCCCGAGGGAGGTGCCGAGCCACTTGTTTGCCTAATGCGAACTCTCCATCTGACCCTCTTTAGCATGAATAGCCATTTCTTCTCTCTTTCTAATGCCAACCCTTTGACCTTTCTTTTCTCTATTCCTTTCCTCTTCTTGGAACTTTCCCCTGCCTCGAATCGTCTCGAGGGGGCTCCATCCTCCATTTTGGCCTTCCCTTTCCCTCTTGGGCTTGTCAACGCTAAGGCGGGTGCAGGCCTGGGTCTAAACATCTTTAACCTAGCACCCGCCACTAGGTCCTTCCACTTGGATCCGTCTAACTCTGCTATCGTATAGGCACCCCTGTTGAGTGCCTCAACCACTCTGTAGGGTCCCATCCATCTGTTGGCAAGTTTTCCGGTCCAGGTCCTTTCCAGCACTGCGTCGTAGAGAAGGACCATATCTCCTACGTCCACCCTCTCTTTCTTGATCCACATGCTCTTATCCCATCTCTCTTTATCTTTGTTCCTCTCTACTGCTAGACGATCTGCCGCTGTCATAAGGTTGTCTTCCAAACCGTAGGCTATCTGTCTTGTCCGGACAGCTACGAGTTCCTCTCTGGACATCTTCTCCGCCCAGTCGACGGTTGTCCAACTGTCGACGTAAAACTCTATGGGGAGCGGACAATGCCGCCTAAACCACAAGGTATATGGTGGGTATCCAGTGCTAGCCCGGACCGTGACGTTGTACGCCCATATCGCGTATCGAAAATATCGTGGCCAATCACTGTCCTTACCTTTGCACCACTTAGATAGTGACGCTATTAGAGTCTGACGCCCCTCTCTACTGGGGAGTTCGACTGTGGGTGATAGGCGGTGGCTATTGAAACTCTCGCCCCAACTCTCTTGAACACACTCTGGACCTCGTCAGCTAGAAATTTCGCCCCTCTGTCCATCACTATCTTGCTGATACAACCATACCTAGATAAGTATTCCAGGACGAAGTTCTTTACTTCCCTTGCCGTCTTACTCCTGATAGGTCTACCGTCCACGAACCCAGTGAAGTCGTCTCGTATGTTTACAACGTAGTTCGTATTGCCTACTCCTTTCGGCATCTTCACCAGATGAATGTGTACCTTCTCTCCTGGTCTGGTTGGCTTTTTGTATTTCACAAGAGCTCTCTTCTGGCACTCCTCGCAGGTCATACAGTATCTCTCGACGTCCTTATACTGTCCTTCCCACCAGTACAACCTGCATACCTTTTCATAGGTCCCTTTTACTCCTCTATGTCCTCCGACTACCCGTCGTGAAGCTCCGCTACTATCGTCCGTCTCTCCTCAGGATCACAGACTACTCGTAAGGGCATCCCCGACCCGACTGGTCGTCGGAATAGATGGTCCGCTTTAAGGCAGAACTAGGTCACTTGTCTCCGGATATCTGAATCTTGACTCTCCTCCCCTGACAAATATAGTCCGATCGTTCGGTATTTTCCCTCGTAAAGGTTAACCAAAAATCGCTCGGCGCGTCTCGGCTCCGCCATTGTCAGGGCTCCAGCTACTATCGGGCGTTCGGCCTCAAGGGGGATCCGTGAAAGCTCATCCGCCACGGCATTTTTAGTGCCAGATATCCCCTCAACTGTGTAATCATATAGCCGAATCCGTATTAACCATCGAGCGATGGTCGGGTCTGTCAAACTTAAGTCCTTCTGGAGGACAGAGGCAACCGCGGTGGGATCTACTCTCAAGATGAACCGACGGCCATAAATATAGTGTCTGAACGTGTCTAGACACCGCAGAACAGCTAACACTTCCTTGTTGAATTGACTGTAGTTACGCTCAGCCGTATTAAGTGTTCTACTCTCAAATCTTAACGGTCTCTCTTTCCCTCCAGCGTCCTTCTGAGATAGCAATCCACCTACTGAACAAGGTCCAACATCCGTGGATACTATGAAGGGTCTCTCGGTCTCATCGTCAAAGAATGGCACGCCCAGCACGCGTCCTCCCTCCTTAAACTCGTATTTAAGCTCTTGCATAGCGAGTTATTGTGAGGAATCCCAGTAGAATTTTTCAGTCTTTCGAAGGAGTATCCTCAATGGCCCAGCCTTCTCCGCATACCCCCGTATGAATATCCTCCAGTAACCGACCACTCCCATAAACTGCCGGACCTCGGTTGGACTATGTAACGGTGACAGCCAGTTAAGGAGTTTGTTTTGCTTCGCTGGATCTGCTCGGCGTCCTTTCGAGTCACAGATAAAGCCCAAGATTTTAATAGTCGAGACGGTCCACAGTTGTTTGCTTGTACCCGTAACTTCGGTGGGAGAGCCCCTTCGCGTGCCTGAACATCTCTCAACATTTTGGCGATGGAGATGACAACTGAGTTTGAGCTATGCGACAAGTACAGAAACCGGTGTGGACAAAGAGCAATGGTGTCCTACCGTGCGTGATTATCCCAGTGAGATTTGTTTTCATCATCGTGTTATTCGATATTTCTTTTGGCAAGTGTCTCCTTGACCCATGGGGAATCGTTGTTTTTGCTTGGTCTATATCATCGATGATGATACACAGGCTGTTTTATTTTTTGTGCTCTGACTCGGCGGACCATACACTGTACAGTTTTCGGTGTGCAGACTGTAATGCAACGTGTCTTTTCTATTTTGCGACAAGCATCCGTCTCGGCTCGGGCAGAGCACCCTCTATGAGGATGCTATTTTTAATGCACTCGTTGCATCTCTCGTGGTTGGTCACCCTTGCCAGACGAACATGCCAGAAGAAGTCTCCCCACATCTTGCAGAAGGCCTGGTACAACGAGCAGTAGACACCAAGCTTGGAGAGTCGTCTACGAATGTTGTGAAATATGTCTTTCTTTGTGACGTACACCGACAGAAGCCGAATGCGATTTCTTATCTCGAAGTTCGGGTCTGTCTTAGTCTGATCTGCAATGGGATCAGACTCGTCCAAGAATATGTCCTCGAACGCCGACCATGTAATGGCGTAGGCGGTTGTTGTCCGCGGACGCCCGTCGTGGCCGTGAAGAGCATCGATTGTTCCGTTGTCAAGGTCATCGTTGTATCTTTTGAATGTGTTTCGGTTGACGCCTAGTATGAGACACCAAGCAGTAACGCACACAGGGTGCAACTGCACTATCGGTTTGACTTTCGGCTTACGCTTAACTAACGAAATGAAGTTCTGGAGTTTTGTTATCCACCACTTCCGCCTATCCTTCCCTTTGAGAATGCGGTAGTCACGTCTACACTTCATCACGTCCTCTACTCTCACACTTGTCTACACTACATCTACGTTCAAAAGTGGTGGTGGATGCCGAAACAGCTATTTTCCTGAGTCGGCACGTGTATTTTGCGTTTTTCTTCTGCACCGCACAACATCGACAAGGCAGATAGATATTGAGGTGTCTTCTTTGACTGTTAAGTCGACGTCCGATGAACGAGCAACCTCACCCCCCCCCCCCTTCATTGCCTTCACGTGAAGGTGAGTCCCTCAACCCCCCCCCTTTCACTGCCTTCACGTGATGGCGACAATAACATGTCCATAGGAACATATCGATAGCGCCAGTTACCGGTGGCGAGATCCCCCGAATGGAAGGATTAGGAGACCGCGTGCCGGGCCTGTGCCGGCAGTAGAAGATACGCAGACGACGTCGTTGATGATGTCGTCACGGCGAAGACGCCGCACGATGTTCATATTGGAAGATGGCATCGGTTGATGATGTGTGCGCCGTCTGGGCCACGGTGTGCAGGATGCCCATGTTTCGATGGTGTGATGACAATATCTGGAGCCCGACTTTCACAGGAGTTATCCGGAGCATCAGGTACGGGCATGCGAAGAGCGTGCACAGATGGTAGAGAACCGTAGTCCATTTCGTTTTCCATTGAGTATTGAACATAGATGGAAATGACATGTGAGGGTACATAGCACAAAATGCCAAAACAAAAGGAAATGTGAGAAGGGTCCGATCGTATAGAGGAACAACTCATGCAACACGAATACACTGGAGCCGTCCCCTCAACGTGCGAGGTAGAGCGCTCAACGTTCAAGGAATGCCTCACCCCATCCCATTCCTAGCCGCGAGGAAAGCATGTGATCCCATGAAGTGGGGGTGGCTGGCGGATCCGGAACGCCGGACCCCGCGGCACGAGCCAGAGGGTCCGACGGATGCGGAATGTCAGAACCCCACCACGGGGCAAAGGGTCCGGCGGATCCGGAACGTCGGCACCCTACCACGGTAAAGAGGAGGGTTGGTAAATCCGCCGGATCCTCCTCCACACAGGGGAAAGGGCCCGACGAACCCCCCACCACGAGGGAGAGGGTCCAGCAGATCTGGAACGCCGGACCCCCTGCCACGGGAGAGAGGGTCCGACGTATCCAAAACGCCGGACCCCCCTGCCACGGGGAAGAGGGTCCAACGGATCCGGGACGCCGGACCCCCTCCGACATGGATGCAGATATAGGGGGCCCCAGACCCCCGGCCCGTCGTTTTAGGTAGTAGGGGGGTCCCGCGGATCTAGAACGCCGGACACCTTAACACCCACCCCCCCATGGAAGTGCCCGGACTCCCCTTCCCACCGGCGGGGAAGTTGGGGGGTCCGGCGGACCCGGAACGCCGGACCCCCCACCACGAGGGAGAGGGTCCGATGTATACGGAAGGTCGGACACCCCTGCCATGGGGAAGAGGGTCCAGTGGATCCGGGACGCCGGACCCCCTCCGACATGGACGCGGATATGGGGGGCCCGGGAACCCCACCACGCCGCTTTAGGTAGTAGGGGGGTTTGGCGGATCCAGAACGCCAGTCCCCCTAATACCCACCCCCGG
>BFEA01000031.1:74002-109975 GCA_003427395.1 Chara braunii
GAGAGAGAGAGAGAGAGAGAGAGAGAGAGAGAGAGAGAGAGAGAGAGAGAGAGAGAGAGAGAGAGAGAGAGAGAGAGAAGGGGCGGAGGAACAGAGGGAGAGAAGGCAAGGCCTTCCTCCCCGGTACGTGATCCGTTAGCTATGGCACGGCAGGGGCCGCTGTGCTGCTTCCTTCTCACCGCTGTACTCGCCTTCTCCTCGCTGGCCATTGTGCTGCTTCCTTCTCGCCGCTGTACTCGCCTTCTCCTCAGTGCTCAGGCTAACGCTGCTCGCGCTGCGCTAATCCTGCTAACGCTGTAATGCTGCGCTAATCCTGAAGACTAATGTCCTATCTCGTCTAACCTACCAACTGAGGCTGGTACCCAGCTGATATAGTGCTGGGTCGGCCTCAGTCCTACTGAGGTCCTTCGGGTCTGGACGGTTGATCAGGCCCAACGGTTCAGATCCGATTTCGGAATCTGAAAATGGGCGCCAACTGCACCGTCGGCTCGGCCTACTGATGAACCGGTACCTGGCCTAAACGAACTAGCCGTTGGGTCTGGTGGGGTCTAAACGAGGCCTACCGAACCCTAAGCTGAACCGACGGGTCCTAGGCCTACCTGGACCTAAACTGGGCCCGGCGTGACCTGTACCTAGGCCTAAACTGTGCCTATTTCATAACCGGGCCCTAACCGGGGCCCGTGTGGTATCAGTATGCCACTCATTCCTCCCCTTGAAGACCGAGCTAACTGCGAGGGCGAAGCTGTCTGTCCGTTGTCCGTACGGGGCGGGCAGGTTGGGCAGCTTCCTTAGCAAGTCGCCGTTTTTCGTAATGCGCGAAGATGAGGGGTGATGTCGCCTTCATGTCAGCTCGTGAAATCCAGCGTGTGTCATTAGGATCGCATTGCTTGAATGTAACTTTGTACTGCATTAGCTTGTTGCCATGCTTGCGATGAGTGAGAACGCGGTCAACCTCCTGGTGACCATCCATTGAAGGAGGGTTGTGTGACCGTCTGCCCGGGAAGTCCGCTGAGGAGGCTGGAGTGTAGACCGCCAGCTTTGAAGCGTGAAATATCAGGTGGACCGTCAAATGCGGGGGAATCTCGATTATGAAAGATGGACCCGCGGGGCTGTCGCCAGCTGCTAAAGTGACCTTCCATGGCACAAACCACTTAGGGAGGAGCTTGCGCGAGACGTTCTGCTCGAGCGCAAATTCCTCGGGGGTGACCCAAACCATGTCGCCAGCGCAGATTGGACATGGGATGCAGCGCCTGTTCGCTTGCTGCTGCATACGGACCTGAGCCTTTTGCATGTTTGTGCGGGCTTTGGCCAGCAGTTCTCTATACTTCCATGTAGAAGCGGGGGAGCAAGAGGCGTCGATATCGGCAACCCGTGGAAGCAAAATGTCTGCGAAGATACGTCCTTTCTGTCCACCGAGATGTAATTCGAATGGAGTCACGCCAATCGCCGGGTGCACGAAAGTGTTGTAGGCAAACTCGATGTCAGGAAGGCGGCCAACCCAGTCCTTCTGATCCGAGCGGATGAGTGTGCAGAGCATCATCTGTGCAGTTTTGTGCGCACATTCCGTTTGCCCATCCGTTTGAGAATGATGTGCGGAACTCGGTTTCATGCTGGTGCCGGATTCCACCATGAATGTCGTTCAAAAGGCTGACATGAAACGAGTGTCGCGGTCGCTAACGATGTCTTCCGGAACGTCGTGGCTGCAAAACCAGCCGGTATGCAAAAGTCATGCGAGCTCAGGAGCCGTCGCATGATACTTGCACGAAAGAAATCAAGCGTACGTTCAACGACCGTGAGAATACCATCACGAAGGCGATCACGAGGGAAAGGACCGGTCACATCCATAGCAATGGAAAGATCTGGTTCCTGAGGAATCGGCAATGGTTTCAGTTCGCCGTACGGAGGTTGATGGTGCTCTTTGTTCCGGTGGCAAACTGCGCACGACTGAATGTACCAGTTGACGTCGCTGATGATGTTCGGCCAGTGAAATCGCTGGCGGAGTCGGGCAAGTGTGCGTGCGACGCCAAGGTGTCCCACCAACCGGGAATCATGGTATTCGCCAAGGAGGCGAGTGCGCAAGATGCGGTCTTGGGGAACACACAACAAGTCATTACCTCGTGTATGAAGAAACAAGTAGTCGTCAACAATGCGGTAATTGTTTGTCGGCGGTTGATCCGATGATAAGTCCGCATAGAGTGTGGAGAATCCCGGATCCGGCTTGTAGTCGTTTATGACATGTTGTTGCAGGTCCTCGCCGAGGCCGGATGTGGAGTGCACCAATGCGCAAAGATCAGGTCTTCGCGAGAGAGCATCCACTGCCTTGTTCGAGGAGCCCGGTATATGCTTGGAGGTGAAGTCGAACTGGTCAATGAAGTACATCCACCGACCGATCGTGTTGCTCACCGTGTCTTGCGTCTTGTAATAAGTCAACGGATTGTTGTCCGTTGCCCACGTGAATCGCCGATGCCCGAGGAGAAAGTGACGCCAACACTTAAGTACGGTGACAAAAGCTAGCAGTTCCTTCTTCCTTTCATCATCAAGAGTATTGATGGGCGGCACATTTTGGCTAAAGTACTCAACCGAATTCCAGTCTGTGCCGTCATGCTGTTCCGAAATCGTGCCAATGCCGTAGCCGGAAGCGTCCGTAGTCACTTTGGTAGGCAAGGTCGGATCAAAGAGGCTTAAGACGGGAGCTTGGAGCAAAGTCGTGTTCGGTGTATGGAACTCGTGTTGGGCTTCGTCATTGAACTCGAAAGGCACCAAGGGGGACTGAAGTCGCGACAATGGTGCAGCGATCCGTTGAAAACCTTTGACGAAGCGCATATAATATGATGCTAAGCCAAGAAAGGAGCGGACGTCGGTAGTACACTTGAGGTCTGACCAATCTTGAATGACTTGTACTTTGTCCGCGAGCGGACGAATGCCTTGCAGCGTAACGTAATGGCCGAAGTACTCCAACTCTTGCTGAGTTGCTGGGCAAACTCGCACTTGTCGCGGTTTGCCTTGTACTTGGCGATACGGAGCCGCTCCAAAACGGCGCGAAGGTGTTCGAGGTGCTCGTCTAGCGACCGTCTATAAACCAATATATCATCGAGGTAAATGAGTACGGTGTGGTTGAGCAGGTCACGGAATTTCGTCGTCATTGCCGCTTGGAAAGTAGCCGGGGCATTGGTGTGACCGAAAAGCATGACGATCCACTCAAAGTGCCCATACCACGTCTTGAATGCGGTTTTGTACCGATCTTTTGGCTGGATCTCAATCTGGTGATATCTTGAGGTCAAGCTTCGAGAAGTACTTGGCGCCGCCTAGTTGCTCGAGAAGATCATCGATCCGAGGGAGAGGGCCGACGTTCGTGATTGTTTGCACGTTAAGTTTTCGATAGTCGATGCACAAACGAAGACCCTTGTTCTTCTTCCAGACTAAGAGAACGGGAGCACCGTATGGCGAACAGCTAGGGCGAATCCATCCCTTGGCCAAGAGGTCATCTAGTTGTGCCCGAAGCACTTGAAGTTCCTCTTCCCTCATGCGGTACATACATCCGCGCGGAGGTACGGCGCCGTCCTGGAGAGTGATCTCGTGGCGTATGGGCCGATCCGGTACGACTCCGGCGGGATCTTGGAAAACATCCTCATAGCTGTCCAAAAACTCAATGATGCGTGGGTCCGATGTGTCCGTCTTGGGCTGATCATCCGGTGGGAGGGCGTGAAGAAAACATATGCCCATCTCCTCGATGTCGTTCTGCCGGATGGATTGGCGAATGCTCGTCGCGGAGACCACGTGGCAACCAATCGAAAGATGAGGAAGTGGCACCGTACACGGGACTAGTTCGCCACGCTGATAACGAACGTGAACGGTGCATCGATAAAAGTTCATCGGATGGTCTTCGCTTTGCAGCCACGACATGCCTAAGATCATATCGAATGACACGGTCTGGCATGCTAGCGGGGCAAAGTACACAGGCACGAAGTCAACGCAACGGTCGATTGACTTTTTCGTGTGACCATCGGCCACCGTGATGTGCGTAGGCTGACTTTTCCTTCAAACGCGCGGGCCTAGCCCGGTACGTTGTCGAGCGCTTTGGTCCGGCACCGCACAGGGCAGCGCGGGACCCTCCTGGCCGCGTCACGCAGGAGGTGGTCTAAATCCTCGTCGCGAATATACATGGAGCTTCCGCAAGCCGCTCCGGCCAAGTGCGCCAGCCATACCTCTCGCGATCCCCTACGACAGGATAGGGCCTACGCGAGGCACGACTTACCTCCACCTTACGGGAGTTATCACCTCCCTTCAGTTGGCGTATCCCTGCTGAGCTACCAGTCGACAGTACGAAAGCTGATAAGTTGCAATCGCAGAGGTGGACCAGCTAAGGGTGTTTCTAGTTCGTTGTCGCATAGGGGGTACGCACGGTATTACTCCTCTATCGAACCCGCACACGAATCGGCATCTTGGGGGGCTGAGGTCCCAAGCGCGACTCATCGCCGGTCGACTAGGACGCATCCCACACGCCACGCGCACACCACTATAAAGAACATAAAAGCAAACACACACACACACACACATACATATACGTACACAGAACGACACAGAACAAACAACGCGACAACACTCCTAGTCCTTTAGTAGCCATCCCATAACTTTCCGATGAGGAAATCGGATAGGCGTCGCGCGCGAGGCTTAGTATAAAACCGCGCGGACGCAGGGCTAACTCATATCGACTCGCAATGCAAGCAAACGCAAGAAGTCGCAATGATGGCGTACTATATAGTACCCATACTCATGCGGTCCTCGTTAACCTCGAGGGTCGCATTCGACATTCAAGTGTCGGGTGACACGCGCCTTGAGGGTTAATCTCTCGACGTTGGACAACCGCCAAGTGCGGTTGAGAACCACACTCTCTTATGCACCCTGTGGAGAGTGGGTGGTACACAGGTTCATACCTGTGGTGACAATCCTCTTTTATGACCCTAGAGACCAACTCCACCATCTAGGGACTGAAGAGGAATCAAGAGGTTTGATTTTGACGCATGCCAAGGACTACAACGTCCAACCATAGAAACTCGAAAAAGCAAAGGATAAGAGGGAAAGTCTCATTTCCCTCAAAAATATAATTTGTTTAACCCTTACGCGCGGTCATTGTAGGCCGCACAAAACATTCAAGACATATATATTCACATATATATAGAGGGTTATTAATATAGGACGATCACTTCTCACAGTCACAGTGAGACTCCTCTCAGCCATATGTATATGTATGTGAGCGTAGGCAGTCAAAGCCAAAGTCCGAATCACCAAACATACCTGCAATCACATCAAAGATCCAACCAAAAGTTCATGCACTACACGAGGTCAACTTCAACCATTCTCTGCATTCACACCCTTTGCTTTCAGCTATACAAGCCTCACTCTTTGTGCAACTCTCAAAATAAAATACTCAGTATTTTTATTTAAATGGTCATTCAAATAAAGTTCGGGCGAAAACACAACAAAACAATTTAAATCACAAGGCTAAAGCCTTTAGGTTGAGTGGCAGGAGTGGATTGGAGTTGAATCGTAAACTGACGAGTCGACAACCGACCTGTTATCAGTGATAACAAAAGGTGATCCTTGTAGGATCAAGCTGAATCTATCCCATATTCTAAACCAATCGATTAAGAAGACCAGTAACACAAGACAGACCAATCCCCATACTAAAGTCATAAGTGTATAGGGAATACAACTCCATAACACATTCTCATCCAAGATCATTTTACAAGCTAAGCCTGAGCCTGCCTTTAAGCCAGTGTCCAAAGAAAGGTAGCCCCTGACAGAATCTCCTCTATAGAGACTGGATCGCCAGAATCGTCACCTGTCAAAATATAATCTACCTCCTCTAAGCTAAAAAAAATTCGGCAATGCTTCCCATAGGAGAAGTGCCTTTTCAGAATTTATATCAGTCCGAATATGAAAACAAAAATAGTCCTCAATTTTTCAAAGTTCAATTTTGTCTAACTCCCTGAATTAGCAAAAATTTGGGCAGCACTCCCTTTAGGAAAGGAGACTTCTCAGATTTCTACTAAGCCATATATAAAATTTAGACAAGTTGAACTTTGAAAAGTCAAATTTGACTAACTCCTTGGATTTGCAGAAAATTTTGGCAGCGCTCCCGTAGAGAAAGTAGCTCACCAAAATTTATACAAAACCAAGTATAACAAATGATCCCAGAAAATGCAGAAATTGACCTAAGTAAAATAAAGTTAGCTCAGAAAATGCAGAAATTGAACTAACTCCTATCGCTCTAGCACGTGGTGAGCAACTAAAGCAACTACCTGTCAAACTGAAACTCAGACTAAGTAGTAGTCGCACTCAGTCACATGCAGGCCAAACCACAAGGGTAAGTACTCTCACCATCCCCAAGTCAACCTGAACAAACAATAGTTCGTAGTCTTTCGGTGATTTATCCCTTTATACCCTGCTTACATAAGGCATAAAGCTAGACCACCCAAACTTATGGAAACCTGCCTAGCTCAGCCATATACACAAACACAGGGCACAACAACTTTTCTCTTCTTTAGGCATATGACTAGGCCACCCTAGTCGCCCTGAACTGTTTAAGTATCCATATTATGTATAACTGTCTGCCCTTAGTCTTATAAGGTAGCATATGACAGAACCGATCAACTTACTTCGAGGTCCAGCCTGCCCCTTCTTACCACAAGTTTATTCTTAATTAATACTCTCTTCGGTTATGATAAGCTGTAGTCAGAATGTAACGAGTGCGAGGCTGAGGGGGACAGGGAGAGCCGAGGGAGAGGAGAGGGAGAGAGAGAGAGAGAGAGAGAGTGAGAGCACACACACACACTCACTCACTCGACACGACTGAGGGTCGGACGCAGACACAGTGACAAGGACACAAAGTCGAAGTCTTGGATTCTGAATGCCCAACAGGAGCAAGTCCCACTGAGTACGAGTACAACAGCTGAACTGGTACGAGACTGGTCCCCGTATTGTACGGGGCACCGGTATAAGTACCGGGTGTCCGGTACAGTACCGGGGGCAGATCTACAAAAGCCCCGAGGGCAGAACTGCAAAGTGTGGTATTTGAAAGTGGCGCCCGAATTGCAGCATGGCGTCAGTTGTCCAAAATCTGATGGTACCAAAGGAGGGGTTAAGAAAAAGGGTGCCAGGTCGAAAACAGGAAGCAACAGAAACAACAAAAAGATGAACCAGGGATCGAGCCCTGGTGGAGTCCGTAACACTATCCCCTCCCTCTAGAAGGCAACGTCCCGGCTGCCAAAAGTCATGAAGCCATGCTGAAAGCTGTGAAGGACGGGACGGGGCCGATCACTGGTCAACAAGTCTAAGGAGGAAGAGGGGTATAATGTAGGTGATAAGGCACAGGGTGTGGTGTTGGTGGGCTGTGAACAGGGCTATCCTACTGGTGGGCTAAGGGTATTGCAGGGAAACAGGATAGTCCTATTGTTGTTCTACAAGGGTGAACAGGGGATAGGGTATTCCTACTGATGTTCTACAATGGGAAACTAGTAATAGGGTATTCCTATTGATGTTCTACAAGGGTGAACGGGGTATTTCTATTGAAATTCTACAAGGTTATGGGTTGTCAGGGGATGAAAAATAAAATAAAAGAATTGTATGTTGCAGGTTCGAGGGCACAGTTCACATGTACAAGGGCTGGGGTGTCTGATGGGATCTTGGTACACAGTCTGAGGTCTGTAATGGGTCAAGGGGTCTGGGGGGGATCTTCAAGTGTCTTGATCAGCAGCAAGAAAGGGGTCTTCGGAGGTCTTGAGCAGGTCCCAAAGTAGGCAGCAAGGCGGTCTTCAGCGGCTGCGATAGGAGGTAGTCGTAGAGGTAGTCCAAAAGGCCAAAGCCGAAGTGATCAGGTGCGTCCGGTACATGATTAGCAATGGAGTCTGATCCGGTAGCAAGGGAGTCGCAGACTGGTACATGGTTCATGTGACAAGTAGTTGCTCCAGGGAGTCTGCGAGGCAGGGTGTCAGCCGTTGTAGCAGCCTGGTGGCCAATCCAGCTGCATAATCTCCATGAACAGTGATGCAGCAAGCCATCGCCCTTGTGCGCATGCCATTAGATCCTTTATCGCCGGTCGTCACGCAGGTCCACCAACATTGGACGAGATGGACAAGGAAGTGGAGAGGACGAATGGGGCAAGGCTACGCGAGGAACAACGGGAAATCAGACATCGGTAAGTGGGTCAAGGGCAAGGGTGGTTGTGGCGGGGATGTGTGTAGCGCAAGGTGGCGAGGTTGTAGCAGGGTTTAAGCAAAGGTTCAGGGTTTAGTCAGGGTATGGGCAGGGGGGATAGCAAGGATGCAGGGTGGGAACGATCATAGGCACAGACAAGTCTCATGGCATTCTTAAGATTTTCAAGGGGTTCCTATATTGATTTTTCGTCAGGGTATCCGGTCCATTTGACTTTGTATTCAATGATTGGTTCCAGATGGTTTGCGACTTGGGTTGTTCTTCTTCCTATGATTGATTCGACTATGAATTCTGGTCCAGTGGGAAGCATGATAGATGGAGGTCGAGGATATGGGCAATCAGCGAACTGAGGCGGGGATTCGTTGTCAGGCGGCCACAAGCAGTGCGTCGCTTGAAATCTGCGGTTTTGGGGCTTAGGCTGAAAGGCAAGTCCGTGTTTTGACAGTACTCTGGTTCAACCGGGCAGCAAAAATTAGAGGAACTTTAAGCACCCTTGACTTTGGGCGCTGTGAACCTTACGAGTAGCCCTCAAAGATAGCGAGATGGGTAGAAGCACTCGGCTTATCTGGAGACCGTCATTTCCGGCCGTTCAGAGAGCTGGACCCGGATTGGCCTGCCGCAGAGAGGCATCGCGGGGACAGACCTCGCCGCAACGTTTTTGCAGCATACGACCGGGGTTGGAATGGGGCCCCGAATTTTTATCTATTTTAGTACCATAATTAGAGATGGGGGAAAAGGGATTAAGACCAGATAGGGAGAAGGGAAAAACATAATATCCCTTAATTTCCTTATTTTACACGGCATTTAAAACTAAGGGCGGGATACCCTTGTATTTTATGACCTCGGCAATGAATTTAAAAGCATAGAAAAAGACTAAAAATAGAAAAAAAGAAAAGAAACAAAAGAAATCCGGTTGTATATATATACTTTCTCGGAATGTAATTTTTGGGAATTTACGCTTGATTTACTTTTTCCAACAATAGAATTGAGAAAAAGGAAGAATGATTAAGAACAATGAAAGGGACGGGAAATGATGACAATTGGGAGATGGGCCTAATTTCGCCTTGATTACCTGCCGTCAGCTCTGACCCCGGAAAGATCATTTTCTCTGGATTCTAACAGTTTTCACTACTGCCGATGGTCGAGATTCCCTACGTCGTTTTTCCTGATTTACTTGTTTACTAATCTTACCAAAGATAGGGGGTTCCGAGAGCGAGACTCGCGTGGACAACATGAGGTGGTGCTACTTTGGACCGAAAGTATGGTACTTGGCTCGGTATGGGCACATGGTACGGAGAGGTTCTCTATATGGCTCGGTACCGGGCATATTTCTGGCCCAGCATGAGCTCGGCATCAGCATACTTCAGGTTTGGGGACACTATCGCGGTTTATTTTCAGGTCCGAGACGGCTACAACAGTTATTACAGCTTCGGCACCATTTGTTTCGGGTTCGGAACCACCACGGCAGTACATTCCAGGTTTGGCACCAATACGGCCGTTCATTTCAGGTTCGGTACCGTTGCGGCTATCGAGTTAGATCCGGTACTAGCTCGTCGTCGGCTTGTCTCAGGCCCGGTATTGGTCCGGGGTCGGCATTGTACAACCTATTCAGGTCCAAAACGGGTACGGTATGCTGCACCGAGTGGGTTTGGTATTTTACTATTCCGGCTCCGATTTGGTATGGTGTGATGGCCACATTGGTTCGGTACTGTCGCTAGGACAGCATTGGTGCGGCAACCTCGGTCCACTATTGAGAGGGCCGGTAATGACCGCGGGTTCTAATTGAAACAGTGGCCGTGATGCGGCGCCGCGGGCTAGCGCTTATTTTCAAGCTCGGTACGACGTTGGAATTTCCCTGTGTGCCACTCTGATCTATTTCGAGGCAGCTGCGGTTTCGCCACGTTGGTTAGTGGCACAACACTAGCGAGTGGCACGTGGTCTGGACCTGCTAGGTCTATAGGCTGGACCTTACCTTGCAGTCGAGACACCAACCGCAGTGGGGACCGAGATGCTGGGGAGCTGAGGCAGGTCGGTTGGCCACAGGCTGCGGATATAGGAAGGGCAACTGGATACCGCTGGCCACTGTAACTCAGAATGGTTTAGGCTCGGAAAACTGGTTTGGACTCGTACGGTTATTGGTTAGGGATCGACACGTTGCTATATCAGAACGTTGAGGGTTGAGACCATACTACCGCAGCCCAGCCTGGTTCGGCGTCACACATTCGATACTAGTCCGACAGGGTGCTGACTGGTCTTTGCTCTTTCCTTACTGGACCAGCGGCGGAACTACGGATTGGGAAATAATCGAATACTAACAACGGTCTGCTTTATGGACCTTGGTTCGGGTACCAAAGCAAGAAGGCGCTCCTTTTTCACTACTTGTCACATACCTGAAGTCCTACTATCCCGGTTACAGAGGAGGGGATTGTCAAAGTTGGCTGTAGTGGCGCTCTCTTGAGGCTGCAGCCTTCGGTACCAAGGATATAGGCGAGCTCAGTGAGACTTGTAGGAGGGAGGGGATTCCACGCATGCAAGGCGTACGCCGCAGATCTGAACATTCGGGCAGAGAGGGAGTCAGCATGCACGGTGTACCCGGCGTTGTGCGCTGAGGTTGTTACAACGGGGGCGAGCAAGGTGAACCCGCGACCGAAAGCACGGGCCTGAAGCGTACGCACTCGAGCGGATACTCCGCGTGTGAGAGGCGGTTGCAGCGGGAGCTGAGCACGTCGAGCTCAACGCTCGTGCACGGGGGCATCCGTTGTTACGTGAGTCTTCCATAGGGTAGCGCGCCAGGCATCCGCGGCCCACTTGAGCTCGGTTGGCTTACAAGCTTGGGGAACGGGAGGCGCTGTTGAGCGTTCTGGGATGTGCATCACGCGTGCGCCGCCTGCTGCAGTACGAGATTGGGCTCGCTCAACGGGTGCTCCTTGGGGAGACGCTCAGCGAGGGAAAGCAGGCATCAGGGAGCGGGACAGCTCGCCCGGTGTGCACAGTCCGTATCAGCGCTACTATCAGTGAGTGGTCCGAGACGAGCCGAGGGCGGCCGGAAAGACACGGCATTGGCGGAGGGAAGATGTCCCAGGTGCGGAGGAGACGACTGTGATGAGCGGGAGAGAATTTGGACGGAAGAGCTTCCCGCTGAAGTACAAGCGGGAGCTGCACAGTCCGCATCAGCCAAATGGAAGAGCGTGGAAGGCGCCCCCAACTTCCTGTGATGAACGTGGGACACTCGTATGAAGGCAGAAAACGGAACCCAGATACTCGCTTGGAGGTGAGAAATAGGCGGGGACGCATGACTGCGTTCTCCCTCAGCAAGAACATTCGGATAGGCGGGCAACGCACTCGGTGTAGACGCGCAGTTTCGAACTCCGAACCTCTAGGGAGATCGAGGGCACGGCGCGTCTCGGGGTAGGCAACAGAGGGATCACCTCGAAAGGTGGAGTGCAGCGGGGCGGGAGATGTGCGGAACTAGCAACAAAGGAGAGGGAAGTTGGCGCGACAGACTGAAACTTTCTCTAACGGGACGCTCGGCGAAGTTGGACGTGGACAGAACTTGTTACCAGCTGTTACCATATGAAGAGATGAACGCTCATCCCTGTTGTTGATGGCTCGAATTCTGGTGGCGAGATGATCTACCTTTCTTGTTGTTGACTGGACCAGCTTCCTTTCACACTACTTTTCCCGCCGAAGGGGGGGAGAGGCCTTATTTGCAATAGACGGGACACTTGCAGTTGACGAAGTGATCATCCGCTACGCTGTTTGCTTGGACAACCCTTTTTTTTTTTTTTTCCTTTTATCAGGTACGTGTGACTTTGCTCGATAATGGGCAACACCCAGAGCAGCCTAGGAAGGTTCGGTGCGTGAGAAACTCTTGAGGAAACGTGTCCGGGGAAGGAGAGAGAAGAGAGGGAGTAAGGGAGACTGTTCAGAGTGCGGGGGAAGGAACATCTTGACAGCGGGAGGTAGGGGAGTGTTTGTGCTGCATTTCTCCGGTGGTTCTGTGAGGACGAACGCTGGGTACTCAGTGACTAAGGCTCGCTCATAGGCGATACTTGAACCCGAACGTGGCCGGAAGCAACTCCTTCCCCGTCCTTTGGCCGCCTGATCAACCCAAAGACTCACTTTTCTTTTTGCTGAAACCGCTGTCTTCTGTTCAACGAACCAACCAAGGTCCACCAGTGAGAGAAAGCCGAGGGAGAGAGTGATCGAAAGGGGAAGAGGAAATGAGAAAGTTAGAGAGGGGAAGGACAGCGAGACGGGAAGTCCAGTGAAGTGCTTGGGGAAGGGAGATTGAGTAAGCGGAGGCGACGGAGAGGGAGAGTGGAGAAAGTAGCGGGCGAARGGGGGGGGGGGGGGGYCCCCCTTCGCTCTCATTTAATTACCCAGTTCGTCATTCCCAGCCCTACAATTATTTTATTGTTTAATTGTCAATTCAAATATTTCGTCATGTCCGGTGAATCAAGCATCTTTGTCGTCCAATGCAACTAACTGTTTCCAGTGATACAAGTCAAGTCTCAATTTGACGATGCACTTGATGATCGGTGCGCGAAAGCTTCGGATGTCTCGCTGTTGTTCCTCATCGTCCTTCAGGGCTAAGCCTTACTCAGCTTGCTGCAAATCTCACAGCACCTCTTACAAGCGCTTTGCCCGACTCTTTGCACTCACACTGGATTTTTGGACATAGACCTGTGTCTGGCGAGTGGTCAGTGTTGTTGAGCATTGCGAAACAGACTGAGTTTCAGGCCGGGAGCACACATGCTCGGAATCCTCCCGGGTGGGAACTCAAACAACCAAAGCAGATACTACTTTCCCCTTGCTGGTCGCTGAGGACCTCTGAAGCGAGGACCGTGAAGTGACAGGCATTGTACCCTCTGGCTTCAGCGACGAACAGGGGCCCCTCCCCGGGTTTCGCCACAACTTTGGCGACCTTGCCGGGGAGGGGAGCAGCTTAGACGGGGCGAACGGAGGTGGATAGAGTCAAGAACGGTAAGTAACAGCAAAGAAAAAAGAAGTAAAACAAAAATTAAATATTTAATTTCTTTAAAAATTTCGTGTAAAATACCATAAAAAGGGTTTAAGAAAAAATTTTCCGTCAAAGATTTTGCAAATTTTGAGTGAAGTTGACGGAAAAATTTTGGGACGGAATGAGTTTTGGAGGAGAGCGTGCGGTTCCGCAAGAACCTCCCAAAACCCTAGTTAGTTAAACCCTAATTAGGGGAAACCCTAGTTAGGGAAGACTTATTCAAGGTTTTTGAGTCGGATAACAACCTCAAGGAAGAAAGATAATATATGTGAAATATTTTGCCTTTTGTATTCTTCGGCATTTTCCCTTTTTTGTATAATTAATTTAAAGAAAATACTAAAAATAGGTGAAAAGAGTTAATTAAATTTTATTTTAATTCTAAAAATTCTGATGTCTTTTCTTTGAGGTTGTTGAGCTACGGGCGGAAGCTCCAAACCCCATCCCCACGGGAGGAGGGGAAATACTGCCCAATTTTCTTGAAATTTTGTGTAATATTTCCAATTAATTAGGAAATAATTAGAGAAAATACTCGAAAAATTATTAAAATTCAATATTTTCTTTTGATATTTTTTTCCTTTTGCTACACTCCTGCGGCGGCTGCTTTGAGGCCTTCGGCCACACCCCATCCCCACGGGGGGAGGCGAAGTGCTGCCGGATTTTTCGGGGACCCATGTGATAAAACAATTTTTGCCTAAAGACATACACAAGGGGCGTAAGTGTATGTATCTTACGTAAGCGAATTTTTTGTAAATTAAATACAGTTAAATACAGGAAAATCCCAAGGAAGGAAAAGGAGGAGGATATTGGAGTAGAAAGAGTTTAGGGTTGACCCCTCACCCCCTCTTAAGAGTTGGGGCCAGTGAAGGGAATTTTTCCTAATTAAAATTTATTTATTTAGTATTTATACAATAAAATTTCAAAATAAATAATTAGCGATTGGCAGAAAGCGAAACGCACTTGCCGCGCTACTCTCTAGGGGAAGCCTTGCATGCCTCTAGGCAGTGGTCGAGGGCCAGTAGGTTTCTAGAAGACAAAAGTAATTTTTAATAATTTAAATTCATTAAAATTTCCTAAAAATATAAAAATGGCTTAGAAAAATAGAGGCAAGAAGGTTATGGCCTTTTAATTTTTGTACTTAGTTAGAGGGTAACATTTGTATACCTGAGGGGTGATCGGAGCAGCCGCAGGCAGCGTTCCCTCGAACAAAGCACACACCTTATATTCGAGGGAACTTGACTAGAGGGCTTGTTGCTTTGTTTAGGGTCGGGACTCCGCCCTTTAGCACCGTACGGGACACTAGCGATAGTTAAGAGATAGATCGACATCGTAATATCGGGGCTCCCAATGAAGGGAAGCGAAGCACTGCCGAAATTTTCTTAGGAACAACAGTCTTCTCCTGCTACCTTTCACCTTCTCTACCCATCTCTCTTACTACGTTCTCTCTAGTCGTTAGTTGGATGTGGCCGCAAGCGCAAGTAGAGGTCTATGAGGCCACCATCGACAGGAACTGGAAGCCCCCTGAACTCATAGAAGGGGATCTGGTGGAGCTGACGATCCCCGGGCGCAGCGTTCGATACGTTGACGACCAGTTTGCGTGGAGGTCCATAGTCTTGTCTGCAGACGTGTGGCTTTGGACGCATAGAGAGCAACAGCCTGGACAGGGAGTGGGCGTAGTGAGAGCCTACTTGTTCTTGGGACCGAACGCGGTCAGGGAGGCTGTGGTGGGCCTCGCGACGACTGGGACTAGTGGCGCGATTAGCAGGGCGTTACGCTACCTGAGGGATGAGGTAGCCGCCTTCCGAGCGGAGGACTCGAGCGACCCGTTGACCCTATTTCACGGTCGCCCTCCTCTTGATATCACGGGCGAGCTGGTGGTAGCACGGGACCGGTTTTTCCCGTACAGCGTTCGGAGTCTGCGGGCGATAGTTCCGGCGTTCGTAGTAGAGAGCGTCTTTGGAGGAATTGGTGGAGTGGTCGAGGCATACCTAGCCTATCAGGATCTCAAGATCTTGGCGAGAAGGCCTGACGACCTCGACTACATCTATTATTCGCTCGCGACCGGTGGGCCTCGTCGGGGAGACGAGAGGGTGCAACTTATAGAGTTGATCTGGTTGATAGACGATGAGCGGCCCCAGTCTCCGTACGTTTGGGATTGGCTGGACCGTGAGCTCTGTGCAGGCCCCGAGTACGTGACCTGCATCGGGCGGCTCTTCTCAGACGACTGGGGGAGCTGGTGGAGTGAGGACGCCGGGCGACCTCTGATATACGGCCATCAGCTGGCAGAGTACTACCAGGCTATAGGGCAAGCGTCATACCACGTCGAGGACGAGTTTGACGACGAGGGTTGGGAGCGAGATGACGACGAGGACGCCTGGGAGCTAGACTGGGTCGACCCAGAGAGTGAGGTTGACGAGGAGGAGATCGACTTTACGGACACCCATTTCCCCAGGATAGGAGTAGCAGTCCGAGCATAGGATGCAGAGGAGCGCATTGGGACGACGGTTGAGTGAGCTTAGCATCAGATATCCACCGATAGCGGAGAGCGGATCGATGGTAGAGCAGGCCAGTAGGGTGGAGCTTGAGATCGACGACACCAAATGGCCTAGACCCTAAGAGACAGTAGCGCCACGCAGGGTGGCGCTAGATCTGCCGGCCAGAGGGGTTTCCGCGGATGCGATAGAGAGCCGATGGTCATCGACGGTGTTGGCCCCAGACGTGCACTTGTGGACGTACGTCTTAGAGTCCTTCGAGCTGGACAGTTAGGGGTGGCGACGACCTGGCACGACTAGTATAGAGGTAGTGGGGCACATTTACTACGCGCCAGAGGTGCTAGCTACTGTCTATTATCACGGCCTCGTACATGATCATTGGCGAGAGGAGCAGAGCGCGAGGAGGATCTTGCTGGCTCGAGCGAACTTCGCGCGCGGCGAGATAGAGCGGCTGCACGGGGACGTTCGGAGAGTGACGACGACCTTCAGGATTGGAGGACACTTCCCATATCCTAGCAGTCAACTACGTGTGACACTTCCGTGCTTTGTGGCAGAGGAGCTTTGGGGACTTAGGCGTCTGGGTGAGATCTACTTTGCGGCTCTTGACTTGGACGACCTCTGCCGAGGGTACACTGACAGGGATTGGGTGTTGTATGCGCAGTTTGTAGCAGGGCCGCTTGTAGGCGAGCGAGGACTCCAACTGATTGTGTTCCTGCGGGCCATTGTACCTACCGGGAGCCCTGACCTATACTCTCTGTACCAGCCCCTAGCCTTCTGGACGACACTAGAGAGAGAGGCTCGGAGGCCTGCAGATCATTTAGCTGGAGTAGGACAGCTGTTAGCCGAGACCCGTGAGGAGAGGCCGGGCCATCTCATCTCGACCGGGGAGGTTGAGGAGTACTACCGGCAAGTATATCCAGAGGCTGGCGATATAGCATGGTACGCTGAGGATCGGGATTGGGAGGACTTCGATGACTTAGACCCTTGAGACGACCAGGACGAGGGCTGGGGAGATCTGGCGCGGGTCGAGGGACAGGAGCAGGTAGGTGGAGAGGCGCCGCAGGAGAACGGCTGGGGGCATCTCCTTCAGGCCGAGGGACAGGAGGATATCCCGTGGGGCCAGAGGGTAGATGAGGAAATAGATGAGGATATGTCGGATGCGTGAGACGACTAGAGGCAGGGCATATCCGAGTGAGGCTTAGAGAAGGGAGTAGTGGAGAGATGGTAAGAAGATATCTTTAGGCAAGACTAGAGTGGCAGTAAGAGCAGGAAAGGATGACAGACGAAGCATGCCCTGGAGATATGTAGACGCCAGAAGTACGTCGAGTTCACTATCTACTTCCATAGAGCTGATGGGAGAGTTCATAGTACCTACTCGGCCATACTAGATCTGACCGGGAGAGTTGTCTGAGGAGTTAGCAGCATCGTGAGATAAGGTGCATCGGAAGGAGTAGACTGATATAGATAGAGAGTTGGAGGGGAGATGAGGAGTGACACAGTAGCCTGTTTAGCTTATGTTCTCTCACGAGAGTCCGAATCCTATAGCGTGAGGAAACTTGTGAGACCCAGAGAGACGGCTGTTGGATACGACATTCCTCTTCCTGTGGCGTTAGAGGGGACAGGCTGTATTCCAATACGTTACCTGGTAACGTGGCTGGCAGAGGGACTTTTCCTTTGGACAATTATACTGAGGGATGGACGACTCGAAAGGACTCATGATCTAGAAGGCGTGGGACATCTGATAGCAGATAGAGCACACGATTTAGAGGTAGGACTGACACTCGGAGGGGCAAGCAGGGCTTGGTGGAAAAGCGAGTTATTGGCCAGAGTGATTGTTAATCAGCAACTGGCGAGACTCTCAGGAGGAAGGACCTATTGGAGTCGCTTGGTATACAGGCCTCCTCATCCGACCCTCTACCCGAGGGAGGGTTGGCGATTTGGACTTCCTACGTTCGTAATAGGGCAGATCTATGGGAGCATAGATCGTCTGAGTAGAGCAGTGGACCACACATTCTACGCACATTGGGAGGGCTTAGCTCCCCGTTTCAGGGAAGTATACTACGCCATTTGTGTGAGGTGGGGACCACCCCGCAGAGAGACGTTAGATGACATCATAGACATTACTAGCTGGGTGGACTGTCTGAGGTCAGTCGATCTGATCAGGTACTGCAGGAGACGAGCGAAGATTGATTACGTGGGGATAGAGGATGTGAGATTTCTCTTCGAGCTCGTCGCATAGGGAATGCCGGGGAGGACGGCTACTGCGGTGCGCATAGATAAGCAACTGGTAAGCACAGGGTACACTGTGACGGTACTTCTCCGAGCATACATAGATGAGGACTTGACGGCGAGGGAGTGTCGGCTACGGGCCAGGGATTTGATCCATGAGCATAGAGGCGATGTGCTGGAATAGGTGACCTTCCAGACCTCGATTTCCTATGATGTGATAATATGGTCTCATGGTTATATGCGCGTGGAGTACTACCACGATGAGGCGGAAGCAGAGGTTAGAGCAAGGATACGAGGATGAGCTGGAAGGAGATGTGGACTGAGTATGGAAGAGGAGAGTGAGGCGGTCAGAAGAGTGAGAAAGCGCATTAAAGAACCACTCTTGAACCAGGTAAAGGAGTTAGGGAACAAGATAAGGGAGAACGGGTCGTGCCAGGATGAGGGCAGACTGCGTAGGGTTGAGGTCGTGACGAGAGGGTTAGAGAGTATGTTCAAGGAGGAAAGGGAGATTATCCAGGCGTGAAAATCAGACTTTCTAGAGAGAGTAAAGGCTAGGACCGTATCACGTGAAGGAACTGGGGAGAAGTCTGCAGAGGGCGTCACAATGGAGGACAAGGTAACGCAGAAAGGTAGCGATGGGACATGAGCGGGACAACACTACACACGACGGACCGGTACTCATTGCATGTGGTAGGACGACTGGACGGACCGTTGGTGTTAGTGATCGTAGAGTTCCAGCTCCATACCGGATTATGCATAGTTGAGGAGGCAGAGTACGTTCGCCGTGCGTTGCGTGAGGCTAGGGGAACAGGACTTTGGATTGGAGTGGAAGGAGGACGAAGGATAAAATACGTACTTCGAGTAACACCTTTCGAAGGGCGGTCACGGATAAGGGCGTGGTACGAGACGATCAGAGAGGCTGAGAGGTTGAAGATAAGTGAAGCC
Organism: Chara braunii; assembly: GCA_003427395.1. Classification (NCBI taxonomy): domain Eukaryota; kingdom Viridiplantae; phylum Streptophyta; class Charophyceae; order Charales; family Characeae; genus Chara; species Chara braunii. The sequence goes on from BFEA01000031.1 coordinate 92,903, forward strand.
AGGAGAGCTGGGAGCTAGGGAAAGATATAGTGAACGGAGCAATACTTAGGGTCCTAGCAGCTCACGATGAATACTGGAGGGAATCGATAAAGACCTTGGAGGCCATAGAGGAGAAAGGAGATGAGGAAGATTTTGAGGCATTCTATGATATATTGGAGTTGTCGGCAATGAGATTGCGAGCGGCTATAGCACTGACTTCCCTCAGATGCTAGATAGAGGACCTTAAAGTTGTCTGGGGGTAAAAGGAGGAACATTGGTTGGGCTAGTCATTAGCATTCTAGCATTCTGCTTCGCTATCTTATACTACGTGAATGAGGTCAGTCCCGGTCAGGTCAGGATTTGTATCTAAGTCTTCCCTGCGCTATTCAGCACCATTTTGTATGTATTAGAATGCACATTGCTTGTTGAGATTCTACTTGCACTTCATTGTCCATTCAATCCTTTTCATCACATTGCGGATCCTCGGTTTCTATGTACATCGCCCAACTGGGCATGTAACAGTTGGTATCGGAACACCGCATTTGAATCAGGACAACCTGATCTGACATGTGTGCGGGGACTAAGTAGGTGATTAGTCTTGATAGATTGATTAGACCACACTAGTTAGCCCCCAAAATCACGATTTTGACCTTACTGCTGAAAATTGATTTTTTTTTTCTTTTCTTGGATTTGTTTTCTCGCTATTTCTGTTGTGGAAAAACGCAATAGCGCAACATCTGAAATTTCCATTTTTGTTTTTCTTTTGAAAATTCGAAATTTCATTGTTGAAAATCCGGAATATCTTTCTTTTCGAAAATTTTGATTTCCTGTTGCATTTCCCGTTATTTAAAAATCCGGAATACTTTTCTTCCGAAATTCGTTTTTCTGAAAACAGTACGGGAAATCCCTCCTGCAGGTATTATTTTCTAAACTGCGAATACTCTCATCTGACTCATCTGAGTAAGTCCGAATATTTGATTTCTTTTCGGAATTGTTTTTCGCAGTTCTAGGATTCTGTTAGTCAGTACCATAAATCATTTGTAGTCTGAAGTCGAAATTTTGTCTCTGATTGATCATTTCGCACTTCAAAGGAGGTTGGGAGACCTATGAACTTGCAATATTTGGGATTTTTATTATTTCGAAATTTTTTTGCAAAGTTCGAACTTTTCTTTTTTGATTAGTGGCTCTTTATCTGGGCGATTCTCCCCACCCACCCTCCACACTAATGTTATTGCCCCGTCTGGCCTTACCTTCTCTATCTATCTCTGGATACCCCCTACAGTGGCATTGGTAAGTTGCCACGTCAGCAGGCCATGTCAGCAGGCCATGTCAGCAAACTACGTCAGCACGCCACCAGACTACGTCAGCAGGCCACGTCAGCAAACACTGCCAGACAACAGTGCCACGTCAGCAGCAGGGAATACCACGTCAGCAGGCCCCCGGCCTGGTCTATGCTGTTGCGTTCACAAATAGCCGTCATGGACCAGAGGTCCGGAGAAGCAGATGAGGCCTATTACGCCCGGATGCTGGCCTGGAGTACCGAAACAAAGAGACGGGCGGATGACGCAGCAACAATAGCGAAGAAGAAGGCAGAGGACGCCGAGCAGGCACGTCTGCTGGCACTTGAACAAAAGCGCCAGCACGACGAGGCAGCAGCAAAGGCTGCTGATGAAGAACGAGTTCAACGGCGGGAGAAGATATTTAGCGGAGAGCGAACATTACTCACAATGACAGTTGAATGGCGGACCGAGGCCGAGAATGGTAAGATGGAGGATAGCGAGAATAAGATCGCTCTACTCCTCTCCCATCTCACAGACCTCCTGGCGACATGTATTATACAGCAGGAGGACATCCACAACCTCGACGACTCGCTGGCTCAAGTCCGGCCGCCTCCGGCAGTTGGAGCAGCGACCCGTCATTGTCCCCGATGCAATCTCTTCCAACACCTCCGATCGCCTCGAAGCATTGGAGATGGACATCGGCTCCCTTAAGGACGGCATGCAGTTACAGCAGACCGCAACGCAACAGTTGGAACAGCAGATCTGTACTACCGCCAACAACTCGAGTTCAGAACCGCGCGAGACAACTCCAAAGTTTGACGGGCAGGAGATCTTCTGCGACTCGACGAAGAAAAATCCGATATCATGGTTCCACAAGTTCGAGCTCACGCTGCAGCTTCACTACGTCAAAGAACACAAGCACCACGCGTACTTATATTCCCGGTCGTGGGGCACGTGCCAGGCATGGTTGGACAATCTCTTGTCCAAGTACGGAGTGGTAGTTGCCGACTTGCACACCAAGATCAGTTGGGATGATCTGAAGGCGGCGTGGCACAAGCGGTTCCAAGTCGAGCCGCCAGAGATCAAGGGATTCAAGGCTATGGACAAGCTCATGGTCTTTGAACAAGGCACGCTGCCGAGTACCGACTGGATTGCCGAGTACCAACGCTTGACATCAGTCCCAGACATCCAGATGGGCTTCAAAGCCATCCGCCACTATTTCATCTCAAGGTCGTGTCCGACATTAAGCAATGCCCTGACTCATGTCGAGGACACCTTGACGACAACGGCGGAACTCTTTGACAAGGCCGCACAGATCATCATTACGAACAAGGAGGCTAAGAACCTGCGTTCGTCTGTGGCAGGCCCGAGCAGAGACCAGCATCAGCCAAGAGTGGTCGTGGTCACAGCGGCAACGCCGTTGACCAAACTAGTGAGGCCGTGTCTACCAATGAAGGGGACAGACTCGCAGTTGTCCGGGAAGGTGGCCGCCCCGGCAAAGGCCGAGGACGCAGCAAGACGAAGACAAGCACCGCATCTAGTTCCGGGCCCAGTGCAACAGCTCCAACCCCATGGTCTTAATACGGCATCTCCGAGCAAGCATTCAAGGCGCGCACGAGATTCCAGTATTGCCTATGGTGCGATAGCGATCTTCATGAGACACTGGCCTGCCCATTGAAAGGCGTGGGCAAACAGGGAAACTGAGCACCGCCGAGAGTGACTCGGCGACACTCTCGACTCCTCCGGAACCGGTTTCTTCGCGAGTGACCGACCTTCATTTTGAGGCGCATGCGGAAGTCGATAGTCCTCCTCTTCTGTATTCTTTTGAGGACTATGCTTCCCGACTCATTCCTACGCTGGCTACTCAAGCTCAAGGACAAGACGTGTGTGCGATATCTTCTCCGTCCGGCAGCGGCGACGTATCGTCTTCAAGTGGTTCTTCACGTGATTTGGCGCGCGAGTTCAACATAGAGGTATTGGACCCGCTAATGTCCGAGGACTTCACCTGGCTTCCTCTCCAGACCACGGGCCGCTTGCCGGGACCACAATGCGTAGCACTATGCGCTCATCTCCACACATACTTATCCCTCTATGCACCACCAACTTCGCCGACGGATGACGAAGTTGCGGTGGGGGACATCCTTGCGTATGTTACCAAGGTGGCCCGCGAGTTTCGCACGCAGCGGTACGATGACAACAACGCACCACTCATGTATGTCCGCACCCAGGTTGGGCAAGCATCCTGCGGCGCTTTGCTGGATAGCGGCACACCTCGCAACTTCATGAGCCAAGCCTTTATGCAAAGGGTTGACCGTGGCGCACGAGTTTGGAGGAAGGCAAACCAGACAGCGATCAAGTTGGCGGATGGAAAGACGCAGCAACTTCTCGACTGTTACATCGAGGCCATACCGGTGTATTTCGCACCTCATGCATGTGAACCGGTGACGTTCGACATTTTGAACACGGACTTCGACATCATTCTCGGAATGCCTTGGCTTGCAAGTGCGGATCACACAGTCAACTTCCACCGGCGGACTCTTAGCGTTCGCGACGCCTTCGGCGCCGAAGTGGCGTGTATTATTCCTCTATTGCACCCTTCGATTTGGTGTTAAGCGGTGACGGCCAAATCATTCCGGGTGACTTGCGCTTACGAGCAGGCCGAGGAGATCGGCCTATGTTTCCTATGGACCGTCGTGGTAGCCGACTCTTCACCCACGGACTTGTCTTTGGACCCCCGGGTGGTGCGGTTGCTTGACGGGTTCGCCGACATCTTCGAGTCACCTACCGGTGTGTGCCGGATCGGCCGATCTCTCACGAGATCATTCTTGAGGTCGTTGCCGTGCCGCCGAAAGGTTGCATCTATCGGATGAGCGAGGAGGAGCTTGAGGTCCTCCGCGCACAACTCGACGATTTGTTGGCCAAGGTCTGAATCCGCCCTAGTAGCACCCCATATGGAGCACCAGTCCTCTTCGTCCGGAAGAAGAACAAGGATCTACGATTGTGTATCGACTACCGCAAGCTCAACACGCAAACCATCAAGAATGTGGGGCCTCTTCCTCGCATCGACGATCTTCTTGAGCGATTGGGCGGCGCAAAGTATTTTTTTAAGTTGGATTTGAAATCGGGATATCATCAAATCTCGATCTGACTGAATGATCGCTACAAATCCGCGTTCAAGACGCGGTACAAGCATTTTGAGTGGGTGGTCATGCCTTTTGGCCTCCCCAACGCCCCGGCGACCTTTCAAGCGGCAATGACCAACGAGTTCCGTGCAATGTTGGACCGGTTCGTGCTGGTCTACTTAGACGATATTCTCGTCTATAGCCGGACATTGGAGGATCATCTTGGGCATCTTTGACGAGTGTTGGAGACGCTCCGCCGCGCCAAGTACAAGGCCAACCGCGACAAGTGCAAATTTGTCCGGCAAGAGCTGGAATGCTTAGGCCATTTTGTCACACCGGAGGGCATCAGGCCGCTATCGGACAAGATTCAAGCCATCCAAGAATGGTCGGAGCCTCGGAACGTCACGGATGTCCGTTCGTTCCTTGGCCTCGTCGGCTACTATCAGCGTTTCATCAAAGGCTACTCGAAGATCGCGGCCCACTTGACCAAACTTCAATGCGAGGATCGGCCGTTTGACTTCGGAGAGGAGGCGCGGGAATCATTGTTAGCTCTCAAAGCCGCGCTATTATCTGCGGAGGTCTTGCGCATATACGACCCGCTTTTGCCTACTCGCATTATGACGGATGCGTCCGGCTATGGCATTGGTGTCGTCCTCGAGCAACATGATGGTGTGGACTGGCACCCTGTCGAGTATTTCAGCAAGAAAGTGCCCGCCTTGCATTCCATTGACGATGCACGCAAGAAGGAGCTCCTCGCCTTCGTCCACGCGCTCAAGCAGTGGCGGCACTTCCTCCTTGGTCGAAGCCAATTCCGATGGGTAACGGACACAATTCGTTGGTCTTCTATAAGACCCAAGACACCATCAACAACACCATCGCTCGATGGATGACTTTCATTGACCAGTTCGACTTCTTTCCCGACCACATTCCCGGGAAGTCGAACCATTTTGCGGATGCTCTTTCACGGCGTCCGGATCACTGTACCGTGGTCTACTCAACCTTCGAGATCGACGACGACTTGCAGAACAGCTTCATCCGCGACTACCAAGTCAACCCCGAGTTTCACGATAAGTACGCGAGTTGCTCCTCTCCTAATCCGGCGGCTTCTCACTGCCGGATCCAAGAGGGGTATTTGCTTGTCCACACACAGGGGAAGGACCTTTTTTGTGTACCGAGTGATCCTTACTTGCGTACACGGCTTCTTGGTGAGTTCCACGATGCTCCTACCACCGGACACTTTGGAGTCAATCGCACGATTGGCCGACTTCGCGAGCGATTTTGGTGCTCCGGACTTCTCGGCAACGTCACACGCGATTGCGAGTCATGCGAGGTTTGCCGACGCTGCAAATCCCGCAACCATCATCCGTAAGGCGAGTTACGACCATTACCGGTCTCGTTGAGGCGAAGGGAAGCGATTGCCATGGACATTACCGACCCATTCCCCAAGCACAAGACCGGAGTGGATGGGATTCTCACGGTGGTTCATATCCGATTTTTCGTTGGCCCTCATCAAGCGATGAGACTCATCTCTCAAGCCCAGTTCAGCTCGCCTCCCTCAGACCAATGGCCAAACGGAGAGGGCGCACCAGACCGCACAGGTTCTCCTTCGCACTCTCATCCGTCTTGACCAGAAGGACTGGGTTGAGCGACTGTCGGATGTTGAGTTGGCCTACAACTCCGACCGCGATACTCGGTTCATGTCCGATTTTTGGTTGGCCCTCATCAAGCGATGGGGCTCATCTCTCAAGCCCAATTCAGCTCGCCACCCTCAGACCGATGGCCAAACGGAGAGGGCGCACCAGACCGCACAGGTTCTCCTTCGCACTCCCATCCGTCCTGACCAGAAGGACTGGGTTGAGCGGCTGTCGGATGTCGAGTTGGCCTACAACTCCTCCATCCACCCGGCTATCGGGATATCGCCCTTCCAGTTCGAGCATGGCTCGCCGGTCACTTCGCCGTTGGACATCATCACTCCACGAACGACCGAGAGCGACGACCATCTGTTTTTCTTGCTTTAGATGCAAGAGCTACTTGTCAAGGCACGCGACCAGATGGCCAAGACGCAGCAACGCATGAGCCAGCAAGCCAATCGCCAGCGTCTTCCTTGCCTATTCCGCGCCGGCGATCTCGTTTGGGTCTCCGCCGCGGAATTCAGGCTTGAACAAGATATCTCTCGCAAGCACCTCCCGAAATGGATGGGGCCTCTTCCGATCGTAGCACCCGCTGGAGACACACTCGAGGGACCTTCCTTCACGATTCAGGTGCCAGCCCACTTGCCCGTCTACCCAGTCTTTCATTGCTCCAAGTTGGCTCTTTACAGGCCAGCGGAACATGACAATTTTCTCGGGAGACGTTCGCAAGACCCACCCTCTATGGACGGTTTTCAGGAGGTCGGCGACATCATCTCCCAGCAACGCTACGGCAACGGCCAACCGAGTATTTGGTGCATTTTGCATACTGCACACACCAAGCTGACCGTTGGTTGACCCGTGCGGAACTTCAAGCAACAGCTCCAGACATTCTCGCATGATACGAACGCAAGATGCAAGGCAAGCCGGTCTCTTCGGCTCCACGCCACGCCCATGTCCAGGTTCCACCTTCAGATCGTCGGCTTCGCCCTCGCCCCGGCTTGACTTCATAAGGAGGGGGGGTTGTTACATGTTGTGCCTACACACAAGGGCCATTTTCCAGGCCCTGCGTCCCTTGGGCCGAAAGCCTGAAAACCAGGGCCTACAGGCCTTGAGACTCCGTGACCATTCAACTCGAAAGCCTGAAATCCAAGGGCCTGCAGACCCTGTGTCGTTTCAGACTAAAAATGGCAATAGCCTTTTTAGCCTGACGCTAAGGGCCATTTTCAGTCGTTCATCAGAACGACCGGCCCTAAAACTCAGGCACCGAACCAGGGTTTCGGGAACGGGCTATTCTTAGCCTGTTCCCACGACAGCCTCAGCAGATGCTGCAGCGCCAGCCCCTGGCACACTTCGGCATTGGCTAGAGCAGCCTCCTCGGCCTGGCTCGCCCTGCAGGCAGTCAGGAGAGGTAGTACATAGGGACTTCCCATGCACTTCACGGGCAAGGCAGGAGGCAGTCAGTAGTCTTCAGGATTCGGCAGCAGCACTCTGGAGGGAGCGCTGCAGTAGTAGTAGCGTTAGCCTTAGTCTTCAGCGCTGGGCGCCAGTAGGTAGCTGTAGTCTTCAGCGTTGGGCTCCATAGCTAGGATAGCACTAGAGAGAGAGAGAGATTGGGTGGAGGCCAGGAGTACCTACCTGCAGCGCCGTTGCTCCAGCTTCGTCTTCAAGGTACCTGCAGCACAGCGCCAACTTCATAGGTTAGTATCTGGCTCGTGACAGAGAGAGAGTTCTTCTTCTTCCTCTTCTCAGTCCACCATCTCCCTCTCACCCTCTCATTATCTGACTTCACTGCATCAGCAGACTACGAGAGAAAGAGAGAGAGAGAGCTTGGTGACATTGGATCCAGACTCGACTTTTGGTCTTCAGACATTACAACGAGGGATTATTTGGGACTTGTGACAAAGACTTGGTGTTGACGACATTCTTATCTCTCCCCCCTCTCTTCGTCTGATCCCCTCCTCTTTTTCTGTGTATGTTTGGACCTGGCGCTTTCTTCCTGTGTACAGCGCCAGGCTCCTTCACACCTTGTGATGGATACGATGTATGTTTGGTCTGCGTTCAAACATTGGTTGGGCTAGTCATTAGCATTCTAGCATTCTGCTTCGCTATCTKATACTAYGTGAATGAGGTCAGTCCCGGTCAGGTCAGGATTTGTATCTAAGTCTTYCCTGCGCTATTCAGCACCATTTTGTATGTATTAGAATGCACATTGCTTGTTGAGATTCTACTTGCACTGCATTGTCCATTCAGTCCTTTTCATCACATTGCGGATCCTCGGTTTCTATGTACATCGCCGAACTGGGCATGTAACGCTGGCTGACGCCCTCTCTCTCTCTCTCTCTCTCTCTCTCTCTCTCTCTCTCTCTCTCTCTCTCTCTCACGAGAATGAATCTTCCTCTTTATCGAGGATGATCCGTTCTCGTTGGGCATGTATGATTTGGGCTGTTTTTTTTTTTCATTTTTTTTGCAGTTTCTTCTTTTTTTTCCCGCGATGAACTACCGGTTTTCCGAGGCTCGGCAATAAAGTCCGAAGCTCGGGAATGATCGGGCTACCGGTAGTCCGAGCCTAGGACTTGATAGCTGGGCGAGGTACTGGTGATTTAAGATCGTAGCCTAGTTGATAGCCTAATTGATAGCCTAGTCGATAGGGGGATCGATACCCCTTGTTGATAGGTAAGTTGATGTCCTAGTTGATAGATTAGTTGATATCTTGAGTGATAGCCTAGTTACTAGGCCAGTTGTATTATGAGACAGAGAGCTGAAGATCCTCTGTTCCCTTGTAGGATCTCAGGCAGTACTAGGGTGACAGCTACGCCAGCCACACTACTTTGGACCATGGACCCTAATTCCATTTCTTAGTAGCACTCGCACCCTTTTCCCTATTCCATTCTTTGGGCCTCACTCCACTACTCACCAAATGTGCCAAATGTGAATCTTCCGCCAGAACATGGTAATATACACCGCCATATTTTTTCTCTTTTGTGCATGTGGTGAGTAGTGGAGCAGGCCCTTTGTTGACCTTCCTCCGCATTGACGGATTAAGGTCACACGACCATGAAGCAGTGCCTAAAACAAGGGTCAGATAAGAGCACCTGGGGCAGACGCCCACCTGCAAAAGGATAGATTTGCACTGCAGAACCTTTTCGCTTCTTTTATTTTTTTTGCTGCAGAACCAGTGACTACTCTGCAGCCCTTTCCGGTCATAGTTAATCTGTTTCCACAAACTTGAAAATCACCCTTCTGCGACGGCAATCATGCACAGTTATTGTCCAGGAGCGCGGTCCCACCAGCAAAAGTTGACCCCAGTTAGCAGGGGAACTACACAACAAAGAAGCAGAATCTCACAGCAATCTCCTTGGCGTCAGTACTGACGTCTTATGAGCATAATACAATTGTCCTTTTGGCCATTGTTGGACCCAATTTCTCCAAGACTAGGGGTCTAGGCACAACGGCTCGTTTCCGAGCTCTGGGCCCTCGAAAACTACCGGCTTGGGCATTTGCCCAATCACAGTCACTGTGTTGTCTGGTCAATAGGAATCCACCACCCTTTCCTATGTACTGACAGGAATCCACCATCCTTTTTTTTTGTTTGTGTTTTTAAATAGCACAACCAATTCATTACAGAAATCAAAATAATCGAGGTTAAAAAAAATAGAAATAAATAATAATAAAATTTTTAATAAATAAATAAATGATAGAGGCAGGGGAGTCGGGGACCTCACAATTCAGCCCGGAGTTATCCTGGCAGCCTTAGTCAGTTTCGCTTCTGAAATTAATCTCGACTTAAAACGAACGAGCCCAGCTACGTCCTAACCCAATTACTACTCCCTGGCTTGCCATCCTACCTACTCTGAGCGACTTGCTACTACTGCTGCTAGACTACCCTCACCATCCTTTTCTATCCACTGACAGGTATTGAAAAAAGGAAAAAAAGAAAGAAAGAATCCACCTTTTCTAAGCACTGAATTTCGTTGACATTCCTGTGACAGAAATGTCTGAAATTGCCCAGCCACCAAATTGTGGGCAATCAANGGGGGGGGGGGGGAGGAGCCATCCACTCGTCACGCTGTTCTTCCACCCAAAATTTAAAAACTAAGCCCATGCTGGTGGGTCTCTCTCTCTTCATTCCATTTTCTTCTTTTTCCCGCTTGTTGGTGAGGGTCTATGTAGCACAGGCGAGAGCTTGACAAACAAAAAGAGAAAAAAGTCAAGAAAAGAAAGGAAGACAAAGTGGGGATGCTCCAGCTGTCATCAGTGCAGTCCCTCACCCAAAATAGGCTTCTATAAGGTTTGATATATATTGCAGTTACGATGCAGTATGTAACATCCTCTTTTTCATTTGTAGACTCCGGCATTATGTAATGTACAGGATTTGAACTTATAAGCTAGGGGAAGGTTCTGGCCGCTGCATGATAGATCATGCAGATAGATAGCCAGATATGGAGAATCTGGGTGAATGAGACCTCACCCTGTGGATCAGGACTCCCCCGTAATCTAGCATGCTTCAACTAGGGCTGAGTAGGGTTCCTGCTAAGCCCTAGTGCCTACAACCACTGTCCGGTCCGATCACCCCTCCAAGATGGTACGAAGGGTGATGGTCCTGAGTGGTACACACTGAGGTAGGATGAGGGGAGTAACCCTAGTTTTCCCAACAAAAAGGATCAGGGGAGCGCCAGGAGATTGACAAGAGGATTTCTCGTACCCTCCCCCCACCCCACCCTACCCCATCCCTACCCTACCCCGCTGTTCATCCGTCCCTTGTGTTGTCTCTTCTCCTCGCATTACCATCCACAAATGCTTAGCCGGCCAGGAAGGGTCTCTCCTTCCCTCGCTCGTCAAATGCTCCTTCCCTAAATACCACAGTAATATCACCTTGATGTTCGATGGACAGAGCCGGACCTATCAAAGTAATGTTACCCTGATCCATGATGGACAGAGCTGGCAATGGGCAGAGCTGATAGCAGACTGCCAACTCTTTGGCAATCTCACCACTGCTTATACAGATTCTGCTAATTTGTTAAGCCGCCAGTACCTTTCTCAGCTGCTGGTGCCGAGCCTAAATTCGAACTTCGGGCCAAGGAAAAAACAACCGATGCGCTATCGAATTTGGCTGGTGCCTCCAGCCATTTCGTCCCGGTAGTGCCGAGGCTGCCCACCCCCCATGTTAACCGGTGGGCATTTGTTTTTCAAGCGGGAAAATGTACTGGTGGTTTAAGATCTAGGAAGTTCCAGGATTGCTAAGGGTAGGACCCCACTGCTTGGTGGTGCCTGGTGCCAGTAAAACATCCGCCAGCCCAAAATCGTAGCCGACGGGAATGAGCACACGAAAAGGGACTCCACCACCACAGCATTTTTGGCACTTCCCAAGGTTTCTGTTACCCGATCAGGAAGACTTGCCTTTTCGGGCAAGTTTGCCTCCGCATTTTTTCAGCACACCAACCAATCCCCATGCCTCCTTTCCGCACGGGATGGCTGGTGCGTTTGCCAGCCTCTAGAGGTTGGCAAACATACTAGCCATCCCATGCAGAAAGGATGCATGGGGATTGGTTGGTGTGATGAAAAGCCAGAGGTAGGCAGAGTTGAAACAAAGGGTTGGACCCCACCGCCGTGCGAAAAGAATTTTGGTTTCCGAAACCTTGTTTCCGGGGACCCCACACAGAGTGGATTCGATGTCTGGAAACTTCGGAGGAGCGTTCCCACTCTGGCTGGGGGCGCGTAGTACCCTCTGGCGACAGGACTTCCCGGTTGCGACGGACGGGTAGAGGGGGGGGCCATCTCCTCCGATGCCGACGGAGGGTTGGGGACGGCGTTGGTGGGTAGACTCCCAGTGGTCCAAGCAGGTGATCCACAGCCATGGGCGGACAAGAAGTGGGTGTCACACAAGAGGAAGGTGTGGCTGTTTTTTTTTTTTTTGGGGGGGGGGGGGGGGGGGGGGGGGGGGCGGGGGGGGGGGGGGGGGGGGGGGGGGGGGGGGGGGGGGGGGGGGGGGGGGGGGGGGGGGTTACCTAGAATGACCCTGCGTAGGCCGACGAAAGGTCCAATGCCTTGCCTTGGGGTCGTCCAGGCTCTCTTCCGCCTGTGGGTACTGTTTCGTGGGGTCGTTCAGGCTCCTTTGGGAGGTGAAGGTGGGTGAAAAAAAAACAGGGAAAACAAAAAAAAGAGGCGCGTGTCGGTTCATAGAACAGTTCAAATTCAAAATTCGAACGGGGAGGTGAGGGAGGGTCGGCGGGCGGGAGGAAATCGAAATGGACAAAATACAACGTGCACGGCAAAATATGACGTGCAGGACAAAATACGACGTGCACGGCAAAAAAGGAAGGGACATCCGGTATATCGAATATCTGTACGATGATTGTCCCGTGCATGTCCCATGCAAGCGACAACCCGGGCAGCCCTGACCATCCTTCCACAATCGTGTGTGGCCCCATAGCTCGCCGAAGGCATGCAAAGGGTCCGTGCAATCCTAGGGGGCCTGCCACCACATGTTGTACATCGCCGGGCTGTAGGAGCAGCTTGCAGGGCGTACCTTGGACATCAACTGCTTCCGCAGATCGGCAGTGGTACGAACAACAGTTTCGTGAGCGGTGGTGGTCTACCGAATGTGCCAGCCCGAGACCTGCCTATCTGCAGTGGGGTCGGTGGGCGCATTGTCATCAGGGGCGCCCTGCCTTTGCGATGGACAAAGACATCACCTGCAGGCGTGCCACGTTGCAGATTCCTCGCGCTGTCCGCATCGGCCATTAACCGGTGTCATCTCCCAGTTTCCCAGTCCCCTGTTTCGTATGGAGGTGTCCTCCGGCCATGTCAGTTTCCTCCCACTGCCGGTTCAGCAGCGAAAGAGCCCACAAGCGTGCAGTCACGTGTGTCCACCGCAGTGACGACGACGAAGGCGCCGGGGATCAACGTGCCTAGCAACAGAGGTCATATTTGTTGCTTCTGCAATAGGACACCAAGCACCGAAGGTGTCCGTACTCCTTGTGCCTTCATCCGACAGTCCTCTTCATGCTAGGGTTGTCGCTCATCCTTGCCATTGCCATCTTCCTGGCCTGTGTTGTTGTCCTCCTCGCTCTTGCCTTTTGCGTCACCTTTTTCGTTCGTTTCTCGTAGGGGACGAAGGTCGCAGAGTTTTTGCATTGCCATCTGCTTTGTGAGCATGGACAGGCGGCTTTGGGTCGAGGATGGAGAAAACGAAGGTATGGGAGGTTCTCGCCATGGTTCCCAACATTGGGCGCAGTATCAAGGTTTCTTGTCCATGCTGAGTCAGGACGTTGACAAGTTCGGTTCCCGTCCTCGCTTTCCCGCGGCTGTTGGCCAGCTGCCGGTGTGGAGGAAAGATCCCCCCGGCCTCTGAGATATGCCATCGGGTCATGTACCTTTGTACCATGAATCTGCACATGGAGGCGGGGCTGGGTAAGGCAGTTTGTCTTGCGCTGTGTACTCACAACTGTCCTCCACGGACATGGCCGTGCATGGGGCCACCACGGTCCGTGCAGGCAGTTTCACAGCGACATTGTGCAAGGAGTACGAGGAGCCATTTTCCGACGGGCAATGTAGATGGATGTCAGTGGAGGACATGTCAGGAACGCAACGGTCTTATGGGGTGGCATCCAACCAGAAGTAGAATGGCGGTGTGTACGACCATGTCCATGGAGACAAATTCGGATGTGAGGCACAGAGCGGTCGTGGGCAGGCGACATTGCCACAGGGAGGAACACCGCTACATGGGGGGTTACATGTGACGACAGGGGCGGACGCGGACAGTGGCAATGGTGTTCGTCAAGGGTAGGAGTGTTCTCATGCAGCCCCCCAGCAGGTCGCAGTCGACTTCGGGTCGTCGGAGTCCGTGGATCATCTGTGTAGTGGCTTGCCACCAGCCAGCCGTGGTGATGGAAGGGGGCGAGGTCAAGGGGGGGAGGGCACAAGTGACAGCAGCGGATGCAGCGATCGGGCAACACAGCCACCAGGGGGAGGACGTGGCAGAGAAGGGCAAACTCCACCAGCATCTGCATGTGGTGGGGAGGCTAGTGGGAGTGGAAAAGACCTGGGTGGACAGGAGAATGATGACAACCCTTCACTACCTCCAGCAGTTGACGAGGGGGGGCGTCAACGAAAAGCTCCTGCCAAAACGATTGTGCCTTGGACGTTGAAGGAGTGTTGGCGCTGGCCAAATGGGAACGGGAGGATGACGCGATGATGGCAGATGCCACCGCCAGGCACAAGTGTATGAAGAAGGGGGAGAGACAAGAGTGGGTCGGAGATGATGGCGGATGCCACCGCCAGGCACAAGTGTATGAAGAAGGGGGAGAGACAAGAGTGGGTGTCCGACCACATGAAAGAGGAAGGGATGATGAGGTCCGCCGAAGATTGAAGGAAAAAATGGTTTAAGGGGCTCGTTCGACACTCCTCGGGGCATCCTCGGGCCCCGAGGACGATTCCTTGGAGTCGCCGGAGGAAAATCCCGCCTTCGTTCCACTCATCCTCGAAAATGTTCCCCGAGGACGATTCCTCGGGGCGTCCCGCGGCCAGTTTCATATATCGACGAGTGGACGCGGGGGGTGGTCGGCGTTTGGTCCATCCTGCATGTCCGTGTGGGTGTGGGTGGTCCAGTGCTGGCGGCGCGCATGACCGGGCTCTGCGGCGGGAAAAAAAAAATGGCACGGAAAAGGCGCGGTGTCCCAGATCGAAATTTGAATTCGAATTTTTGAGATCAAGCGTGCACAAGCGTGGGCGTCCACCACTCGCAGTCGCTGCTCGCCCCGTGTTATGGATTCTTGCCGTCGCGGATGGAGCATCCGTCGCTGTTCTTCCCACACCTCCCTCCCGTCGCGTCCGTCACCTCTTTCCTCGATCCCGCAATCATGCTCCCCGCATTCCCCCCGATTGCGAGACACACTCAAATTGCCGGACAGGGGAGACAGGGACAACATCCACAACGTGCGAGCCGAGGCACCCCTTGAAGCAGACGGCGCCCTGTATTGTTGCGTACGAGGATCCCTGTTGTTCCCCGACGCCACGCGGACCGACGACACTGGAGACTTCGACGGTCGTGCAACAGCCATCACCTGGCCGCCATCGTCATTGGGACGGTTGTCGACTAGCACTGTCCGCGTGGAAGACGACGACCTCCCACTGCACAGACCGAACGTCAGATTCACACCTCCATCTCCTTCGTCGCCGCTCAGGCCCTGCTGGAGGAGCTGGGTGTACGACTGCCCGTAACTGGGCTCGCGGCTTCCACAAAGCTCTGTGGCCGTCCACTCCTGCGTAGACCCACTTCCCAGCGGCATGTCACGTGAACGTCTGTCGTCCTCCTCCTCGTCCGATGTGTCCGGCAAAAGCTGCAAGTGTGGTGGCAGGTGCGCGTACTCCGACCGCTCCACCGCCCTTGAACCTCTAGACGGGCTCTGTCCGGCCCGTTGGCCACCACCCTCACCCCCTGCAGACCTGCAAACCGCCTGCCGCCCATCCATACTGACGTCCTTCTTTGCACACCGTCGCCTGAGCCCACGTCGCGGAACGATGCCGACGACACAGACGTGGAAGAGCACTACGAGGACAAGCAGGAGGACGACCAGCACCAGCAGTGGCAGCCTCCGAAAGACGTCGGCCATGAAACGCACGTGGACGACGCGAGCACCTGCAAGACAGCCGTGGACGTACAGGAAACGGTGACGGACACTCTGTCGAAAACGGCCGATCGCAGCTAACGACAAACGGTGGGTAACGTGCTCCGTCGCGGAAGACACAACGCGATCGGGAAAGTGGGGGCGGCCTAAAGTATTCGTTGGCCGCGTTGAAAATTGTCGTCGAGAGAGCTGTCGTCGACGCTCCGATTCTTCCGGACGCTCGACCTCCAAGGGACCTCGGGAGGTCCCTTGGGGAAAGCGTCGAAATGGCTGTAGCCCGAGGAATCCCGGAGGAAACCCCGAGGAAATGTTTTCACTTTTTTTTTTCGTTTTGTTCCCCGAGGATAGGTGGAACGATGATTTCCTCGGGGATTTTACGTGCCCGAGGAGTGTCGAACAAGCCCCTAACTTGGTACAGAAGCTGAAATTGCTTGTGGACAAGGTGGGGCGGTCAGGGCATTAATTCTATTGGGACATGACAGAAGAGGAGAGAGAGGCGGAAGGTATTTATGTCACGTTCGATTGACGTCTTTGGCAGGCGATGGAGTGGGTGTTCAAAAAACCGTCTAGGACGTGTGAAAAAGCCATGAACTTCGACACCATGGGTGGAGCTGAAGCAAAAGGCACAGGGGGAGGTTTGGGTGAGCGAGGAGGGTCGGACAGAGGAGGGTTCGACACGCCGGGAAGCAGGTTAAAATAGAGGTCAAATGGCGGCAGTAGAGTCCATGTTGGAGATGACCCATCTTCCGTGTCATCTATGGGAGTTGCCATCGCTGAGTCCATACGTGTGTACGTGGATGGCTTGGACAGAGCCGTGGCAACGATTGCTGAGGCGAGCAAGGAAGGTTTGACCATCATCGCCGGGAGCATAGGCAAAATGGCGACGCAGATAGGTGCATTCACATATGTCATAGGTGAAGGGAACGATGTGCTGCAGCTCCTGGTTGGTGTGATGGGTGCCCGGAATTCAGGCAGACCTCGGAGTACTGGGGGGGGGTAGGGGCATCGATCCTTGAAACCGATGGATAATGAAGAGGGTGGTAAGAAATGGTATAGTGTGGGAAAGAAATATGGGCAAGTAGAAGACAAACCAGAATGCAAAAAAAAAAAAAAAAAAAAAAAAAAGGTGTGATGGGAGATATCACATCCGTCACTGGCGGTGCATTGTGGTGTTCTTCGATGAAGGGAAGGGGGAGTGTCAGGTTTGACCCTCCCAGACGGTGGCCGGTCGGAGGGGAAGGGGGGGGGGGACTGGTCGTGAAACTCCGAGTGCGGGCAAGCATTGTACCCCCGTCCGGAGCTATAAATGCAGGGCTCGCACATAGTCACAGCATGAGATCTTATGTGAATGTCTCTTTGCCAGGTTGTGCTAACGGGAGTCAAACCTGCCTTCCGAGTACGTGTGTACATTAATTGTGGAGAGAGAGAGAGAGAG
>BFEA01000031.1:110085-126396 GCA_003427395.1 Chara braunii
AGAGAGAGAGAGAGAGAGAGAGAGAGAGAGAGAGAGAGAGAGAGAGAGAGAGAGAGAGAGAGAGAGAGAGAGAGATGACGGAGGTCGACAAGGTGGTGCATGCATCGTGGGTGGGAAAATCGTCGTCGTCCAAGAAACGAAGGTGGCTCGTTGTTGCCTCCCTCGCGGGAAGATGGAATTCGGCCCTGACACGGCGGGTCTCCACGATCGTGTCTACTATATCCTCGTGGAAGGGACTCTAGCAATGAAAATCGATGGCGGCTTAGGGTACGAAACTGAAGACAACTTGGTGGATGTCATCCTAAACGTGAAGAAGTTATCGGAAGTTATCTCTGACGAATGACGTCTCCCACAATGTGATGTCGTCGGCGACATCCTTAGATACCTCATGTCCACCATAGTTGACAAACACCTGAAAGCGCTTCACGACAATGCTTCTTACGTAGCGAACATGAAGCCCCCTCTCCAGGATAGGCACTACTTTCACGACATTGTGCAATCGTCGTGCCCGAAAGACGATTTGAAGGCCGCGCGTAGGCGGTGGTGAGGGTGAAGGGGAGTGTTGCATAACCAGTGGTGAAGCATAAGGGGAGATTGGATGGGAATGTGTTATGAATGAAGGTCGTGAGGATGCGGGGGGTGCGGACTGTGGGGCCTGCACGCTTGGTTGGAGGGCAATTTGCCCATTTGCATGTTGGGTATGGAGCGGTTGGACGATGATATGGCAGCGTAGAAGGGAGAAGAACCCCCGCACGATCATCACATGATATGATGTCACGTCCACAGTTATGTCACCGTCGTCCACTTTTTGGGTGATCTGTCGGCCGTCGTTTTTTCCCGCAAACATTTTCTTTTCTTTTTTGGTGGGCGAAGAGGATCGTGATTGGCCGCCGCTGTGTGATGTTCATAGTGTCATATACTTTGAACTTGATATGTGTGTGTGTGTGTGTGTGTGTGTGTGTGTGTGTGTGTGTGTGTGTCGTGGCGAGAACCATTTGTCACATATGATGATGATTGTCGTTTTGTCGGCATGGGCGTCATAACGAGCATATGTAAAGCATGACCTGACGATTCGCCGCAAGATGTATAGACAAGTAGTCGTCGTGTGAGGAACAATGGTTGTTGAAGTCGTTACCGAAGGTGGATGGTGCTTCGAACGCCGTTTTTCAAAATGATTGTCAAGAGGGAGTGGAAGGTGGACAACAATTCAACAATCATCGTCGTTTGTGGAAACTTCTCTGTTCCAATAAATGAGTTTTTTCGTTCGGGTATCAGTCTGTAACAGATGCGGCAGTGATTGTCTGCGGATGTGTGTGTATGACCTTTTTCCTTTTCAAACCATCTGTCTTTGTCATTTGTCTGAATTTTTTAAAAAAATCGTTTTTTTTTTTCTCGTCAACATGTGTATTTGTTCGTGTGTATGTATATGCATCTTCTTCACTTGTTTATTTTTGCTTTTACCATTGATAAACGATTGAATATGATGAGCATTTTCCTACAATGTCCAATCCATTATCATGTGATTTGTTTGGTCGTATTACCAAAGAAATGGGTACGATCACATTTAATAAACATTCATTAATAAATTTCATGTTGCGTCTACACAACTGAAATCCTTGTTATCTTCTTGTGTGTGTTGAGTATAAAAAACTGAAATACATAACACACATAATATGTGGATGGTAAAAACATTTCGTTTCGTAAAAGTTTCGAAAAAATTCACATCAGGAACGACAAACATCGTAAAAGTAAAAAACAATCAACGAAAAAAAAACAACCGACTACCACACTGTATAAAAGTGATTTCAGAGAAATATCAGTGGAATGGAAACTGGAATTGTTCATAAATGCATAGCATCCTGTGTTTCTATCCCACGTATGTGTTAGGCAGATTGGTTGACTAATTGTGAAAAGTTGGCATGCCTGCCTATGTGTGCATTAAAGAGCCTCCGTAGGTAAACAGGTGGATAGACAGATACATAGGTAGATAGATAGATTGGTGGATAGACAGGTAGGTAGATGGATAATCATATAAATAGATAAAACGATCAATAGATATATAGAGAGATAGATAGATAGGTAGATAGGTAGATAGGTAGATAGGTAGATAGATAGATTGATACATACATAGATACAAAGATAGACAAATACATATCTACGTAGATATGTAGATACATAGATACATAGATACATAGATACATAGATATATAGATACATAGATAGATAGATAGATAGATAGATAGATAGATAGATAGATAGATAGATAGATGAACAACGATTTTGGCAAAATGAACATCTTATATTTTTTGAACGAAACTGGAATTGTCATTTTTTTTAATTTTTTTTTAATTATTATTATTTTTTTTTTTTAATGAAAACAACCGAAGTGATTGCTAGGGGTGAGCAGACACCACTAGCAGACTCGAGGAGGCTCCATCTATTGGTGGGGAGCATCACTTGCTGGAAAACGGGTCCAGCGTCCCTGTAAACAATCAGATATCATATCTCATGCCACGTGTTCCTCGTACTGTAACCTTGAGCCTTTAATAAGCCAGCACGTTGGCACACACTGTCGTACCAAATACCCTTACAAGGGTATTTGGCGTGTTTTCTGTAAGTTGCACTGGTGCAGCCCCGTCCGCTCGACGACACGAGTACGAAAGGGAGATTAGGCCCTCGTCGGGGTGGGCGGCGCGCGCAAGGGGTCAATGGTAAGGTGCAACCACGCGGGGCACGGATGTGCGCGGCATGAGTGTGCGCGACGTCGCGGAACAGCGGGACACGCGGCGTCTAATCTTATTTTTGCTACTTATTTATTCTTTTTTTTTATTATTCTCCAAGGTCATAGCTCGGTAATCTGTTCTCAGGTCAACACGAGCGTGGGGCCGCGGTGTGGTTTTGTTTCGCCTGAAACCCTCCGTCACGACGGTTTTCAAACTTCTCATTTGAATATTTACTACTACCAACAAGGTCTGCGTTGGGGCCCGCCTCACGTAAGCCCATGCCTTAGGCTTTGCGGCAGGCTCGCTCCCTCCCACCCCTTGAGGAGTCAAGATAGTCGCGGGCAGCCAGGCGTAGGCTGCGCTCCTCCGCGGGATTTCGGACATTGTGACCACCGGCTTGTTGCCTGTGCTAACGGAACACCCGTTGTGATGTATGGGCTAGTACACAGCCATATCAACGGGGTGGATGCTAGTACTGAGCCGCTATGCCACAGATTTGCAAATCGTTCGTCGGCCTCGGGCATAGGGATGAAAGGCTGATCGATCTGCCTAAGGCACATTTCCCTTGAAGGTCCCCTCAGACCGACAGGAGCAGCTACGGAGATCGCTGCACTAAGGTACTGGCAGATCGGGCGCTGTGGGACCAAGCGCTCCAGGCACTGCGCTAACAGGAGGGGGCGGACTGAAGGTGAGGCGCAGCAAGCTAAGGAGAGCAGTGGGGCAGCGCTAAGGCAGCAGGGGAGTTAGATGGCGGGCTAGACGTTGGACACAGCGGGCAGGCCGCTTCGTCTGGTGCAGTCGGGCCAAGGAGAGAGAGCCCGGGCCGGGCGACAGCGCAATAGAGACAAGCAGTAAAGGGGAGCAGAGGTACCTGGGCGCATTCTTGCGCCAGGTGCATTCGCAGGTAAAAAAGAACGTGGTGATGGAGGGAACTCGCTATGGAGGATGAGAAAACGAACACCCTGGTTGATTCCTTGTAGAATTGTGCGGGGAAGATACGATTTCGGGGGTTATGAGACCGGGCGACTCAGAATCTAACGTGAGTTTTAGAAGAAGGGTAGTAGGATAGAGGGTGGAAGAAGAAAGTGTTGCGCGGGAGATGGCGGAAGTGGAGCAAACGAAGGAGAAGAGTCATGTATCTCGCCCGTTTCTTGATGAAATCAGGCGAGCAAGGACTCAAATTGGGGGTTTTCGGGCTTGACGACCCCTATTCTGAAGTCAGAATCAGCGAAATGTTAGTAGAAAGGGAGTTAGTTGGAAAACGTACTGCGTAAAAAGATGGCGGGAAGGACTATGGTAGAACTAAGGAGAACGATGTCCCGCTCGACTCGTAACGGAATCGAGCGGAATAAGGTAGGATTCTAGGATTCTAGGATTCTTAGATAGGGCGAAATAGACTGTAGTGTTAGTTTTCGGTGTTAGTCGATAGCTTTCAAGGGACGACAGATGGGGGCTGCGCCCGATTGGAAGGCCATTTTTGAAAAAATGACATGAATCTTCTCATATTTCGGGGAAGATTCATCCTATTTTAAAAACACTTGAAGGAGGATGAATCATATAGCATAGTTGAATTTGAAGAAGGGTTAGTGGCGGAAAAAGAAGTGGGGTCAATAAGAAAGAGAGTGATGGGTAGAGAAAAGTGATAGAAGACACTTAACTTCAAGCTAGCTAATATGGGATGCTGAGCGCCGGGCCGCGGGGCCGATTTACACACCTATACGGATACGACTGTGCAGAAGTGTGTAGTTTCATATTCTGGCGGTGGATTCGTTTGTGCTTGTTCACCATACTGATGGAGTAGTGTAGGCCCTGGGGCCAGCCACGGGAATAGAGACTTACCTGATGGCCAGTGAGCTCGAGCGTTGTTGTTAGGACTGTCGTCGACCTTCATAATTGAGGCAGTCACACGGCGACAACTGACCTCACCATATCAGCTGTTGCTGAAGGTTGAGACTTCCGCCGCATGAGAAGGGAACTAGTGCTGAACTACTTGGTCATGCACAGGCTGCTGCAGATTGTTGTGCGTCATCATCTAGGAGCTGATGCGTTCTATTTGAATAAGTGTCGGTACGTGGGGGGGGCTAGCGCTGTATACCACTAATCAGAGCACAATAATTTGTGGGTTGATACCGTGACCGGCTGAAATACGGTCTGGTTGGCGCGCTACTCAGTCTGTTGTGCGAGCACGACAGACAACCGTAGGGGCTGCGGAAGGGCTCAATAGCGGGTGCTGTACTCGTCTTACTGCATGGGATAGCAAGAAGAGAAATTGCGAGTCTTTTCACACTTACTTGTTGATCGGGGTGCCTCTTGCTCTACCAATCAAGCTAGCTGCAAACTACAACAAAGAAGAAGGGAAGTGAGAGTATTGCTTACTTGTGGGGCAGTGATTATGGGCTCCTCAACAGCACGACTGATCATCGTTGGTAAAGCAATTTGTCTGATTAATTCCGTTAACAAATGAGACATCGGCCTGCTGAGTAGCAACGCAGGGCCCTCTGCGTGACGTGCGTACGTGCCCCTCCACCATCGGCCCTTGTGACTGTTCGTTACAGCCGCTGCCTAGTCAATCCTGCTGATGGTCACTTGTTCCCCTCAAGGACTAGGGTATGCGCGTCTAAGTGTGAGCACGTGCCTGGTCTTGGTGATGGTTTACAAGGTTGGCGTCGTTATGAACTCCGGTTGCTACTGCGGACGCCGACGGGATGCATTGTCATTGTAGGTTGTTAGCAGATGTGTGCTAGACGTTTGGGCACTGAGCACCAAGTAGGAGGATGTGGCGTACGGGTAGAGGAAGTGATCTGGGTCTGCAAAGGGGGATATTATTGCGATCTGGAGGCTCGTCAGATTGTCATTGTTCTACGCTTTGACTGCAGTCTGGCTACTTTATTGCAATCCTCGGCTGTCATTGTGGGCCCCTCAGACGCATGAAGGTTTCAAGGCCCTCTCCTATATCTCGAGAGTCTGAAACCCCTCCTTTTGCCTTTCTTAATCTCAGTCTAGTCCTGGTTACGAGAGGAAGGCGGCACGCGGGATTGCAACCCATAGGACTGCAACAAGACTCCGTGGGGAGTCCACCCACCGATTGCGGGATCTCTGCCGGAACCTCGGTGAGGTTCTGGAAGCAGAGAACCATCAGGTATATCATTCTCTGTCTGTATGACCCCACTATGCCCCTGTTTGTTTATATTCCTTTAGTTTGACTGATGTATGCATGAGATTGTCCGTATGACTTTGTCTTCTTTCAGGATTTAATCAGACTGAAGGGAAGGAATGTATGAGAGTGACGTTTAAGTTTCATCTTTATTTTGACTAAAAACATACTAAGGGATGAATTGGGGGAAGGCTGGAAGGAAGGCAATTTGTTTGAGTCTGAACGGGTCTTATACAATCAGGCATTGTTTCTAAGACGAATGGTCTGACTGCTATGTTTATTTGGTTGTTTTCCGAAGAGCCAGAGATTGTTTCTTAGATGAATGGTCTCGTTGCTGTGTTTATTTCTGAGGGTCTGCCTGATTGAATGGGTTTAAGTTTGTTTTGTTATGAGGGAGGTTCGGACCAAAGACTAGACATTGTTTCTAAGATGAATGGTCAAAGTCTAAGGTCAGAGAATTATAATATAACAAAAGGAATATGACTCTCTATAATTATGTACCTATATGTATATGAGAACAAAATTAGCCAGACATTGTTTCTAAGATGAATGGTCTGACTATAACCTTATCACAACTGAAGAGGGTATAACGAAAAGCTATGACTGAAGGTAACTTGGGCAGGTTGAACATTCTTTCTAAGATAAATGACTCAGTCCGATGCTCACTTTTGAAGATTAAGCTCATATATATATATAAAACTTAGTTATTTAAACAGTTCAGAGCGGTTAAACATTGTTTCTTAGATGAATGGTTTAGTCATGTGCCCAATGAAGAGAAAAGTAGTTGTGCAACCTGTTCGTGTATAAGTAAGGCAGAGAGTTGACATTGTTTCTAAGACGAATGGTCAAACTCAAACGCCCTATGTAAGAAGGGTATAAAAGGTTAAATCACTGAAAGACTATGAACTATTGTTTGACAAGATTTAACCTTGGGCTGGTGATAGTATTTACCTTTGTGGTTTGGCCTGCATGTGACTGAGTGAGACGACTACCAGGTATGAGTTTTCAGTTTGATAGGTAGTTGCTTTAGTTGCTCGCCACGTGCTAGAGCGATAAGAGTTAGTTTCAATTTCTGCATTTCCTGAGTTAGTTTTTTTTTACTTAGGTCAATTCTTGCATTTTCTAGGTTTTTTTTTTTTTACTTGGCTTTGTATAAATCTTGGCAAGCTACTTTCTCTACGGGAAGCGCTGCCGAAATTTTTACAAAATCAAGGAGTTAGTTAGATTCTGAATTTTCAAAGTTCAGTTTGTCTGACTTTTTTGGCTTAGTAAAAATATGAGAAGTCTCGTTTTCTAAAGGGAGTGTTGCCAATTTTTTTGTTAATTCAGGGAGTTAGACAAGATTTGACTTTGAAAGGTTGAATATTATTTCTGTTTTCATATTTAGGTTGATATAAATTCTGGAAAGACACTTTTCCTACGGGAAACGCTACCAAATTTTTCTTAGTGTAGGGGAGATAACTTATATTTTGACAAGTAGCGACTCTGGCGATCCACTCTGTACAGAGGAGATTCTGTCATAGGTCTACCTTTCTTTGGGCACGAGCTTAGAGATAGACCTAGGCTTGGCTATCAGGAGAGTCTTGAGTAAGGACGTGTCATGGGGATTTGATCTCCATACATTGACGATTTAGCTTGGACATTGACCTGTCGTATGATACTTGTTTTCTTTGGACATTCAATCAAGATTTTGACTAGTTCCAACTTGATCCTACGAGGAACGTCTTGTGTTATCAATGATAACAGGTCGGTTGGTTGATCGCCGACTCGTCGGCTTATGATACAACTTTGCTTACACTTGTACGTCAACTTGATTGCCTTAGCCCTGAGATTTGATATGTTTCTTTGAGGGTTTTAACCGGACTTCTTTTAAATGACCATTATAAAAAACTTATGAGATTTATGGGAAGTTGAACTATGACTGGGACTTGAGTGTGGGAGGCGTGGTATGAGTTATAGGGAACTGTACAATAAACCACATTGGTGTATGGCAATGTAGTTATTGTGTGTGCCTGTGTTTTATGCAGGTTAGTATTTGGAACTCGGTATATGAGCCATACCTTGGAGGCAGTGAGAATGACAACCATGTGTCGCACGATCAACATACCTGATGGGTTTATGTTTCTCTTTTTTTTTATTTTATCCCGAATCCTGATTTGATATATGGGTGTAGGGATGCTTATTTATTTACTTAGTGATTTTGCTTATTGATTTTGATAGTTGGACGTTGTAGTCTGTGGCAAACGTCAAAGTCAAACCCCTTGACTTATCTCTGGGCCCTGGATGATAGAGTTGGTCTCTAGGGCAATCAGAGACGATTGTCACCACAGGTATGAACCTGTGTGTCACCCACTCTCCGCAGGGTGCAGAAGAGGGTGTGGTTTTCAACCGCACTTGGCGGCTGTCCAGCGTCGAGAGATCAATCTCTTAAGGCGCGTGTCATCCGACACTTGAGTGTCGAATGCGACCTTGGAGATTAATGAGGACCGCATGAGTATGGGTTCTACGTAGTACGCCATCATTGCGACTGCTTGCGTATGCTTGCATTGAGAGTCGATATAAGTTAGCCCTGCGTCCGCGTGGTTTTTATACTAAGTCTCACATCCAACGCCTATCCGATTTCCGCATCAGAGAATTATGGGTTGGCTACTAAGGGACTAGGAGTGTTGTCGCGTTGTTTGTCCTCTGTCGTTTTGTATATGTACGTGCGTATGTGTGTGTGTTTTTGTTTTTATGTTCTTAGAGTGGTGTGCGCATGGTGAGTGGGATACGTCCTAGTCGACCGACGTCGAGCTGCGCTTGGGACCTCAGCCCCCCAAAATGTCGATTCGCGTGTAGGTTCGATAGAGGTGTGGGACCGCGCGTACCCCCAATGCTACAGCGAATGAGAAACGCCCTCGGCTGGTCCACCTCTGCGATTGCAACTGATCATCTTTCGTACTATGGACTGGTAGCTCGGCGGGGATACGCCCACCGAAGGGAGGTGACAACTCCTGTAAGGTGGAGGTAAGTCGTGCCTCACATAGGCCCTATCCTATTATAGGGACTCGCGGGAGGTGTGGCTGGCACACTCGGCCGGAGCGGCTTGCGGAAGTTTCATGTATATTCGCAACGAGGATTTAGACCAACTCCTACGTGACGCGGCCGGGAGGGTCCCGCGCTGCCTTGTGCGGTGCCGGACCGATGCGCTCGACAGGTGACGTCGTTGTCGGGGATAACGATTGCCTGTCGTTGTCCCTGGTGGAACGACATCCGGGTATGAGAATGTGAGAACTAGGCAAACAAGAGAAGTCTTCTTTAGACTTATATGGTTAACTGCGTGATACCTTGACTATCGTTGAACATGTCTTAAGACTGTGGCCTAAGTGTGACGTACATATTATAAGAGGTCAAGCTGAGTCGCCCTTCCCTTGTCGATAGAACCTCGCTTTTGAGGAACTCTCTGGTACATGAGCGACATAGATGATGAGGGATGACTGATAATCGTGAAGTAAGGGGTTTAATGGCAAAAATATTTCCTTGAGTTCAGACCGAATTATGGTATAATAGGTACTGCGATGAATGTTATACCTAGACCCACTGATGGTATCAGTTGGCGATAAAATTAAGTCACCTAGAGGATTGTATAGATGTAACTGCCGATAAAAGTTGAGAAGTAATGATTACTTAGCCAGCAGTTTGACTAATCCGAAGAGAGGCTTGTGTTTTAAAGTATGTATAATATATATGTATATATTTGTTTTTATGATGGTCTTATCTAGTTGTTGCCATATATGCGTTTTTCTGTATTTTGTTTGATGTATGATTGATGAAGTATGTATCGATTGCCTTTCAAAGAGGACATAGATTTTGCATGAAACCCACATCTGGCAAGGGACTAGAGGTGAATGGGGTGACTTATTTATGTGGAAGGTGGTTCTTCCTCAAGGGAGTAAGACAACGTGTATAGTTGTCCTCAGCGGAAGTGCATTATCGAATTGTTACTCCCTTGTTAAGGCTTAAGGAAGCAGTTATCAGTCTTAAGGATGATAATGAGACTCACGCCGGAATTATATTCGTGGTCCATTAGTGGGGTGTTGTTATCTTTCCTATGATAAGAGAGTAACTACATTATCTATTGAGAGAGGAGGAAAGGGTTTGTTACCTTGCCGAAACTGTGATGGCCCAGTGAAACAACTACTGCTTAGTGAGAGCGGTTCTAGAGTAGCGACCTAGGGTCGTCTCACATTAAGCAAGGCCAACATATTTGTAAGGGCGCGGATTCACTATTCGTTGCCTTAATTGGTATGAATAAGGTTGTCCATCTGATCATGACTAGTTTCAATGGATGCAGGCGCTGGAATCAGCGAGGGATGCGGTGAGGCTTGATCGTTAGAGCGGGGCTCAAGAGTCAAAATGTTATCTTATGAGGATTACACCGCCTCTCTGTAATATATGCTTCGCTTAAGAGTTGAAGGGGTAACAATTGTATCATGTTATTTACTCATTGCTAGTCGTATTTTTGCTTTATAGAATGTGAAATACGTGTTGAGAGTTATCCTTTTATATAACTGGTAGTTGAGTTGGCTTCATGTTGTTGTTTATTAAAGTTTGTCGTGCTCTTCAGTTACAACCCCTGCCAATAAACTGAGTCTTTTATGTTGTGATTGTTGTTGTAAGTATATTATTATTTATCGTGGGTTGTAACGCATTTTGGATTCATGTTTGGAGTATCCACCTATGTGACATATGTATACTGTGTCATTCCTTGATAAGAGAAACCATAAGTGGTTAATGCCTGATGTATGATTTTAATGATTTATAGGTGAATATTTATATTTTATTTAGGTGGATATTTTCAAAGACTCTCTTCGGTAACGCCGTTGTTCTCAACAAAATTCTTATATGTGTTTTCATGCTGAGAGCGACATAATTTAGTAGGGATATATTCTGCACTAGAGTTGGTTACGTGACTTTCTTCGAACCTCGACCCTAACGCCGCTCGTTGTTGTTCAACAGGTGATGGGGTCGAGGGAGCTCAAGATGGAATGGTCTCAAGGGAAGATTGGGGTCGAGGAACTTGCCTACCTGCTGGGTGTGCGTGATTAGGAGCGAGACAACCTACCCAAGGTTGAGATCGACTTCTTCAAACACTATCATGTTTCTGACTTTCTTGATAAGTTTGAACAGATAGCATCCCACTGCAAATGGAGTAGGAGCAGATGCTGAAGGAGGTTATAAAGCATACCCATATAGCCTTGAAGGAGGAAGTCAGTGGGTTGGCTAGAAGAGCGGGGTCATCATGGAGGAAGTTCTATGATGACATGTGGAATAAATACCGGCTAGGAGAGGAACAACTGACCAAAGACGATCTTGAGAAGATAGATCGATATAGTTATGTGTTAGTAGGGCACTTCCTGGCAGAGTATGAGCGTGCATCCCGCAAAGTCTGGGCATTGTCTGAGCATGACAAATGCTTTGTCTTTCTTATGAGCTTTACGGATGCAGAGCAGCGAGATTTGATTCGTGGGACAGAAGGAAGACTCATATGGGTGAAAATAAAAAGAATTTTGTAGAGGGGGATTTCGATCAGTACCTCTGTCATACTCTGCGGGAAGCAAGGAAAAGAAAGGAGGCGTTGGATAGTGAGAAGAATGGGCATGACAAAAGACCAAATGACTTGGCAGCAGGCACCTCCGGCGGTATGATAGGTGGATTTCAGAAGGACGCTAAAATCGTCAAACGAAACCATAGATGGAACAAAGAGAAGGAAAAAAAGTCGTGTGTTGAGGGAAAAGAGGTGCAGGCTATAGTCAGAAATGTTGCCACTCATACCTGTGAGAGGACGCTTGACGCTCAAAGCGAAGAAGGAATAGAGGAGCGAATGGTTCAGGAAGAAGTTGGAGTAGCCCTACCGCTCGCTGCGTCTGATCCTAACAAAAGGGAGTGTGATGACAAGGCTATGTCGTCAATTGTAAGTCGGACAGGGCGAAGGAATAGAAGAGGATGAGAACGGTGGGCAAGGATGATATGTGCTTGTTGTGGGAAGACTGGTCATACCCCTCGCAGATGTAAGATGGCAAAGAGAGGAGTTGTGGGGTGAGGTTGTTTGCCTAGATGAGGGGTTTTGTCCTTTCTAACAGTTATTATTTGTCACAGTCATAACAGGAGAGAGGTAGAATGATGTTAGCAGCCTTGAAGGACTAATAAACAGGCACGCGAAATGCTACGACGTTGTGGAAGACTCAGTTGTTAGAACTAATAAGTGATTATCTACCTATTTGGCTTTTAAGCTGAATTTATGAGTTCTACGAGACTTAGGATTCATCTTGTATATATTTATGATCTCGAGTGTGCGTCTTTATTTTTTTGGGGGATTGTGCGTACATTCTGGATCGGACTATCCACTCTCTAAGCTGACCTGTATATATTTATGACACTCACTCATTTTTGCGAAAACATTTGAGATATTTTTGCGTATGTTAGTCAATTATGACCTGTATGATACGCTATACAAGGGCTTTTGTTTGATTAGGACCTGGATTTGTGATGATTTGAGACTTGTGAGGATTTGAGACTCGAGATAATATGATTTTCTCCTGAGAACTATCTTGATATGGGATTTGATTTCTCTGGTTTGCAGAATCGTGCATGTTCTGGTTGCCATTGACATTCTCACCATTGTGGCCTTGTGGGTCTTTTGTGTATTGCTTTAATTGACAATGAAAAGAAAAAAGCGTGATTATCACTGAAAAATTTATGAGAGACTTAAAGAGTCCAGAAATCATATTAAGAGAGAGGTTATGCCCGAGGGCGGCCTGACAAGGTGATTGGTTTTATCTTTAGTTTATCGTCAAGTGAAGGATGTTTTAAGGTTATATAAACAGACCATCCATGAGTGGGAGGATGACTGAGAGATTTTATGGTTGATTTTCCTTCAAGTGGAAAGGGGTCTTAAAAAGTTTCGTGGAAGGCTCAGCCTCGAGAGGAAGGGGTGACTTAAGAAGGTTTTTATGGAGTGAGAGTATTATCCTCGGTTAAATCGGCAGTTCCACTCTGTTGGTCATCAATTGCAAGTAAGCGTGTCATCTGCTGCAGGAAAACCTGTCAAGTAAGAAAGTCCTTGTCTGGCCAGTGGCTGTGAGTCCCGGCTGGTGTTGTGTATGGCAAGGGGTAAGGAAAAAAAGGTTCAATTCGGCATCCCCGCTTGCGTAGTCACATAAAAGCTGGTAAAGACAGCACGGGCAATGTGAAAGCCTTTTGGGTGTAAGTCCTTCACTCAGCCTATTATGGGTCACAAGCGGTCTAGTTTGTGACGGGGACTTCCATGATTAAAACTCCTTGAGAGAAGCTAAAGTTTTGACTAATAGCCGATGGGAGCGTCATCTACGAGAGGAAGGATCTGCCTAATTATGGGGCCCTCCAATCGGCTATGGTTTTGGTTGAAAGTGGCATTGTGTTTTATTTTGAAGAAAGATTATGAGAGTTTGCTCACTGAGCAAAGCTTATGGTTGAGATTGATAAAGTGTGTGACGAAAGTGAAAGAACCCTGCTCATACGAGTAGAAGTTATGAGCAAAATGAGTGGTTTTCTTTTATTTTGAAGACTGAATGAATACCCCTACCCACCCGTTTGATGAGTGACTAAGATGAGTGGCTTCCGCGTGATAGTAATGGCTTGTGGGATTGGGCTTAACGAGGCCCTACCCATAAGGTACATCTGTGGCATGGGTGATAGGGTCAAACACCTTAATCTTCTAGTTAGCTGAGGGATTGAGGTGTCTAATTAAATCCCACAATGGGGTGTTCCTTGGGGAAGAGGTTGAAAACGAATGTATGGATCAATTGAGTTTGAATAATTGATGTATGAAAAGAAAAGAGGTTGAATAAAGGTTAAGATCCCGAATTTGGACCTACCACTGAGTCTGAGCTTTAGTTGGTGGTAGGATGATCAGGGTGCCCAGCGCGACAAAATATCGCTCAAAGAGACCGGAAGTGGCGTAGTCTTAAGTTGATGCTGGATGACTCCCTGTCTGTGATTGTAGTGGGTGGAAAGTGGTTTTACCCACTTTGTTAAATTAGAGGGTGAAAAGTGTTCGGGCCTAGCCAATTATTCGGTTGGTTTTACCCACTTTGTTAAATTAGAGGGTGAAAAGTGTTCGGGCCTAGCCAATTATTCGGCTATTTGTAGATTGTTATTTTGATTAGGAACCAAAACATACTTTTGACCGACGATTTTGTCCTCTTCCTTTGTAGAGTGAAGGCTTGGAGTGGATACAACTAAATGACCGTTTTAGCTAGGGTTAAAAACTTGAGAAAGTTATCATATACTTTTTTTGAAGACTAGGTTTGAAACGTATTTCGTTTAAGCATCCAGTGCGACGGGGACGTCGCTTAATAGGGTCCGGGCAGGCTGTCGTACCAAATACCCTTACATGGGTATTTGGCGTGTTTTCTTTAAGTTGCACTTGTGCAGCCCCGTCCGCTCGACGGCACGAGTACGAAAGGGAGATTAGCCCCTCGCCGGGGTGGGCGGCGCGCGCAGGGGGTCGATGGTAAGGTGCAACCACACAGGGCACGGATGTGCACGGCATGAGTGTGCGTGGCGTCAAGGGCCAGCGGGACGCGCGGCGTCTAATCTTATTTTTGCTACTTTTTTTTTACTTTTTTTTTCCCCTCCAAGGTCATAGCTCGGTAATCTGTTCTCAGGTCAACACCAGGGTGGGGCCGCGGTGTAGTTTTTGTTTCGCCTGAAACCCTCCATCACGACGGTCTTCAAACTTCTCATTTGAATATTTACTACTACCAACAAGGTCTGCGTTGGGGCCCTCCTCATGTAAGCCCATGCCTTAGGCTTTGAGGCAGACTCGCTCCCTCCCACCCCTTGAGGGGTTGAGATAGCCGTGGGCAGCCAGGCGTAGGCTGCGCTCCTCTGCGGGATTTTGGACGTCATGACCACCGACTTATTGCCTGTGCTAACGGAACACCCATTGTGATGTATGGGTTAGTACACAACCCATGTCAACGGGGTGGATGCTAGTAGTGAGCCGCTATGCCACATATCTGTAAATCGTTCGTCGGCCTCGGGCATAGGGATGAAAGGTTGATCAATCTGCCTAAGGCAGATCTCCCTTGAAGGTCCCCTCAGACCGACAGGAGCAGCTACGGAGATCGCCGCACTGAGGTACTGTCAGATCGGGCGCTGTGGGACCAAGCGTTGCAGGCACTGCGCTAATAGGAGGGGGCAGACTGAAGGCGAGGCGCAACAAGCTAAGGAGAGCAGCGGGGCAGCGCTAAGAAAGCAGGGGAGATAGACGGCAGGCTAGAGCACGGCATCGGCAGCTCCATCCCCTCGGTCACAATCATTCTCAACTTCGCCACCATCTGGCTTAACTGCGCAGCACTCACTTGAGCAGTACTGAGCCACCCGGCCGCTCATGACCACTTCTCGTTCACCCTCGCCATCTCCAACCTCAAAACCTCACGTCATGCACTACAACACTCGCTCAAAGAACTGCACCGCTGTTATACAGTAACCTCCAATCAATCACGGCTGGCGCTTCCCCGGTTCACACGTCGAGGGGCGTCAACGCCACCAAACGGCAGGTGGCACGTGGCAAGCTAAAAGCCACGACCACGTGTCGGGCGCGTGCACAGGCCCAGCGGC
The DNA here is from genome assembly GCA_003427395.1 of Chara braunii. NCBI lineage: Eukaryota > Viridiplantae > Streptophyta > Charophyceae > Charales > Characeae > Chara > Chara braunii. Next base: position 125,608 of record BFEA01000031.1, read on the forward strand.
CTGGAGGGGGCTCACCTCTCCAACACGCTGGTCAAGCCGGGTGTAGTCGGGCCTTGCCGGTCGGCCGGCGTTAGGGCGCTAGCGCTAGCGCAGTTCCGGTTTTTTCCGTCTCCTTCAAGGTCCTTGGTCTTGTTATTTTCATTGTGATTTTGGTGACTTTTGATATTTTGTTAAGTCAATTTTTGGGAGGTACCCCACATTTGTTTGTATTTTGTGGTTCTGTTAACCGCAAATTTTACATCGCTTTCTTACAAAAATTATGGGGTGTCACAATTTCATTGTCATTATGTGAAGTTACAGGGGTCTTTAATACTATTTATGATGAGTTTTATTATTTTTTAAGCATATTGATTAACATTTATTATCTTTCACAGTGTAAACTCATGAAATTTTCTGAGTTTTCCCGGCTAATGCATGAAGATTAGAGAAACATATTGAGTACTATACCAAAAAACACGTATGATTGGCAATACATATGTGGGTTGTTTTATTATTGCATTGGTTGGTTCACGATTCTTATGTTTGTTTACACGTATAAAATTCTTATCGAAATATTGTGTCATCCCCCCAAATACCCTCCCCTTTGCCCCCTTGCCCTCCTACCCTCCCTTGGAAACATATTTCCCCCCCCTCTCCCCCTCCCCAAATGTATTTATTTATTAGCGAAGTGATGTGTTTGAAAATAAGGGGTGAACATTGAAAATCCAAATTATGTTCAGGCAACAATGTTGTTCGTGTTTTTTTTTCTTACATTGTGTACAAAGAGAGGACACATCGGCGTCCCCCCCC
>BFEA01000031.1:136160-165945 GCA_003427395.1 Chara braunii
TTTTTTTAAAGCTCCAATCTATTGGTGGGGAGCCTCACCTGCTGGAAAGCGGGTCCAGCGTCCCAATTGAACAATTTAGAGAAAATTAGGAAGTAAGTAAGACCTTGGCTGCCAGCATTGACTGCCCCAACGACTTTGGGGGGTTAACTGCGCAGCTGCTAAGTATAGTCAAATACTTCGGGACAGCAAAGTGTCTCCTGCCTCAACCCATCAGAACAGCATACTACAAACATGGGAATTATGAAAATTATGAGAAGACAAGAGAGCTCCAAAGATCGTCCTGAGGTGCTTGATCTGATGAAGCCTTCTCTATCTCCTTGTCCTGATCTTGGGGGTGGGGATCTGCTAGGCTGCCCCTTTCCCCGGAGGGGCACTGGGTGAAAGAGGGCTCCCTGCAGATGGTGCGTCTGAAGAGAACTGCAGAGGACTGTGGAGAATCACATCTGGGAAATATGACAGTCAGTGGGAAATCCAGTTTTCACCCTTGCAAAATCAGATCTCGTTCATAACCTTCAGTCTCATACTGACTCAGCGAGGGCTAGTGGGTGAGGCAGGAAGGGATCAGAGAAATCAGCTGGGGAGCGTAACGGAAAGGTTGGTTCTATTGTCGTCCAGTCTTTGAACACCAAGCTATGGTCCCGGCATTCCACCATCTGTCCCCTGCGCCCACTCCATTCTACCTTTGCTAACCATCCCTCTCTCGTCCCACCCAGCCATTCCGTGCAGAAGGAGGAGACAGCCCGGTCAACGTCCTTATTCCTTTGGAAGAGATCACACTGTGATTTTCACTGTCTGCCATCTTCGCATTATTTCCGTCTACACCTGCTGTTGGACCTGTTCGATCAGTTCTGGTCCCTCTGCCTGTACCCCTTCCAAGACCAGCAGACATCGCTGCCACCACAGTCCCCAGATGACCGCTCTACGGCCTAGTCTATACATGTTGTCCGCATAAGGGGACATTTCTTGGGTTTGCGGCCAATAACCTATAAGGATGGCCCTCCAGGTCCAGGGCCACGGTAGGTCCGCCACCATTTTCCTCCAGATTCTGTCCCACCAACGCCAAGTAAAACGGGCCGTCGGGCATTGCATGAAGATATGTTCAATAGTCTCAGCTCGTCTCTGGGGGGGGGTAGGCCTGCAGGCATCATGCCATTGGGCACCAGGGCAAGGCCAGGCCTTTCAGTTCCAAGTTAGTATGGTCCACTAGCCAGTCTAGTGTTGGCAGGAACCGGTGCGTGATTTGCCGTTGAAGAGAAGTGATTTTTGGCCGGTCTGTTTTTGCGCTCTTGGAACCATGGGATAGGTGTGCGGAGGCTACGATCCACGTTCAGGTGTTTGGCCCATCTATCCACAATCACGTCTTTCAGCGCATGCTTAGGTCTGAGTAGTCTATAGGTGTCTTAACTGAAAAATTGTGAAGGTGGATCTGCGGTAACGGGGTGGCCCTGCGGCCTGCTCGCTTCCATGTCCACTCAATAGGACGCTGGACCCGGTTTCCAGCAGGTGCCGCTCCCCACCAATAGATGGAGCAGCCCGACAGATAAGCCCTCAATTCGGATGGTTCTCTTACCACCGCCGGAATCGAGGGCTTACGCAACGACTATTTTTCCAAAAAAAAAAAAAAAAAAACGAAAAAAAAAGAAAAAAAAAAAAGAAAAGGACAGGGAGGTCGTGACAGACGGTTTTGTCAGACTCCCGATGACTCATCAGGAGGCTGAACCCTCGACAGTCTGCAGAATTGCGTTTTTTTTAACTTTTTTTTTCTTTTTTCTTTTAGCAATCATCCTGTGAAGTCCTGCAGTCCCTTGACGATAAGAGCATCAGCGGGATCGAGGTCTTCACGTGGATGACTCGGATCTATTGGTGGGGAGCATCACCTGCTGGAAAACGGGTCCAGCGTCCCTTATACAAAAGCTTGAGATGATCTTACTGGGAGCATTACCCAGCTTAGCATATGTGGCCAGTCTTGACCTATGCAGTCCAACCTCTCAGCCTTTCGGCTGCCAACTCTGGCTATGAAAAACAAATCTGACTGCAAAGTAGCCACGACTGTCACTCGCGTCTTTTTTTTTTTTTTTTTTTTTGCTGCTGGTCGCCATCTGCATTTCACTGTTGACGGTTGTCATCCTCACCGTTTCCCTTCCTTATCTTCTTCATGATCATCATTCGAACTTCTCTGCAAAAATTCTAATCATCGTCATCTTCTATTTTCAATACAGCAATAGTGAGCTGTCAATCTTCCACACCGATGTCATTATGGCATCGCAAGTCAGACGTTCCTTACTTATTTTCGCCAATTTTATTTCATCATCATCACATCTACCAATCTGAATTTTTATCATCATCATCATCATCATCATCATCTGGGTTTCTTTATTCATTCTTTCATCAATCAGTAGTGATCTCTGTGTTGGTGGTTATATTCTCTTCGCCCAGATAGGTTATGGTCTAGTTGGTAGGTAGGTTGGTCAGGAAGGGTGTGCTACTCCGCAGGGGTAACACAAGGTGGGAGGTGATTGCAAACGCAGATGATGGGAGCTGACCTGGGCTCGGGCTGGGAGATATGTATGGGGGCACATTATCTCCTGCGGGAGGCAGACTAGGTCAGAGTGTTAGTTTTGAGGTTTACCTTCTGGGGGAACTGCTTACCTCAAAGTAGAAGGGAATGGGGAGGTTCTCTCTCTCGTTGGGGCTGATAGGAACTTCATGCTGATAGCGGGGTTCAGCTCAGCGGAGGCAGCGAGAGGAGAAAAAAATGAGGGGAGAAGAGTGGAGTACATGGAAGAAGGGGAGGGGTAGAGGGGAATTATCATCAGCATTGTCATCATTATCCATCATCTTTGTGATCATCTCAGAGTACTCGTCAAATTTCATCATCAGAAAGTTCTGCTGATCAGGATTCTGATATTATCAGATCCTAGATTTCTAGTTGGCATTCTAGATTAGCTGATTTCCTTTTTTTTTTTTTTTTTCAAGTCCAGGGTGTTGTAGAGGCCTGTTACTAGGCACACATTGATTGCCGGAAGCGGTCAGCCGTGGTCGCTCTGAGGCGAGGCCACCACCCATCCCATCCTTGCGTCAATACTCCTAGCACATCCCCTATCCCTACTATCCTACCTCAGTGTGACCAGCACTCAGGACCATCACCCTACATATCGAGGGGAACTTGGATCGAACAGTAGTGACAGGCACCAGGGCTAGCTACCCAGCCCTGGTTGAAGCATAGTCGAACGAGCCTCGTCGTACGGGCACTTCGGACGCCAGGCTCAAGCAATCACCTATTGGCTCCTAATTTGACCTACTAGTAACTCACGCCCTCTACTCTCCCACCACAGACCTAGCTGTATATTTAATGCGGAGTACTTATCATCGAGACGCCTATCATCATCACCAGTTGGAGCCGACTAAGCCAACTAGTGACTCACACCCTCTACTCTCCCACCACAGAACCTAGCTGTATATTTAAGGCGGGGTATTTATCATCGAGGCGCCTATCATCATTATCAGTTGATCGTGACCTCCACCCAGCCCTTGTGTGTGTGTGTGTGTGTGTGTGTGTGTGCGTGAACCTCCTTCCAACCCTATAGTTGTGTATGTGCCAACCCTATGGTTGTGTATGCGTATGTACTCTGTATCATAGATGTGTGTCCGTGGGCTATATGTATGTTTTTTTGTATGCTGCTCCCCACCATGGAGCATCTGCGAAGTGAGTACGGAGTACTGGTGAGAGGTGCTCTTATCACCTCCACTAGTACATGTATGTGTGTGTGTACCTTGAGCTATATGTGTGTATGGATTGTGCTATCTGGGGTAGTATCTCATTGTGTGTGTATGTGGTAGAGACATGTCTATCTGGACAGGACCCCCCCAAAGTCCGGAACTGGACTCGAACCTGTGACCCCCAGTATGGAACTGGAGGGTTCTACCACTTGTACTACCGTGGGAAGTGGATATAATGTGTGTAGTGTCTGGACTGGGGGAGATCATCAGAGCGGCCAAAGCCAACAACAACCAGCAGCCAACGTAAAGACTAGACCAGCATACAACACCCATGGGTTGACCCCCTGGGTGGTGCGCAGGCAATGTGTGTAATAGTACCATGCGTCAGCCCAAGGGAGTGTGTGTCCAGCCGTGCGTCATTCTAACGCCCTGCCGGTGTCCATGCGTGAGGCTGCGGAGTTTTGAACCGACAACCTCATACCACAATGCGCATTTCCAACCGGTGCTCTAACCACTGAGCAACATCAACTGGACAAATTAGCTGATTTCCTAATTGAGTCTTGAGTCTTTTTGTGTAATGGCCAGGTTGAGTTGGAGCCAGAACGTCACTGGCCGGCGCTGGGTCAGTGCCCTGTAACCTGCTTGAGTAGGCGTTTGAGGTTTTGTATAGAGGTCTGGGATTGCTGAGCAAGGAAGGCAATCTGCAAACTTGACTAATGGCTACAATCTGGCCTATGATGGTCAGAGCTGGGGTGGGTAGCGTTGCCCTGTAACTGAGCCAGATTGGGGTGTGAGACCGGGCAGACGCCTGATAGGTGCACAACAGGGTCTCAATTCTGATTGGTTGGTTGAAATGGATAGAGGAAATTAGGGATAGGATAGTATTTGAGTGTTGAGTAGACAATCATTCTGATTAGTCATCATCTAACTCTATTTCATGACGTCAATCATCCACTCTGACATCCTAAATCATCCTAAATCATCCTCAATCATCCCGAATTTATCATAAATTATCATCAATCGTCAATCATCAATGTATTTCCATTATAAGGGATGCTGGGCCTGGTTCCCAGCACGTGCTGCTCCCCACGAATAGATTGGAGCAATATTCTTAAAAAAAAAAAAAAAACGACTGTCAGGGTTGTTGGGCGAGTGTACTATATCGGAGGAAATGCGGTGTCCTCTACTTAGTCAAAAAAAAAAAAAAAAAAGTCTACGACTGTAGCTGCCCCGAGCGAATCCCTGCAAAGCGGACTATCTATATGGTTATTATTCCGAAGTACTCCATCAAATCGGTTAAAACCCTAAACCTTAGCACCTGAAAGGGAAGGGTGACCTGCCGAAGTCCGTAGGGTTGTCTCGAGGTTGTGTCACTTTGCCTTGTCCCAGAATCGTTTCAGATCTATCTTGGTGAAGTACCGGCATCCCTGCATTCTATCCAATAGGTCGTCGATGTGGGGTAGGGGCTCGGCGTTCTTTACGGTGATGGCATTGAGGCCCCTATAGTCAATGCACTTCCTTAATGAACCTCCCTTCTTTGGGACAAATAAGACTAGCGCACCGTAAGGGGAGGTACTAGGCCGGATCGATCCCTTCTCTGTGAGCTCCTTGAGCTGGCGGTAAAGCTCTTCTAACTCCGCAGGAGACATCCTATAGATTCGTCCTCTAGGCATCTTACTACCTGGTACAACCTCTATTGCATGGACAACCTCCCTTTCTACCACGTCTGTGGGCTCCTCAAAAAGGTCTGAATATTGAGCGACGACTTTTTCTATCTCTAGGGGTGATTTAACGGCCTCCCCTTTCTCAGAGACAAACACTAGATACATGCCCTCCTCGCGATTCTGCAAGAAGAAGCGCACATTCAACCAACAACGATTTCGTCAAAACGGACATTTTATATTTTTTGAACGAAATTGAAATTGACATTTTTATAGTCATTTTGGGTCAAATCTGCAATTCGAGGTTTGGGGTACGGGTGTACACGTAAGGGGTAAGGGGTAAGGGGTAAGGGGTTTAGGGGTCAGGGATAAGGGGTAAATGGCAAGGGGTAAGGGGTAAAGAGTATGGAGCAATGTTTGCTACCTTCTATACACTGTTTCCGTCACAAACAATTTCATGTTACCCACATCCGTCCACATGTAATCATAATATCCAATAACAGGTACATACTACTCACAAGTCACTGTGTCCAAAGCCAGTCGACGACGTATTGCGGGTATGTCATCAGCGGTGAAAGAGAAAGGCGGAAGGTGACCCCTTGCCAAGAGCGATGCGTATGTGAGCATGAAGACCCCGCATGAGTTCGTGTCACGTTGTTTTGAGACACCCTCTACGTTCCATATGTGATTGAACGGTTTCGTGTCCACCTCTTTGCCTTGCTCAATCGGTCTTTCAAATAGAAACTTCGCAAATCCGCCGGTCACTTTTCTTGCCAGTTCCATGTCGGGGCTGAGGGAGTCATACAATTCGAATTTCCTCCTTCTGAAGCCAGCCACAACGAGGGTCCAGTGGTTCATGTGTGCGATATGGAAAGGGGCAAATTACCGTAGTTTTCCACTAGACTGCTAGCCTTGTACTTTTGCAGCCTAACAGTCCTACCATTTGGCAACTTGTGTATCAACACCTTTCTATCCCAGTCAAACTGTGGTTGCGAGACTTCGAGGTAGTACATGCCCAGTAGCATATCGAATGACAGTTCGTCGCTAACCAGGAAGGAGATCTTGTGGATCACTTCCCCTCCTCCATAGGAGTAGGTGCAGGCTATTTCCTTGACATAGTCTTTCACTACCATTTGGTGCTTGTTGGCCAGCGTAGAAGCTACAGTTCTGCTAAGCCGCTGCACTTGGTCCCCTAAGCGCAGTCTATCCACACAAGCACGACTGATGAAGTTTCGTGTAGAGCCTATATCTGCGAAGGCGCCAACTTTGCGGCCACCTACATCAACCTCTACCACAAAATGTTCACCCTTTTGACCTCTACTGATCATCGCCCAAGAGTCCCTGGGGTCCTTCCCTGACCACTCTGTCTCTAACTCTTCGAGGACCTCAGACACATCTCTCTAACAGAGCGTTGGTGGGTCTGAATGTGTCCGCGGGGCGATACTTGGGTCACTAGCCTTGGCCAACGCCCGAAGTGGGGAAGGCAACATAACCACTTCAACGCGAGTAAGAGGGGCTAAAACTCCTACTGACCCGAGGTGTTTCCCTGCGAAGTGTTCGCAGAAGCACCGCCAGGGTTCGAAGATAGTCCCACCACCGTTGGTGAGGCTACCCTTGTCAAGACCTTCTTGACTCGGCACGTTCTAGACGTGTGGTCATAATTGCCACAGTTCATGCACGTGCCCCTAACAACTCTGTCTCTCCACACCTCATACTCTAAACCAAGTTTTACCCATGCGGGTGTTCCTTAGTCGCCCTGACCCGTGGACCATACTACCTTCTTCTTCCTGGTCCCCCTAGCCTTTTCTTTGATAGGTGCCACGACTCCCCCATCCGAAGTCTCACTGGCCCCATCCTGCTCTGCCACCTCCCCAAGATCTGATAAATTGTCAATCTCCGTCGTTTGACCATCATGGTCAACGAACATCAATTGACCCTTCTTCTTTCAATCCTGGGGGAGTCTCTTCCTACCATCGTGAGGTACCTGATGAGTGGATCCCAACTTTTCCTCTATGTCCAGAGCTTTCTTACTAAGAGAAGCGAAGGTGTGCTGTTCGACGTAGGCCTCATCTACCAGCTTAGTCCTTACCTCTGCAGGTAGGCACCTTAGGTAATCCGTGAGGAGAACCTGCTGATTAAAACGCACACCAGGTACCGCGAGTAAACATTCTACGGTGTCCGTTAGCTCTCTAACATTCTTGAACCTGCGGGAACAGAGATTGTTGATTGCATCGGTGGCCTTCTGAGCCCCTTGCGGGTCATGCCACCTGTTATACACGGACCATACGAACTCTTCCAATGTCTGCGCCTGTGCCCAAGCATTAACGTTTTGACCGTAGCCCTACTGCTGCACTAAACCATTCAACTAGCGGGTTGCTGACCCCTCTAAAAAGGAGGCAGCCACTACAACTTTCTGCTCTGGCCTCGTGAGCTTGTGCCTGACATACGTAGGCACGGTCCTCACCCAGGTGTCTAAGTCCTCATCCTTTTTCCTATCGCCAGAGACGAGCTTGGGACTCATCAGAGGTATTTTAGGCATCCACTGCATAGGTTGCATGGGCCTAGGGGCTTGTTGCAGCGGCTGCATAAGCACTGAAACAGGTTGTTGCATACTAACCTGGGCCTAGCTTGACAGTGGGACTGTAGTGACCACTATCGTCGATGGTACGGCTGAGACCCTATGGACCGGACCACTAGTTGCTACTAAACCACCTGGAGGGGGTATGCCAAACATAGGAGAGAAGGTTGGCCCTGTGTGTTGTGGCATCGATGAAGGACCCACACCCATAGGGGGAACTACAGCAAACTGTGGCTGCCTCATCATCGTACGAGGAGCCCAAAGTTCAGCCATAATTTTTTCTAGTCTGCTACCAATTCCGCCAGAAATTCCTGATGGACATTCTGCGCTTCTACTACTGATAGTAAAGCATTACGCAGTATACGAACAGCAGGGTCTAATGCCGCCTCATCCAGTCCTTAGAGTCTGTCTAGCTCCTTTCTTCTACTACCTAGTCTAGCTTTTCTCAGGATTGCTTTCCTTCTCCTCTCTGCTGCCTCGTCCAATTGCCGTTGTAGCTCATCCTGAAGTTCTTCTGCTTGTCGGATTTCTAAATCCTCCGGCGTGAGTTGAGTGTGCTGGTTGACTCGCAAGCCAGCAGTCTGACTAATGGACCCCTGAGAACCACTCTGACTGACTCCTGACGAAGTGGACTGTGAAGAGGTTTGCGACATAGATGAAGTAGCCATGGCTGCACCGGTGCTAGCTGAAACTCTAGCCTAGCACTATCCTCAGCTGCCCTCACTCTCCTTGCCGCTGCTCTCTCTCTAGCCTATCTCCGCAATCTTCTCTCGTCTCCTGGACGTAACTCCAAGAACATCAAGGGTCGACTACGAGCAGTCCCACGAGTAGTCCTACGGTCGTCCACTAACAGCTCCTCCTCACTAGTGCTTGCATCACTCATGAGCTACAGTGTGTGTGATCTAAACTAGAATCCACACTGAATCCTACCTTAGCCTGACGCACAACCGATTATGAATCACAACTAATTTCGGTCGGATGGAACAAAAACAGTTAGGTGATGTAACAACAACTAATGTCAGGTCCTACAGGATATATTAAATCTATTTTTAGATTACCCTAGAACAAATTGCTATACAGCAAAGATCTAATCAGTCTGTAGCTGTCTGTCAGTTGTTAGGCAAGTCTGTAACAACTAGATAATCAAAAATAAAAATAACATCTCCTGTTGGAGATGTATACTTGATGGCAGATTGTTTGTTGATTGCCACTGCGAACAGTTACCGGAATCCCCCCTCCCCCTGTATCCGTCTTGAGTGGTTACTTTGTGTCAACGTCCTGAGCATCTGGTTGAGCAGCGTGTCTGAAGGTGTGCAATCCGGCCCACCCCTGTGCCCCAAGTCAATGCCGAACCTGCTAGCCCCTGCACTTTATTTATCCTCACATGCAACGAGCCTTACACCCGGTTGATTTGGTTGATCAGGAGGGATTTAAGGAGAGCCCCCATCTCCTCAGGAATTATTTAACGTCGCAGACATGACGACGATCACAACCAGATTCAATTCTGAGTCCCCAGCCAGAAATGTTTAAAGACGATCTGGTAAGTGTTTGTCAAAGGGCTGGCATGCCCTGCATGACCTCTATTGCGCAAGCAGCAGAACGAAGGACTTGCGGCAAAGCATGCGTGTACTAGTCCTAGCGGGGGTTGGCATGGTGACCGTGATCCGAGTGCTTCCTCCAGGGCCCTTCAGAGGCTTCGCCCGTCTCCCACCATCTTGCTGCCCAGGAAGAATGTCGACTCTCAAGGTTGAGCGCTTGCGACACCTCACATCGAGAGGACTCTCAAGACATAACTCACTTCCTCACGGTAAGAAGTAACGAAGAGGGTAGATAAGGAAGAGAGCAACGTACCTCATAAATGCTGCCCCCAACCACAAATTTCTCACCTGCAACCTGATGTGCAATTACGATGACCGGTCTTTGCCTCGGCACAACCAACAGCAGAATGCGGTTCCACCCCGGCTTAATATGCCACATCAGTGAGCTCTCATCATCCAGCATACACCCCGTATGTCACCACATAGCTCCCTGGCGCGCCCACTCTACCCTGAGCCGCCTAATGTTCAACGCCAATGCCTTATCACTGCCCCACACCTCATGCGAAGAACCAATAGCTATTGCAAAGAACCAATGAAGCGCAATATGAACCAGCTCCGATACCAAATTGCAAGGAAAATAAGCAACAGCGAGATGACAATTCCAGATTACACCATCACATTGAAAGCCAGATAGTCACACTGTGTCCAGAGAGCAGCATTGCACCAATAATACACCAACGGAGGTTCATGGTACTGAAAAACAATGTCAAGGAGAGCATGCTCTCTCCACACCAACACAAGAGTCCAGTCCCTTCACACTACTACTTGGCGCTCAGCGCCCAGCATACTTCTACACAGATACTACAGCCTACTAAATGACAATGCAACTGTTGACATCAGCAGCAACCCGAAGTACTTGAAGATGTCGCCCATGCAGACCATCGCCAATACAAGGTAAGCGCCCTCACATCATCATCATCATCATCCTTCACCTATCCCCTGACTTTCCTCCCACGTCTGTCCTCTCTTACACCCGAAGACCACCCCTGCGCCTCACTGTAGTCCAAGCTCACCAGCTATGGTGGCTGGGCTATGGCGCTGCCCTCAGCAGCGCCCTTCTTCCCTGCACGACCGCACGTGCTGCACCTCGCCTCACAGCGCCAGCCAGCAGCCGCGAGCTCTTGCTCCAGCAGCGCTGCTGCTAGTATGCGAGTGCCTGAATGAGGCAGCCAGGGCAGAGCTCTTTCCTTTATGGAAAGAGTTGGCCTGCTCGCGCAGCCTGGCTGCACTGGCCTGGGCCCAGAAGCTTCCGGAAGGCCCCAGGAGGCTGCCTGTGTACAGCAGCTACTGGGCTGCTGGGCCTTGTTCGGTTAGGCGCCCAACTGTCCCTGTATGAGGCTGCGAATCACGCCCAGGGCCTGCATTCTTTGGAAAAGCCCGGAAGGCCGTGGAAATGTCTGTGTTGCCCAGCCTGAGTTTCTTTCAACCAACTGGCGCGCCGCAACTACCTGGGCCCCAAATGTGAAATTGACAGTCGAGGGCCTCTTGCCATATGTAAGGCCCGCCTTCAGTTAGGGCGGGCACCTCCGCCTTCGCTTAGGGCGGGCAATGCTCCAAACAGGGCCCCATAGGCCTACCGAGGACCCAGATCCTCGCACCAGTCAATCCTGGTAGGTTTTCTCCAGTTATCAGTCTACTCCCTTCTTCCTGGACCTTCTTTTTTTTTTTTTTTTTTTTTTTTTTTGAGATACTCAGAAGCAATATTCCGAACCTCTTGCCAGCATTGATTACCCTGAGAATCAGGGGATTGACTGAGCAAGATACAGAAAGTAGGGGGGCGCCTCTTCACCCTGCAACCGGCGCCAGATATCCACTGCTACTTACTAGCTCCCCTCTCCATGTTTCTTGCTATAAGTGCTGCAGTCAATAATGAGAGACGAGACCGGCCTCCCCGGGGGGTCCTCTTTTAGCAAGGGTGTGAGAGTATAAGGAGTATAAGAAGGATGAGTACTTCTTCCTGGGCCTTCTCTCAAGGTTTTTCCAAAAGACGTGCTCAGTCAATCCCTTGTAATCCATGGTCATCAATGCTGGCAGGTCATTTTCTCGGATTTTTCTGATCAAACCTGTATATGGGACGCTGGACCCGTTTTCCAGCAGGTGATGCTCCCCACCAATAGATGGAGCCTCTCCCCGGGTGGTAGTGGTGTCTGCTCTTATCAACACCGCTAACACCAGTGGGAGTTTAAAAAAAAAAAAAAAGAAGATCTGTTGACTCCAGGGTTTTGTTGTGGGTAGCCCTTGTCTCTGAAGTTTGTCTTAGCAAGTTTCTGAACAGCTCAAAATTTTCTTAGACAAAGCCGGGTAATGGCCCCGGTGTCTCAAACTTTCAAATTCTCTGTAAATTTCCATATGGGACCCTGGGCCTGGTTCCCAGCACGTGCTGCTCCCCACGAATAGATTTGAGCCTTGTGTCAATTCAAAAAAAAAAAACTATGGCCGTGCTCCTGATGAGTCAATGGCATGGAGTGCATACAGTGTGCACTAGATAGTCATTTACATGTTTTCTTTGGGGGTGGAACTGTGGCTGTGACACACTTTTAGTTTGAAATAGGCAAGCAAAGACAAAGTGGCGCCGGTGTCATGGTGTGAGTTTCGAAATGTGCAAGTTTAGCGGGCGTCTAAAACTGTGCCAGTCAGTACCCGCAGTGGCGCTTGGCAGATTTAGGGTCGCCTTTTTTGCTCCATTTAGAGAACTGCTAAAGGGCGTTACTCCACTGCACAACACTCTACATGCATAAGGACTCCTTCTGGACCAGGTGCATTCGAACGAGCTCAACAGTAAGAATGTATCCGGTCTAGAACGTACTCCAAATGCATGTAGAGTGTTGTGTAGTGGAGCGAGGCCCAAAGTTGCCTTTCTGAACATTGGGTGTGACTCCAATGTTCTTGGCCCTTCTTTTTTTTACACATCACATCACACACACACACACACACACACACACACACACACACAGGTTCAACCTCCTGATGAGTCGGTGAAAGTCCAACAAAACAGTCTGGCACAGTCATGGTTTTTTTTTAGTGTATAGTGAATATGACAACACACAACACACACACATCATGAGATGAGTCATATATCATGACCTTGGAGAGTGGCATCAGGTCAGGCCCCACTTTGCTGGTGCTATGTCCGGGGCAAGTAAGCATATATCTGGTGGTAAACTGTTAGGGGCCATGCTGACTTGGCAATGGAAGGCATACATCGGGATCTGGCAATGACACGTTGGATGCCATTAATGTTCATCCCCTAACGACATTGCCTGCTCCTTGCACACGTCCTTGCCGTACCATACTCTTGGATCTGGTAATGACGCGTCAGATGTTCTTATTATTAGTCCTCTAGTGTGAGAGTGATTTGACATTGCCTGCTCCTTGCGTAATTCCTTGTCATGCAGTGAGCGCCTTCTGCTGATTTCAGGGCATACTCACACTGGGACTTTTTCAACTTCCTTGTTAACATAATCGCAGTCACGTGCATCCAAGCCTGGTCGTTTTTTTGGTTCTTTGCTTTTTAACACCAGATCAGGCTCTGAGTCAGAGACGTCCAAGTCAGGGAAGTTGTTGTGTGAGTATGCATGCCCTCATTACGTTCCCATTGATTTTTGTTCCAGCACACCCAGTCTGTGTCTGTTGCTGGCTGCCCCTGTGAATTCTCTCTTTTCTTTTGTTGAAATAACTACGACCGAGCGGGCCGGGGCGGGGCGGGCCGGGGCGGGGCGGAGCAGGGGGGAGAAGTGAGGGGGAAGTTTCACCCACCCTGCCCGGTAGTAGTTATTTCAATAAGAAATGTAGATCTCAGTTTGGTCGTGTAATCCAGCGGCCTAGCTCAGTTGGTTAGGCATGCAAGTGGCATTCAGGAGGTTGTGGGTTCAAGCCCCGTGACTGCCTGTGGCGCACTTAGTGCCAACGGACTGTGATACTCCTGATCACTATTAGCGTGGTCTATGACCAACATGGGTGTGAGTGCGAGTGTGACTGGGTCGTGTGTGGTTTGTGGTGTCTGGGAGAGCGTTGGCCATAGCCTCTGCTGCTACTCGATGAGGGGTGGGGGACGATGAGAACGGGAGGCTCAGCTACCGGCAAAGTGCTCGGTCTTTGCATTAGCCACACCCCCACTGGCGGCCCCACCCCATCTCTGACTACGGCTGTTGGGGCGGGGGGCAACATGAATTACCTCTTTTGAGAGGCCCTATGCTTGCAGGGGTCCCCTCTATATAGTCTTAGGAGTAGTGGTAGGAAGGTAGTGAAAGGCAAAAAATAATTTGAGAGAAGAACATAGTGTAGGGTTTAAAAAAAAAAAAAAAGTTTGGTCATGTAGATTTCAGGCGAGTTCTGTCAGTTGCCATGTCCTACAGGGCCTTCTAGGCCCTGGTCCTTAACTTCCCATGGGAAAACATTGCGGACAAAGCTCCAATCTATTCGTGGGGAGCAGCGTGCTGGGAACTGGGCCCAGCGTCCCATATGGAAATTTACATAGAATTTTGAAAGTTTGAGATACCGGGGCCATTACCCGGCTTAGGCTAAGAAAATTTTGAACGACTTAGAAAATTACTACGACAAACTTCAATTTTGAAAGTTTGAGATACCGGGGCCATTACCCGCCTTAGGGGTCTCGTTAGACACTCCTAAAAGAATCCTAAAATTTTTAGGACGAGTCCTAAAGGATTTTAGGATTTCGTGCGGCGTCGTTACACGCAATCCTAAAAATCATCTTTTAGGATTCGTCCTAAAAGGTCTCCCGCGGCTGGTTTTCATATGCATATACGCAGCCGCGTTGCAAATGTCCGTCCAATTCCCGCCAACGGCTACCGTTCGTCGCCGTTGCCCACGTCGACGAGCAGAAAACCTCCGATGTCCTACCACTGACCCGACGGACCGCTTCTGCACCAGCAACTCCGTGTCGACGGTGCCATGCGCGCGACTCAACAAGTCCGTGAAACGCGGGAATCCTAAAATTTTTCAGTAGGTCGGGGGCTGCTGGAAAATTTAGGACGATTTTGCCTGGGGAATCCTAAATCCTTTAGGACTCGTCCTAACGCCGTTTTCACATTTTCGATCTCAAAATTGGATTCAGGATTGTGTGCAACCAAGACGCAATCCTAAAAACAGGCACTTTGAGGAGTGTCTAACGAGACCCTGGCTAAGAAAATTTTGAACGACTTCGAAAATTACTACGACAAACTTCAGAAAAAGGTTTGGCCACAACAAAACACCCCACCACAGAGGTCCTACAAATGCTCAAAACCCTGTGGATCCCTAGCAACCCTTCTAAAGCTCTCCAGTATATCAGATCCAATGGCTCAAATTTTTCGCACAGCAAGTGAAGACGGCCAGAGCCTAAAAGGGCCCTCATCACTTGCTGTGCGAGTAACTGTTGATGGCTGAGTTTTCTTCCGGTGGCAAGAGGGCCAGGGCCTACAAGGCCCTGGAAAAGAATCCGGCTGTGACTTGGGCCAGATTCAGGCCTTCCCAGCCCCCTCGTGGATGGGCCATGGCTGAGATGTCTTGGCCACACCCTGGCGTGGCATTTTCCCGAAACATGTGCGACTAGACTGCATTTGAAACTATGCCCAGGACTAGTCTGGGAAAACCTGTTTGGATTGAAAATCGAAACTTGGTTTCTAATGGGACATAGTTGCCGCATTTCCCTCCCCCCCCTTTAACCACCACTACCTCCCAGCCTGTGTTTTGCCGACCCTGATTTTCACTGTGTGCCGAGTTCTGCCGAGCCTGGATCCCGTTTTGTTTTTCTTTCTAGTACTCGTGTGAAAAACTAAATAAAACCCACCAATGCTTTCAAAAAAGAAAAAGTAGAAGTAATAGCAGCGCGGTCACATCCATAAAAGAAGAAGGATTGTTTGCATTGACGATAAGCTAAACCGGCTGATGGTGCCAGGATAACTCCGGTGGAATTGTGAGGATCCCCAGCCTCGTTTATGAATTAATTTTGGTATAATAAAACGAAAAAAAAGAAGAAGGAGGAAAAAAACAAAGGGAAAAAACGTCTTTGGACGTCATAGCGAGTGGATACGAAAAGGGAAGTACTCGGGTGAGAATGCCCCAGCGAGGGCGTTACAAGGCCCTGTCAGTTGACTCAGGTCCACGGTAGAAGAAGAATGGAAAAAAAACGAAGAAACCCACCCTTAGGGCAGGAAAGCGGGTCCATGCATTCTAATAGTAGTAGTAAGAGTGCGCCGGCTGTGACAATGTGTCAGCAGCTCCTGCCTCACTGGCGGGCACTAGAAAACACAAAAGAAACAAAACAACAACACAAACAAGACAAGCTGAAACTAGACAAGATGGTAGGTAGATAGGTTCCCGGTAGTACTGATGTGGGAACTACCTCAGGGCATACTCACACGAGGACCAAAAGACCCAAAATCCCAAAATTTGAGTCATTTTTCGGGTCACACTGGAGAGGCTCGCTACCCAAATGGCTCCAACGGTGACCCTTCTGTCAGCGGCCTGCGGGGCAGCGGGCATACCCTTTTTGAGACCACCTCCGGAGGTGGTCTCGGATTACCTATCGGTTTTTTTTTTCTGTTTTTGAGAATTGAAGAGAATTGTAGACGAAGAAGACAGCCCGCCAAACAACTGAAAGTGCGACCAGGAACATTTACGTTGTAGATAAGGCCCAAGTGTTATACTAGTTTTTTTTTTTTCAATCTTTTCGTTTGGTCCTCCCCCATGTGACCGGGCGCACTTGCCCTGAATGCAAAGCGTCAGGGTCGTGACTTCATCCTTTCTGGACGAGGTCCACCCGTGTGACCACACGGGGACCAAATGCCTCAAAAGAGCTGAACCAAATGCCTCAAAATTTTGAGACTTTTGGTCCACGCATGAGGGCATACTCACACGGGGACCTATAATCCCAAAATCCCAAAACCAGGGGAAAAGGCCTGTCACATGGATCTACCAAATTCGCAAATGTACTGTTCCTGTGCCCATTTGTCAGCGGCCTGGGAAGCCGTGCGGCAAGGGATTTTGCGGTCACCTCTGGAGGTGACCGCAAATTCCCTTTTTTTTTCGCATTTTCTTCAAAAATTGGCAAAAATTCATTCACAAAAGTTCTTGCACAATTGGTGGATGGCGCCGTGTGACCAGCCAAGTACCAAATCCCCATTTCTCCAGATGGCCGCGACCTTGTCCCATCTGAAAAGGTCCAGCAGTGTGACGTGAACCATGCCAGAACCTCAAATAGGCCCTTCCCAAATCCGCATATTTATCGGATTTGGGGTCACGATGTGAGTATGCCCTGAGTATGCCCTCATTCATGGCCTTCCCCGACAACTTCCATTGGCGAAATAACCATCGTAGGAGTAGCATTACGTGCGTGTGGCTACCAGTATAGTTCGACTAAGGGTGTCGCCGCACGGCACATGAAACGAAAAACGAAAACAGAAAATGGCCAGGTTCATCGGTTTGCTATAAATAGTAACGAGTGTATTTTGCCACCTTTCGTGGGCAGATGCACTCGTTTCATTTTGTGTCCCGTGTGGTGAGGCCCTAAGCAGTCAACATGGCGTCTAATCCAGCTCTGTCTACACGCAACTGTTACAATTGCGGTCAGCCCTGTCATATGTCACGGTTCTGTCCCCTGCCTGATCGTCGTTTCACCTTTAACTCTGCCGCTGTCAATCCTGCCCCGCCCCTAACATCCCGAACCTACCTGCCCACTGCGCACCGCTGTTTTCCGAGCCCTCTGTGTGAGGGTACCTGCCGTGGGAATTTCGGAAGTGGCACCGGTGCCGACGGTCTAACTGAAGGGAAAAAAAAGAAAAAAAAAAAGGAACAGCTGTAGATTGTTGAGATCGACGGTAGAAATATGAACCAGTCGCATCAGCGCGAACGCACGGAGCGCTCCCGCCTGACAAGGCTCGGCGGGCAGTCGCTTCACGTCCTCGGATTGGCCGAGAGCGTCTTAGTAGCAGTGGAGAGTCAGGGCGGCGTGTGGCGGCGGCCATGGCAGCGAAGCTCTTGTGAGCATCGTGTTCACTGATACAGGAGTGTCTTTGTGCGATAATCAGCACAGCAACATTGAGGCCAGAATAGCCGGTATAAGATGGCTTCAGAAGGAGACCTTCGACATGCTGCTGACGCGTGGCTATGTACTATGGACGATAGCAGACAACAACTCCAGTATATGGTCTCTCTTCTTTCCATCTCCACTCCACCTTCACCAGAGGCTATTGGGGGAGTGACCTCGGTGGGGAAATGGGTGGAAACAGTGTTACAACAGATGCTGGAGATTATCTGGGAGTTGGAGGCGGGGCCGGCACCAGAGCTGGACGCGTTGATTGACTGGCGCCAGGTGGATGATCTGCTCAACGACTGCTATACGCTCCTTGATGAGGGAGGCGAGAGAGGTGCTGACATAGCTAAGCGTGTAGGGGAGACACTGCCAATAACCATGTTGGCAACAGCAGCACCGGAGGAATTGACTTCAATGATGTCATTGACACCTGCAACCACATCGACTTCATCAGCTACATCCATGATCTTTCCTCCAGCGCCTGTCAGCAACAGCAACGACGACAGAACGGACAGCAATGACAACAACAACAATGACGACAACAACGACAGCAACGACAACAACAACAACAACAACAACAACAACAGTGCGATAAACAACAACAATATCGTGCACGACAGTGGTTCAAACGCAGGGGTGATGGCTTCGTGTGCGCCAGACAACAACAACAACGACAATAATAACATCGGCACCACCACCAACAACAACAACAAAGGAGTGGTAAGCGTGGCAGGGGCATTCTTTCCCCCCCCTTCCCCTTCTTTCCTCTCCTTTCCTTTCTCCTTGGGTTTCGTGTTGACCATCGGGGGGGAGAGCGAGAGGGTTGCTGGAATGGTTTGTTCAATGTATTGGAAGGGGGTGGGGGGGAGAAAGGGGTGGGATGGTGGCGCATGGGGATAGGATAGAGATTGCTATTGCCTGACTACAGGGCGGGCGGTACTATTGTCATTTGTGCAGCATCGATGGCAGGGACAGATAATCAGAGGCAAATTGACAAAATTCACGACAGAAGGGCAGATGGATAAATCATTTTTTACAATGGCCAAATTACGAGTCAAACGTTCTTATATTGATAATTTATATAATCATGAAGCTCAGAGGGATCCTTTGGTACCTGTATCCTCTGCGGCAAGTTTGAAAGTTGCTTATGATTTCTTTAAAGAACTATTTAAATCATCTAAAGATCCTACCAGTATCCAAGATGATGATCAAGCTACTTCTCTCTTCTTAGAACCACTTTTCCAGTCGATTACTGATGAACAACGTGAACATCTTGAAAAAACAAAAACTAAAGAAGAAATTTGGACAACCTTAATTCAGATGGAGGAGGACAAAACACCTGGAGTGGATGGTCTGCCTAAAGAATTTTGGGAAGCCATGTGGCCAATCTTGTCACCAGACCTAATGAAATACTATCATGAGGTATGAAAAACAAGACGAATGGGAGAATTTGTCAGTCAATGAATTTTTACCTTATTATACAAGAAGGGGGATAAATCCAATATCAAGAATTCTAGACCAATTACTTTACTTACAGTAGTATACAAATTGTTTGCTAAAGCTCTAGCCAATCGCATGATCCCAGTAATGACAGATTTAATTCATCCCTCACAAACTGGACTTATAAAAGATCGGCACATATAGGATAATATTCTTCTAATCAATGAGATGGTCAAAGTTGCACGACAAACCAAACAAAATGCAACGATTGTTTTTATAGACTTTGAAAAGGCATATGATCATGTGGATTGACGATTTCTGGATGTTTGTTTGCATAAACTAAATTTTGGACCCAACATGCGTAGATGGGTTGAAATTCTACATATTAATGCCACCACATGTATTCTCGTGAACGGTTTGCTATCTCCTGAAATACGTTTTCAGAGGTCAGTAAGGCAAGGCGACCCTCTGACTCCTTTTCTTTTTGTTATTGTAATGGAATCCCTGAGAGGCAACCTTAGAGCCAATCATAATATCAAAAGATTAAGCGTTTCATAAATCCCGGAAGAAGCAATACCAATAACTTCAATGTCTGCAGATGACCTTACAATAATCATAGAAGTTTTAGAAGCAAATATGGAAGAAATAAAAAAACTTTTTGGACAAATTTTCTCACCTTTCTGATATGACAGTCAATTGGGGAAGTAAAACGCAAGGACGGTGGATCCACTCAAATGACGGACGTCCACCTAAATTTCCCAGGGTACAATGGTTGTCATTAGAAGCCCCTATAATAGTGTTAGGTGTATCATTGACGGCCACAGCAAACCCACAACTAATGATGAATGGATTTCGAAACCCGCAATCCAAAAAATGAATCAATGGAAGAATCAACACACTTCTGTCCTAGGGAGGGCACTGGTTATAAATAATGTGGTGTAAGCATCAATTTGGTACAAATCAACAATTTGAGCAATAAGCAAATCAGGAATCAAACATCTTCTAAAACAAGTAACTACATTTCTCTTGAGAAGAAATCATGAGTTTCAAAAGGTAATTCTTAGAGTGACATGGTCTACTCTTATCCAACCTAAGTCCAGAGGAGGATTAGGGATTTTAGACCCCACTCTACAGTGTCAAGCTTTGTCCCTACAGTGGATAATTGACCTCATTTTTTGTATAGACAAGCCGTGGCAACCCCTAGCCCTACAACAAATCAGAAAATTGGCTCCAAAAGCACCACCCGAGGTTCATCCTCTTACTTGGGTAGAAAACCTATTTTGGCAGATCCCTCGTCCTTCCGCACATTTGAGAAATGAAGGGGAAAGAAGTGTTACACGTAGAGACCTTATCTTAGATACTCTATGGGTATCTCTTTTGAAAATGTGGAGGAAATTACCATTACCTAACAAACCTAAACCCGCGCGTTTTGAGGAAATATTGAGACAACCTCTTTTTTGGTAATAGATGGATTACATATGTTAATAGTTGTGTGTATAATAGTTTCACTCCGCCTTGGTCCCAATGGGTAAAGAAAGGGGTCATACGAGTTAAAGACATTTGAGATCTACAAAGGAGAAAATGGAAAAATCCGGATCAACTCAAAAAAATAATTACTTGTGTCCACAAATTGGAACAGAATTTGGACCGTATAACTAGTTTCATCCCTTTAACATGGGTCAGAGAATTAAGAATTTCTCATTTTAGCATAAGAGAATCAGGTCGAATTCTTTCCATTCAATGAAATGTTCAGAATCAGAGTTATTTTCATCTCAGCATTCACTGGATGGAGAACCTTCTAGCCAAAATGCCTCATTACAGAACTACCATTTGATCCGGACAAATGGGTATGGCAGGTGGGTACAAGAAGTAAATCACGTACTCTACAATCTCTAACAGTAAAGGCAACATATCGTCTACTTAGACCCAGGATAGATGTGACATCTATAATAAGGGACCGATGGTCCAGACATTTGAACATAGATATACAAAGCATCAGAAATATAAAATTTTTTAATCAAATAAAAAAATGGTCTGCTAAGTTTTCATCTTTACAATGACAAATAATTCATCGATGTCTTCCAACAAATGATTGGCTTATCAATCGTACCGATCTAGAGCAACGAGGGCTGGCGCTTCTATGGTGTAAAGCATGTCTATCTGTTTTTCCCAAGAAAAGAATCAGAGAAACAATTGAGCATCTATTCATCCAATGTCCCGGAACGGTATTATTATGGAGAAAATGAGACAGTGTGTAGAGAACACTGACATGAATTGACTGGCCATGGGGTTGGAAAGTCATACTACTAGGACAATGGGAACCACAGGATATGCAACTTTCACAATTTCAGAGGAATTTGTTCGAACTTGGTCGAAAAGCCATTCTATGGACATTATGGTACAAAAGGTGTGTCTATGAAAGAGAAGATGTAAAACTAGAAGGTATCGAATTTGCTGAACTAATTATTCAATTTGTACAAATAGAAATAAGAGCACATTAGTCAGTAATACGATCAAAGATACAACATCTCCATAAAAAAAAAGATATAATCGAATGTATTCAAAAATTCAATCAAGATTGGCTGGGAGGAAATGAATGAGGGTGCCTGGGAGAAGTGAAATGGCCGGGGAACGAAGAACAGGGGGAAAATTTAAAACGAGACTTCCTCTTGAGCTTCAAAGACTGGTTTTTGCTTCCTCCAGGAACCACACTCAGATCTCCAGAATTTTTTCCTGATCCCTTCCCCCCATCAGAATCAGCAATGGTGGATTCACAATGGTATCCTCAATAAAGTATGAATGCAACATATCTTGGATACCCGAGACTTTGGTGGTAATCTCATGAAAAAGTTGTCTGAAGTGTTGGGCTATTTTTTAGACTATTTCCAGGAGATAATTTTTTTGTTAGATTTAATAGTGGTATCTAGCGGCCTGGTTTGGCTGAACAGGATAATTTTTTTGTTATATTTAATAGTGATATCTGGCGGCCTGGTTTGGCTGAAGAGGCAATTTTTATCTCTACATATTTTTATAAAGAAACAAAGACTATGTAAAAGGGACGCTGAACCCGGTTTCCAGCAGGTGACGCTCCCCACCAATAGATGGAGTCTCTACCCAGGTGTTAGTGTTGTCTGCTCTTATCAGCAACACTAACATTGGTCGGGTTTATTATTATTTTTTTTTAAAAGAGCGGGCGGTACTAGGATTTGTTCACGCGCATGTTTCGTTCACGCGCCTGTTTTGTTTTATTCCACGTGGCTATTCAGATTCTGCTATATTGGTGTTCTCCCTGCTTGAATTGTTTTTGTTTAATTGCGTTAGCTGGGGGCACATAGTTTTTTTTACAAACGAAAGTATATGCCACGTGGCAGGGCAGGTGGTGCTGTGGTGGCACTAGGGCTGACTATATGATTGACTTGTGCTCTGCCATATGGGTAGTGCGACTTGAGTTTTTCTTATATACAGTGTCACCCCCGCGTGTGTGCTTTTGCTAACTAGGATTCTGGGGGACACATAGGCGCAGGCAACCCTAGATCGAGATTGCAATAGCTCAGCCAGATTTTGTCTAGATTTAATGGCATGCGCCTTTACAACCACGTTTTCAACTGTTGTGCTCCCCTTTGGTTAGTGTCTGTGCTAACTGCTGCTGTTCGAGGGGCAGCTCGTCGTAATTACAAAGGAATTACTAAACACTTTCGCCCTGTTATCAATCTCTTTGCCTATTTGATATCTCCCCTACTCCTCACCGTGTAGAAGATTGTAGTAGGGATACTTGAGGAGTTTCGTAGGATAGAGATGGATTCTGCACACAAACGGGGTTAATCCTTCCTGATTGGGGAAGCAAYCAATGCYCCRTGACTATSCTTACATTCGTGTTATGCAGGGAACCTGCCTCCAGGGGAGCAGTGACTGAGGCTCTTCCAGCCCTAATGGGAAGAGGCGTGTGTATTAGTGTTGTAACCATTGCTATAATTGAAGCCTTGGGCACTGGGCCCTGTTTAAAAGAAAAAAAAAGGAACAAACAAGCCAGAGATCAATCATGTGGTGGAAGGACGTCATGGAGGGCATACTCTGTGATCACATTCCAGAATGCATCTGACCACTATTACGGGGAGAGGGAAAGGTTGCTGTTTTTTCTTTTTTTCTCCTTTTGTTCTTTTCTTGCTTTCGCTGCCAGCAAGGCAGCGCATATACCTCGTGCTCAAAACGCCCTCGCTGAGGGCACAAGGCCTCGTTAGACCCTCCTTGGAAAACCTCAGGAATTAGGATGAGAGGGCTCGTTAGACACTCCTCGGGTGCGTAAATCCTTCGAGGAATTCATCGTTCCACTTATCCTCGGGGAAGAAATTGGAAAACAAAAGTGAAAACATTTCCTCGGGGATTCCTTTGGGATTCCTCAGGCTACAGCCATTTCGACGCGTTCCCCAAGGGACCTCCCGAGGTCCCTCGGAGGTCGAGCATCCGAAAGAATCGGGTTGTCGACGACAGCTCTCTCGACGACAAATTTCGAACTCAGCTGGTCCATTGCTGTTCCTGGCGGCCTGTCGACGGACATCTTCGATCGGCAACGTTCGGCATCGTGGAATTGTCCGCCAACGGTCACCCTTGCCGGCCTGTCGGCCTCCTCGACGTCTAGAAGGGGCTGTCTTGCGCCGGTGCCCTTGGCCTCGAGCGGGAAGGCGCCCAACGGTCGGCAGATTCAAATATTTCAGTCGGCCCCCACTCTCACGATTGCGCAGTGTCTTCCGCGACGGAATACGTTACCCTTCGTTTGTCGTTATCTGTGATCGGCTGTTTGCACCACTGTTCCTCGCCGTTTCCTGGACGTCCACCGTTGTCTTTTAGCTGTTGCCGTGGTCCACGTGCCTTTCATGGCCGACGTCTTTTGGAGGCTTCCACTGCTGGTGCTGGTCGTCCTCTTGCTCGTTGTTTTAGTTGTCTTCCACGTGTGCATTCTCGGTGGCGTTCCACGACGTGCACGCAGAAGACAGTCTTCGAAGAAGGATGTCAGGATGGAGGGGCGACAGGCGATCTGTAGGTCTGCAGGGGAGCAAGGTGGTGGCCAGCGGGCTGGGCAAAGCCCGTCAAGTCGTTGCCATCAGAGCGGTTTGGGTATGCGCACCTACCACATCACTTGCAACCTCTGTCGGATACGTCCGACAAGGAGGCGGATGAGAGACGGTCACGGACCGTTTCGCTGGGAAGCGGTTCCACCCAGGAGCAGGTGGCTACAGAGAAGTGTCGAAGCCATCCACATTCATGGACTGCAGCGGCCTCTTCCGCCGTGCACGAACCGCCGCTCTCATCCTCCCCTTGCTCCTCTCCATTTGACACCGGAAGAGGATGGCGTTCACAGCCACTGCCACCGCCGTCCTCTCCGCCATGCTCGGTGTGTCACAACCGACCTCCCCGTTCTTGTCCATGGTCGAAAATGATACTGTCGATATGGACTTCGCCAAGTACTGAAGACTCCACGAGCGTCGGGGCGCACTACAACGATGGTGCGAGTGACGACCTGAGTGCACGACGTAGATGTCGACGACGAAGGTGTGCCTACGAAGACGACAACGATGGCGATCGTGTGACGGCATGTATGCTGCTTCAGATGTGCACATCCACGTTCGTCGTGCCAGCCGACACGCAACTGCCACCCCGTACCCAAACACTTCCACCGAGGAACGTTGCTACCGTCAGCCGCAAGGGATGCCCACGCAGCCGTCACTCGCTTGCCGAATTTCAAATTTCGAAATTTGAATCCGAGACTGCGCGCCTTTTCCAATGCCATGTATTTTTGAACGCCGCCGACTTTCGAATTCGCAACGCCCACCCGAGATAGACCAACGACATCGGCACGGACACACCTCGCTGGACCAACCTCGACTCCCCCGCCACGTCCGCTTGTCGACATATGAAACTGGCTGCGGGGGTGGATGTCCATCATCGTGCTGGGATGTTCGTGCGTCCTTAAGCGAGGTCCAGTGGCGGCGGCGGGGAGGCCTACCGGGCTAACGAAAAAAAAGGGCGCCAACATCCCTGTTCCAACTTCAAATTTCGAACCTCCGTTGTGACACATCCGTGCGTGAGGCATCCTGGCAGCTGGACTGGAGACTGGGGAAAAACGTCTGTGCGGAGGAGTGATTGGAACGTTGGGGGACGTAGTGTATATGCGTAACGGTTCTCTACTGCGACGTCGCCTTCGTGTTCCGCATGCTCTTCGGGCTGTCACAGCTTAGCGCGAACGTAACGCTTTCGTGACACGTAGAGAGTGCGAGCATGGTCTCCAATGACGAGTAGAAGGTGCAGCGTCGCGGCGAGGGTGCCAGCAGGCGAACGAGTGGTGGGTGCCTGTGCATAGAACAACCATTTCGTCAAAACGGACATATTATATTTTTTTAACGAAATCAAAACCGACTTTTTTTGCCAAAATCCGGTCGGAATTTTTTGCTCCTGGGGGTCCGGCGTTCCCAAAACGCCGGACCCTCTACATGTATCTAGTCTATGGTTGAGACCAGATACCCAAAAAAAAAAAAAAAAAAACATGTAGGGGGTTCGGCGTTTTGGGAACGTCGGACCCCCAGGAGCAAAAAATTCCCACCGGATTTTGGCAAAAAAAGTCGGTTTTGATTTCGTTCAAAAAATATAATATGTCCGTTTTGACGAAATGGCTGTTATAGCAAGTTCTGACGATGGAACGAGAGCTCCCGGATGGTGCGAAGGCATTTACGGCATTGGAGAGAAACATGGTGGTCGCAACTGTGTCAGTCGTCGCCATGTGTTATCGAATTGAGAGAACGACAACTCGCCTGAGGATGAGATTGTTCGTTCGCAGGCAGAGGCAGCTGATGCAACAAGTGATGGATGCACACGATTCTGTATCGTTATTGGAATCCATTATGCAATTCTGCTGCGCCATGGCATCGGGTGTGATCCCGCAGGCGATGCCGAGATGGTGGACGAGGAGAAGGACGGGAGGGACATGGGAGGATCTTCAACAGTTTGACGATGCGGCGGAGGGCTACTACAAGGAGAAACTGCGGAGTGGAGTTTGCTTGATCTCCGACTGTTTGTCTGCTGAAGGTTTCCCACTTGTCCATCATCGTCTTCCTCAACGTTCGTCGTTTTTATCTGCTGTCAGAAACCCGCACAACGACGCACACGGGGAACAACATGACAAGGAGCAGGAGAAGAATGGCCAGCAGCAGGAGCGGGAACCAGCGGAGGACGCCTGCCATGAATCGCAGCATGTGAGGCGTGTACCAAACAAAGATTGCATCAATGCGCCCGACAATAGCCAACAAAACACCCTAGGCAGATGACTATAGACGACCTACAGTGCTTCAACATCGCTTGTAGAAAAAGAAAAAAAATCGACCGTTGGACACCATGGCCGGCGACCCACGCATGAAAAACCCTCCTCCGTGAAGCGCCTTGCAACTGAAGAACCACCCTCACACATTTTCATGCCAACGGTAACTGTGGAAGGCCGTTAGGGTCCTGTCGGGTACTCGAGGCCGGCGATGTTTGCCAAATGGACCTCGGACGACCTGTGCACCAACATCGACTCCAAATTTTCCTGTCGGCGCTCGCTCGAGAACACTCCGTCAATCGCGGGTCCTTGAAGGCTTGAACCCAAGGGACCTCGCGAGGACCCCTTCAATTCAAGGACGTTTTGGCTAGGGATTCCGAGGAATCCAAGAAAATCTTTCAGGACCGTTTCACATTCATTCAAGGAATTTGGTGAATTAGGAAGCGGTGTAACGACGCCGATTTCCTAAAAATTGGATTTCCAAGGAGGGTCTAACGAGGCCTATACTCACAGTAGTGTCGTTGAAATGAATCCAACCACTTTCACAGCCAAAGCTTGCCAATGGTTAGCTTTTCTTTTTTTTATTCTCTTTTTGTGTTTGAAAGTCTTGCTTCTCGTGTTCTTCGTTCTGCCAAAGTGCCCTCACTAAGAGCAAACTCACACGGAGTACTCAAAAAAGTGTATCTAATTACAATCACGGCCAAAGCTTGTTTTATTTCTTGGGACGTGCAGATTTGACATGGGCCCAAAAATTTGAAAACCTTCTGACGCTCTAACCTTGCCCCGAGCCCGCGTTTTACTTCTTGTGCCGACAAGTTATTTTGCCACAAGGTTGAGGCTGTGTACTTGTGCTTTAGTGCTAGTA
Source organism: Chara braunii (assembly GCA_003427395.1). NCBI lineage: Eukaryota > Viridiplantae > Streptophyta > Charophyceae > Charales > Characeae > Chara > Chara braunii. The sequence goes on from BFEA01000031.1 coordinate 163,361, forward strand.
CGACTATAGTTCATGCGCAGAGCGCTCCACTTTTAATCGTGCCAGCTGTTGAAGTGAATATTGGTGGCGACAGCAACCATGGTTATGGCTATGGAGGCGGTTTGAAACCTCGAGTGGAGTCCCTCGAGGTTACCGTGACATCCATTAAGGTGTATCAAGATGCGGAGTTGGCACGGGTGCAGATCAAGAAGGAACAAGAAGAAGAACAACGAAGGCAACGTGAGAAGAAGGAACGTGAAGTGTTTCATGTAAAGATCAGCGAGGAGATTGGAAAGACGTTGGACGTCGTTAAGGAACCATTAGAAGGGAAGAAAGAGAGTGGCAATGAAGAGTCGACCAAGTTGTGGATGGAGATCGAAGAACTAAGGAACTTGGGAGGTGCCTCCACTTCGGAGACAAAATTTGAGAGATTCAGGAGGAAGCAAGAGGACGAAAAAACCTGTTTTGAGCATCGACTTGCTATGATGGAGGAAGAGATTGCTAGGCTGAAGAAGATGAATAAAGAAGCTACCGCCACTGCAGATGTATGGAAAGCAGAGGCGCTTCGACCAGGCAACAAGCATGGGAGTATTGTTGTCATGACGACACAAGTCCCTTCCACCAAAACACAAGCGTCTGTTACTCCTATTCCACTGCCCTCGAGCGATAAGAAGAAATTGAAGGAGCTGGTTGAACATTAAGATCACGAGATCGAGCTCTTGAAGGAATGCCGCCTCCGGGAGCTGAATGAACGCCGTCAAGCAGAGCAGGAAATGGATCGTTTGAAAGAGAAGATGGCTAAATTGGATATGGGAAAAATAACTCCGACAACCTCTAATCTGAAGGCACGGTTGGACAAAGTGGCCGCTGCAACGGAAGATAAAGGTAAGAGACTGATGTCCCCTACAATGCTAGCGGTGCTCGCCAGAGTCGCCAATGACCGGGAAGCTTTCCTAGTTGAAACTCGAAAGTTTTTGCGACCTAAGACGAAGAAGGATATTCAAGCCATGTGTGCGGAGGAAGACGTTGTTTACGCCGTCCAACAAAAAAAACCAAGGAAGAGATTGCGATCAAATGTGCCGATGTCGCATTTGGAAATTGGAATAACAAAGAACATTGCAGGGAAACCAGGAGGAGTAGTCATTCACAATGTCTCTGAGAATGCTTAAGAACCTTCCAATGACAACACTTAGGACAACACTGACTTGACTACTTCGTAGCTTTGTGCACGAACGGGGTGTCAATTTGGAATATTCTAAGATGTTGTGTAAGAATTTGTTCCTTGTCCTCTGACCTCCTTCAGTGAAAGTTGTTGAACTGTAACTTGAACACGCTCCTTTGTATGTTGGTTTTGTTTTTGATCCTCGTTGGGCAAATTATGTGGGGAATCGAGTTGAGTGGTTTTCTGCTTCGTCGTTTTTGTAATAAATTTGACTTTGACTCTTCATGCAGACCTTTGGTTTATGCTTTGATATCTTCGTGGTGTAGACATTCATGCATAAGAAACACTTCATGTGACTTGCATACACGATGGATTGAACATGTTTATAAGTCGTGTAACTGATTGGGAGAGGTAATCGTAAAGATCGGTTGTATCGTTGGTTGTGCAGAATCTGATGTGGACCGCATGATTACATTGCCACACCATTGTGCGTATGTTATGAGGCCCTTAGGGTGATTTCGTTGCTTGTGAAAAGAAAATATTCCGCTCTTTTTATAAATATATATATATATCAGATCAGGTTCAGCCTCCTGATGAGTCGGTGAAACTCCAACGAAACAGTTTGTCGCAGCCCCTCGTTTATTGTCCTCTTCTCCCTCTCTGCGTACGGTTTACCATGCAACTCTATTTGACTGTATACATCGTCAAACAGAGTTGCCCGGTAAACCGTAGGCACTGGGCAGAGAGGAAGAAGAAGACAACAAACGAGGGGCTATATATATATATATACATACATATAATATAGCTACAGGTGCTACACTATATTTGCCCCTCAATTTTTTTTCACCTTTCACAACCTTCCTAACACTACTCCTAAGGCTACACAGGGGACCCTAGCAAGCATAGCTATCTACTACTCTGGGGGGAGGGAGGTAATTGCATGTTTGCCCCTTGCCCTTATGGTTTAGGGTGCAGGGTTGGGCCCACCAGTGGGGCTCGGCTAACACAAGAACCGAGCATTTGCCAATAGATGTATCTCCCTTCTTATCTTCCCCGACACCTATCCAGTAACAGCAGTGTCTAAGGCGAACACTCTCCCACTCACCACACACAACCCACTCACACTCGTCTATGTGACCGTTCGAACGTGCTGAACGTGCGTTCACGTTCGAACGCGAGCGTTCAAACACCCGAAGGACGTGTTCAAATGCGTCAAACGCGCCACGCACCACGTGGCGCGATTTTTTTTAACGCAACCCGCCCATCCGCATGCGCGCGTGGCGGACTACGGGTGGGGGGTTTGGTTAGTCAAAAAAAAAAAAAAAAAGTGTATATTTTCATGTTCTAGTCGTAGATTCATTCGATTTTGCTCATAAAATGGATGGTTGTTTGATTGATTGATTGATTGATTGATTGGTTGGTTAGGGGGGGTCGCCCACCCCCC
>BFEA01000031.1:166714-192681 GCA_003427395.1 Chara braunii
CACACACACACACACACACACACACACACACACACACACACACACGCGCGCGCGCGGCCCCTAGCCCACCCCCTAGCGCCAAAACCCATCTGCGCAAACGCGTCAAATGCGTTTACCCGTGTTCAGTAAACGCTCGTTCACCGCGTTCAAAACCTGAATGGGAAACGCGCGTTCAATGAACGCGCGGTAACGCAGACACCCGTATTCGCAACCGTGTTGTCTGAAGACCCTACTATTACCAACTCGGAGCATCCAGCCGACTCTCTCAGTTGATTGACATCAAGTGTAACGTAGGCGACCATGCGGATTGAACCTACGACCTCTCAATGCCACTTGCATGCCTAACCAATGAGTTAGGCCGCCGCTAAAAGATTGGTCACTGTGAGAGAACTAATTCGATTTCCTTTTTTAACTGGATTTTGTTCGAAGGATGTGATCTGGCTTGGAAGTCTTTGGGGATTTTTTGGAATTTTAGATTGTGGTTTTCTACATGGGAGGGGTTCCATCCAATGAAGTGGGATTGGAGGCCCCTGAATTTGCAGCTCTCTGACTTTGTAATTTTGCTTTGGGCACTGGGCCCCTATGTGTCCCCCTCAGCCGCGGCCGAGGAGGCAGGCCGAGGCTGCATGACCGAGTTTGTGCGCAGCCACACCAAGTCTGGCACCGCACAAAATGGGGCGCACGTGCTGTTGCCGAGCGCATCGGTCCGACACCACACAAAATGGGGTGGGACACTCCCGGCCGCATCACGCAGGAGTTGGTCTATTCCTCATCGCGATATATACATGGAGCTTCCGCAAACCACTCTGGCCGAGTGCGTCAACAATACCTCTCGCGAGCCCCTACGACAGGATAGGGCCTACGCGAGGCACAACTTACCTCCACCTTACGGGAATTGTCACCTCCCTTTGGTGGGTGTATCCCCGTTGAGCTACCAGTTGTCAGTACGAAAGCTAATCAGTTGCAATCGCAGAGGTGGGCCAACCGAGGGCGTTTCTCGTTCGCTGTAGCATAGGGGGTACGCACGGTTTTACTCCTCTATTGGACTTGCACACGAACCGACGCACTGGGGGGTCCCAAGCGTGATTCATCGTCGGTCGACTAGGATGCATCCCACACACCACACGCACACCACTCTACTCACACACACACACGGAACGATACAAGACAAACAACACAACAACACTCCTAGTCCTTTTTTGTATCCTTCCCATAACCTTCCGACTCGGAAATCAGACAGACGACATGCGTGAGACTTGAGCGATGCATAAATGCGATGCGCGTTGGCTTTGCCGTTAGTTGGACGAAAACCCACACATCGTGATGCGCGCGATGATCATCCCCGCTCATCCGCATGAGCCATATGGTCACCACGAGCATGATTCTCATTGCGTCGGCAATGCTCTTCAACCTCCGTACGACACCCGCCTGCCATCGATCCCCTCCTTCATGCTTACGATGTCGGGCGGCCCAAGCCTTACGCCGTCGTTTACTTCCTTGACAAAGACATCTGCCGGTAACCGAAGTGGAACACTGCAACCAATTCGGACACTTCTTTTTTCAAGATTGACCAAGGCAAGACTAAAAAGGATGACATCGGAGCCGAGAAGCTAAGAGAATGTGATCCGATGATCGAGGGAGAACTCTCTCGAAGGGACACCGAAAATTCCATGGCCAGAGAAAATCTAATAACTATAGCAGCAAAAAAGAGACCGCAAGCGTCGGACGAGTGACAAGGAGGGGAGACAGAAACTCATGTTCGAACCTTGGCGACATGTGAAACAAGAAGGAGCATCCGACTCTTGCGGCAGGCATTTGGGGAACTAAAACGTCGACGACAATGGGAGGTCGGCGAGTCACCGCAGAACCGAAAACAGGAGTAGTCACTAAGCCGACTCTAATGAGGCCCTCGCATTTGGGACATGAGTCGACACTGAAGAAAGAACGACGGGCCCTACAGCCGAAAGACGGCCTCAGAAAAGCCGGATCTTCAAAATTCCTGACAGTTGAGCCCTTTTCGGTTGGCATGTGACCATTTGGGACCCAAACAGGCCCGGAACTAGGTTCGGGAGGCAGGCCTGGTACCGCGGCGCTGCAAAGTTCCCAACTTTGGCAGCACTCTGGGCTGCTGGAGCCTCGTGAGGCTGGGCCTGACAAACTATAAAAGCCCAACCGAGCCCGGGAACGGGGGATTCTCACTTACACACGGAAAGGGTGCACGGGCTGGCACACGAAGTGTGTTGGCTCATAAACGAACGGGGAGGGCAGGACACTTCCGGAGGCGCACAAGGCTGACACGGGTGTGCTGGCACAGGGGAGGCGCACTCACAGGGGCACGACAGAGCTGGAGAAAGCTGGAAGGAGCCGGGAAGACGCACGAAGGAGTGGGAAAGACAGGGGAGACGGAGACTGCATCCACTGGGGGCGAGCGGAGGCACCCCCCGACACAGACGGAATTGCTGCCTCTATGGATCCCTGTTGTTCCTCGACGCCTCCAAGACTGGCGCTGGAGACTTCGATGATCACGCAAGAGTCGTCACTTGCCCGCCGTCGTCGTCGGGATGGGGGGCGATGATGACTGTTTGCGAGGCGGCCGACGACCTCCCGCTACACAACCCGAACGACAGATTCACGCCGCCATCGCCTTCGTCACCGCCGAGCCCCTGCTCGAGGAGTTCGGTGTAGGATTGGCCATAACCTCCGTTGCGGCTTCCACACAACTCTATAGCCACCCACTCTTGGGTGGACCCGCTTCCCAGCGGCACGGTCCGTGACCGTCTGTCATCCCCCTCCTCGTCGGACGTGTCAGACAGAGGTTGCAAGTGCGGTGGCAGGTGCGCGTACCCAGACCGCTCCGACTTTGAACTCCTCGACGAGCTCTGCCCAACCCGCTGGCCACCACCCTGCTCTCTTTCAGAACTGCAGATTGCCTGGCGCCCCTCCATCCTGACGTCCTTCTTCAAAGACCGTCTTCTACGGGCACGTCGCGGAACGTTGCCGAGGTTGCACACGTGGAAGACAACTAAGAGGAGCAAGAGGACGAGCAGCACCAGCAACGGCAGCCTCCAAAAGACGTCAGTCATGAAAGGCACGTGGACAACGACAGCAGCTTGAAGACAACGGTGGACGTCCAGGAAACAGCAAGGGACAGTGGTGCAAATGACCGATCGCAGCTATCGACAAAAGCAGGGTAACGTATTCTGTCGCGAAAGACACTGCGCAATCGGGGGAGCGGGGGCTGACTGAAGTATTTGAATCTGTCGACTGTTGGGCACCTTCCCCCTCGGGGCCAAGGGCGGCGGCGCAAGGCAACCCCTTTTCGACGTTGCGGAGGCCGGCAGACCGCCAAAGGGGATCGTTGGCAGACAATTTCATGACGCCGACTGTTGCCGACCGAAGATGTCCGTCCACGGGCCGCCGGGAACAGCAATGGACCAGTCGCATCGAAAATTGTCGTCGACAGAGTTGCCGTCGACGCCCCGATTCTTCCTGATGCTCGAACTCCAAGGGACCTCGGGAGGTCCCTTGGGGAACGCGTCGAAATGGCTGTAGCCCGAGGAATCCCCGAGGAAATGTTTTCACTTTTGTTTTTCAATTTCTTCCCCGAGGATAAGTGGAACGATGATTTCCTCGGGGGATTTACGCGTCCGAGGAGTGTCGAACGAGCCCCAATGTATCGATTAATTCTATATTATCAATATGGAAAAACAACACCTATAGTACCCGATTCAACTACCGTAATCATCCCTAACCCTAAAAAATGCACGAAGCAGAACCCGTAACCATGACTAATACTCAACACAAAATGAATTCCCAATTAAGAACTAATTAACCAAGACCTCAAAAACATCAAGAAGTGTTCACCTCAAAAAATTAAACCCCATTTCGAGCAAAGCAGATTTCCAGTAAGCCGAATGTCCAACTCTCTCCAATCCAACAGCCAAAGGGAATTTCAGTCAAAAGGCAACAAAGGGGGGCAAGCCCACTGTGGGCTGCAGCCAATGAAGATTATTCAAAATGACATGCTTGATGGGGGACAACATCAAGCCTGTCATTATGGATAATCTCCAGAGTATTATTCGATTATAATGGCAGGTCCATTGACCAGTCTCGGTCAACCAAATGGCTGCCAAGTGCCAGGATTCCGATGTATCAATTGATCCTATATTATTAATATACAAAAACAACCACACGAATTCCTGACGTATGCCCGATGCAATTAACGTAATAATCCCTAACCCTAAGTTATCTACAAAACAGAAACCATAATCATGGCTAATACTTCAACACAAAAAGAATTCCCAATTAAGGATTAACTAACCAAACCTAAAATTATCAAGAAATGTTCCACTTGACAATTGGAAGATCTTAATGAAAATCACGTCAAAAAGTAAAACCAATTTAGCGATGGATATTTTGCAAAGGAGAACACCAACATTTTTATTGTAATCATCATCAGGGTAGCCGCTTCAGATAAGAATCGATAATTGTGGAGGGAAGAGGGAGAAAGAAGGAGCATAAAGGAATCGGAAAGAGGAGGGAGAGGGATATCGAGCAGCAGCAACAGAAGCAGCACTGCCAGCAGGAGCAGGAGCAGGAAAAGGAGGAGGGGAAAGAGGAGGGAGAGAAATCGCAAGTGAAAAAAACACAAGCGGCTGGTCGCAATAGATCAATCTCAGTCAACCAAATAGCTGCCACGTGGCAGAATTGTGACAACAGTAGAAGGTTTTCCAGATTAGGAAAGAGGGAGAAAGAAGGAGAATGAAGCAATCGGAAAGAGGAGGGAGAGGGAGATAGAGCAGCGGCAACAGAAGCAGCAGGAACAGGAGGAGGAAAAGGAGGAGGGGAAGGAGGAGGGAGAGAATCGCAAGTGAAGAAATCACAAGCGGCTGGTCGCAGTAGATCAATCCCAGTCAACCACATAGCTGCCACGTGGCAAGATTGTGACAACAACAGAAAGTTTCATAACCTCATATCACACCGATTCGTTTTCTCACCAATCAACAACAAATCGCTCTTCACTTGCCACTCCTTCACGCCGACGATTCCCACGATCAATGTAGGAAGAGTAGCCGGATACCTTGCCACTATGTACATCATGAATGGAGGAGCTACACCTCGTAGTTGCACCCACAATTCGTGGCAAACCTTGATGGAGTGAACCTCCCTTCACCAACAGCAGCACCCGACCAAGGCTGACGCAACAGCGATGTATTTATGGAGGCTCCATATCTGTGACTAAGGCGAATACCCTGACCTGTTCATAATACTGATAAGGGGGCCGTCGTCCAAATTCCACCCATGCCTGCCAACCTGGCAAGGGGGAGGGATCATGAGAGGGACAAGACAATGTTATTCGGTCGCAGGGGAGTTACCCTCCCCACAATACTCCCGGCGTCCGCAACGGCCCTGGCCGTATGCTGCCGCCCTCCGACCTCTCCCAACTCGGGCCCACCCTGCATAGTGTGGGACACACAATTCCGAAATGGTCTGCGACCTGCCGAAAAATCCGGCCCTAACTCACAGGGCCGTGGGTCCTCGGGTGTCGGAAAAAAAAAAAAAAAAAAAAAAAAAAAAAAAAAAACCACCAGCTGTGCAACCCCTGTCTCTTATACACATCTAGATGTGTATAAGAGACAGACGCAGGACAGAGATGGATTCTGCACACAAACGGGGTTAATCCTTCCTGATTGGGGAAGCAATCAATGCCCCGGGACTATGCTTACATTCGTGTTATGCAGGGAACCTGCCTCCAGGGGAGCAGTGGCTGAGGCTCTTCCAGCNAAAAAAAAAAAAAAAAAAAAAAAAAAAAAAACCACCAGCTGTGCAACCCATGCAGGAGAACCCAACCTGACATCCAAAGCCATATCCTCCCCACCCTTTCTTTTTTCCCTCCTTTGTTTTTCAATTTCACCTTTCACAACCTACCTACCACTACTCCTAAGCCTATACAGGGAAGAGTTGGAAAGACCCGCGGGGCGGATAGAGATGCGCTAGCGCTAGCGCCCTGACACCAGCGGACCGGTAAGACCCAGGCGCCAGCGCCCTAACAACGGCGGACCGGTAAGACTTGGTGCGCATCGGCCCCCGCGTGAGCGAGGGCCCTCGCTTCTTGTGGCGAGGCCAACCACGACAAGAGTGCCTAGCCGCGCTCTGTTTCATCTAGTACCATGAACCGCGCTTCTTGTGGCTCAGTCCTCCATGCGCGAGTGGCCCCTAAAACGGCCACTAGAGGGGTATGCTAAGGCAACTCCCCTTAACGCGGGGCGTCAAGAGTCTTAAAGACCCTTTGTGAATAGGCGTATACCCTTTCCCTAGGAGGTGGTCTGGGACACCCCTCGTCCTCGCCCGAACGAACCTCGGATCTCAGAAGTCAGGCTGGCTCCACCACAACAGCATGGTATCCCGCCGCATAAGCGGTCCATTCCGAGTCGTTAGAAGGGCCGACCCCTAAGGCAACGAGCCCCCGCCTCAGATGCCTTCTAGGAAAAGGAAAGACGTCTGCCACGGCAGGCAACAAGGTCCCTTGTCGCCTGGCGTCGAGGGTAACTCAAACGAAAAAGGAGATCACAGAAGAGAAAATCATTCACACAGACGGGCATAGACAGAGGGGGTCATTCGGGAAAGAACGGCTATCCTCAGGAAAAGTCTATGTCCAATTGATTTCTTCTTCTTTGTGTGATCGCTTCGTTTCTCGTCGCCTACTAACTTCGCATTCCTTCAGCATACATACAAGTGAGCAACAGGAAACAAGCATCATTCTCTCATTGCTATTGACATGGTGAAGTTCCTTTTTTTCAAGCATCCTTCTACCTACATGCACATCAGATCAAACAACAATTTCAAAAGAAGACAATGCAAGTTCAAACTTACGTCAGACTCCCATTCACACGTGCAAACACACATTTCCTCTACCTTTTCAGTGAACATTCAAAGAACAGGGTCAAGCAAGTGCGGGTTCACACAGATGTGAAGGGGTCTGAGTCATGCTGACTGACCTTGAGTGAAGTTGAAGAGATGGCTCACTCAAGAAGACCATGTAAAATCACACCCCAGAGAAGACAGTCGTCACAACGAGTCGCCCGCAAAGCGATCCACACTACTCCCTAGAGCGATCGCTTGCCGTGACAACCTTTCAACACACAATCACCTCCCAACAATTTGATGGCGTCTCAGCGCCGCCGTCACACCAACCACACCACCACATCGTCGCCGTCAACACCAGAACGCGCTGCCTCAAAATGTCCCTCACAGTCTAAACAAAACGGGCAGCGCTTCCGCGTCACCACCGCCGACAAACCCGGCGTTGTTGCCACAAAATTTCAGCAACGCTCCGTTGTAGTAGGTTTTAGTTTTTTTTTTTTTTTTTCCTTCTTGTCCGTTGGCAAAGCCAATGGTCTCTTCCTGTCGTGGCCTACCCACGACCTGTTGAAATGCAGACCCGGGTTCGAATCCACGGATTCGAAAAAAGAGAAAAAAAAAATATATATATTATTATTATTATTATTATTATTATTTTACGCGTGTCATTCTTTGTGCAGGGCCATGCATATCTCTCTGCGCGGCTGTTCCGGACCGTGCGATCTCACCGATCGCACGGTTGAAAACGGCCGCGTCCAAAAGGCTGGGCCGCTCCAAAAGGAGCTTTGCCCAGTAGGCCTACATGTCACGTTTGATCCCGGTATCTGCCAGGTGAGAGTTTGGCATTGTAACCTACTGGACTAGCTCCTATCACGACAGTGATAAGAGCAGCTTTTTTATATGAAGAGCTTGCCCAGCCAGTTAACCTCGTGCCGTGGCCTTGCAGGCTCTGCTTGCCCGTAGCCTTGCAGGACCAGCTTGCCTACGACTTTGCAGGCCTCGCGTGCTTGTGACCCTCCATGCTCAGTTGGCCGCGTGGCCTCGACATCAGCCTTTCAACCCCCTCGCTCAGTGTCAACCCGCACGCGACTCGGGGAGTAAAACCCTTCTTCCTACGTCGCGGTCCTACCCCCAACGCACCCCTCTTTTTAGCCTACTTAGGCCCTGAATCGCGCGGCTGTCATTATTTTAGGTAGACTAGGTCTAACTTTAGTTTTTCCATGACCGCAAACTACCGCGGCCTCGTCGAGAACCGCGGACGACATTGTCGACTCCCGCTGTCTTGAACGGATGTCGATGTCGTCACACGTCAACGACGTCCTATGTCAACGACGCCAGGCTTTAGGTCTCTCAGTTATGCGGTTGGTCTGAACAACTTTGGCAACGTCAATCTCATCAAGTCTTTCAATCCAAGAAAGAGTCGAGCAGTGTCTGACCTTGAAAAACTCGGGCTTTCTGTCCCGACATCGGTTCCCCCTGCTCGACTAGCGCTTGGGGAGGGGAGCCCCTCAGACACTGGGCCTATGCTTGTGCCCAGCAGATGTGTATGACTCCTTCAAGTTTATTGGCCACGTGGCATCTGCTGTTGGTGACGTGGCTCACCGAGACGCGTGGGCAGGGGTAGCGCCAGCTGTGAGAGAGACGAGGACATATATACGGGCGCAACTCTTTGGGAACGCGATGGAGCTGGTGGGGGAGTTGCAACATAGAGATATTCTTTTCTACACGGAAAACGACGTCTCGTATCCAGAGGATGGTGGGCTCGATGACGAAGACGTGGTCAGTTACTATGCTAACCTTTGTGCCGCATGCGTGGATTAGGAAGTAGATAGTAAGAGGGGCCGTGAAGGGGATGTGTGGGACAGGGATGAACATGAGGGGGGGCCTGGCGAATGGTGGGAGAACCTGATGGCGCTATCGGGGCAGAAACCCCGGTGTTTTAAATGTCGGACGATGTCCGACTTAGTAAAGGGTTATCCCGACTTCATAACTTGATGAGATGGGTTATCTACCAGAAGTTTATTCAAACTCAACCTATGACTGAGAGACTAAAACTTATCGAACCTAAGACCTGGCGCGTGCGGCATCTGGAAGTGGCGACAAGAACTGGCGGCGTGGCCGGTCTTTTCCCATATTTGGTAAGGCCGCACGGATGTTTATACCTATTCTACCTAAAATAAGGATGCGCGGCTGCTAAGCCGCGCGATTCAGAGCCTAACAGGGCTAGAACGAGTAGACACGCCAAGTATAGGACCGTGCCAGAGGAGAGATGGGTCACCTATTTCTTTTGGGCTGCGTGATTTGACTCTGTTCAGGGCCTGAAGCCGGATACGTGGCTAAAAGGGTGCCTTACCAGGCTATCGGGCTAAGCCCCCACCTGTCGGATGGTGGGGCGCCGATTTGAATGGGTGAGGGAGGAGTAAGCCTGCCTAGGCCAAGATTCAGGCAGCCCACTGGGCCACAACCCTTCAAATAGAAGGGTTCTGGGTATAGCTCCCGCAATAGGAGCTAGCCCAGTAGGTTATAGTGCAGGAGTTCCACCCTGCAGACACTAAAATCGAATCAACTCCTTTTGGAGCTGGCCATTGTAGTTACTGTCAACGCGGTCGGATCTAGTCGTTTGATCGTGAAGATCGCGCGGCCCAAATCGGCCGCGCAGATCAGCATGGCCCCTGCGCGAAGATGACACGTATAAATTGTAAAATAAATAAAAAAAACAATTTTTTTTTTTTATCGAATCCATAAGGATTCGAATTTGGGCCTGTATTTCAACAGTTTGTGGATGTTCCGTGAATGAGCAGGCATAAGCCAACAGTTAAAAAAAAAGGAACCTAAACTATGTGAAGCGCCACATGGCGCAGAATGAAGTGACTGGGGCACTGAAAACCCCAGTGCACTCGATGGCGCCCATGAAAACGGGCGACCGTTCCTTGTGGCTGCGAAGTCTTTATTTGTTCGGTCTAGCGTTCTTCTCGACGCGGCCCGAACTGATCTTGTATGATTAGATATAAGATGTATTGATTTTATTTGTTTTGTCTCCAGAGATAATTGTAAAGGGACTAGGATCATTTTATGAATTTCACGTTTGGTTGAGACCGTCCTATTCGACCGACGTTCGTTTCGTACCTGGGAGATCAACGCCCTAGGGAACGGACAACGTTCGGGTCCACTTGACATTTAACCAGGCGTACCTATACTCCAACGAACGAGCAAACGCCCTCGGCTGACCTATCTCTACAGTTGCATTTAAAAGCTTCCGCATGTGGATCAATAGCTCGGTAGGTATACACCCCTAAAGAGTGGTGACAGCCCCTTAGGGAAGGCAAGTTTTGCCCCACGAGAACCGATCCTGTTGTAGGGGACCGTGGGATGTACTACTGGCGCACCTGGCCAGAGTGGCGAAGGAGTGATGCAACCACATCCGTCTCGCCGCTTCGGGGGATTACCTATGCATTGTCCCAGGTTGTCTCTTTATAATGTTTTTGTTCAACTCCTGCGTGACATGGCCGGGAGGGCCCCCGCGCTTTGCAAAAAGACGGGAGTCGATGCGCTTGACAACGCTCTCTTGTCAGGTCGGAGCTTAGAATGCCAACGTTGACGGTGTCACTCACCTGCACCGGGGTAATGGAGAGCAGGCGGGTGAGTGGGAGGTGGCATAGGGGTTCATGGCAGAGGGGGTAGTTGTGATGGAGGAGAGGTAAGGAATGGGCGAGATCCGCGAGAAGGGTGGGAAGGTGGACAACAACAACAATAACAACATCAACATCGACGGCGAGCAGCGAATGGGCGAAACGGGCGTGACGGGAGTGAAGGATGATAACAACAACAACAACAACAACAACAACAACGACAGCGACAACAACGAGATGAAGGAGATGAGAGAGAACGATGTCATCAACAACAACAACAACAACAACAACAACAACAATAAAGACAGCGATGACAATGATATGGATGAGATGGTAGAGAACGATGACAACAACAACAATAACAGTGACAACAACAACGGCGGTGAGCAAGGATTGGGCGAAATTGGCGAGGAGGGCGAGAAGGATGACAACAACAACAACAATGATGGTGAAAACAACAACAACGACAACATCAACAACAACAACAACAACAACAACAACGGTCACAAGATCAACAACAATCACGATGACGGCGGTGACGATAACCACGGGAGCAGCGGGGCAGAGAGGGGTTGTTGTGCATCCAAACTCCTTATCTGCATCATGGAGAAGTTGTCGCCATCAACGCAGTGGGGGGGAATTAGTAGCATGTTGGGGCTGGTGAAGTGGGGTTTGTGGTTGAAGGTACTACTTACTCTTCCCCCCCACCCCTACCTGGTGTTTTCTCATCCTGATTCGTGTCTCCTTCTCTGGCATCGGGTGGGGATAGGATAGATGATCTCTCTGCGTTGATTAGGGTTGATTAGGGTTTATTAGGGTTTATTAAGGTTGATTAGGGTTGATTGTCGCTCATCTCTCAACCCTCAACTCTTAATCATGAAAGGATTGTTGGTGATTACGTTTTTTATTTGCTAGTGAGTATATGTGCGATATGACATCTATTCACATCATTGAATAGGGATATATGATTCATGAGCAGAAGGTCAATCCTTCCCGTGCCTGGGGAAGTAATCAATGCCTCTGCTCTCTTCGGAGATGGAGGTGAGCCAAGAACATATATACAGACTGGTTGCACACATCATAGCATAGTGATGCTGGACTCGGTTTCCAACTCACATACATTACATCAATTTTTGGGTTTCACTTCACATCTGTCTTAGGGTTCAATTTTTTGGCTTGATTGATAGGATTGATAGAATTGGGCTTGATGTCTCGCTTTCTATGGTTATATGTTAGGTTAGGGGATAGGGTTTTGCCTTCAGGGGACATGTTTTATCGATGAAAGAATATAAATAGATTGGACGATGGCATATATGGATTGATGTACATATTCCACATGTCTTATGGTCTAGCCCTGGGTGCGGGCTCCGCGGGAGGATTAGCGACCAGCGCAATGCTCCTTCTAGGTCGTTAGAGATAAGGATGAGGTCAATCCTTGATTTTGACAGACGTGCCGGGTCTCTATCTCTTACGCATATGAAGTAACGCGCCTGAGGATGTAATTGGCGAAAGGAGTCGAAGATTGAAAGTGTTTCACAGAGTTCGGCTATCATTCGTTCATCTTCCATTGCGGCGAAGGAAGGGGATTCTTGGGCGTTCCATCTGTCCAAGGTCCTGTCGGGGGTAGCATTAAAGTCCCCTGCTATGACGAGGGGGATGCCTTCCGACACTTGTGCGGCCAGCTTCCCCAGAAATTCCCTTCGTTCACCAACGGTGCTGGGTGAGTAAATACAGAGTATGCATAGTAGCTCCAGTTCCAACATACCGAGGACCGATACCCACCATCCCTCTTCCTCATCTACGACCCAGTGAATTGGCTGAAATCTGGAGTCCGGAGGGACCCAGATTGCTACTCTTGTTGAACCTGGTCTAGGTGCGTGGGCTCGGAACGTTGTGTGAGGCCAAACCATCTTATGTGCTCTGTTACGCTCCGGGGTGTCTTGTAGGTGGGTTTCCTAGACGCAGGTGACGTCCGACCATCGTCTGCCTCCTACTCCTCTAAGCTGGTCCCAGATAGCCTGACGCTTTTCAGGTTTGCTCGACGCAAGACCATTTACATTAATGGATCGTTGATCAAGGTCGGCCGAGTTAACGCATTTCTGCCATGCCGGTTCTTACGATATAATGTTTCTAAGTCATCCATTGTATCCCTTATTTACAGTGCGTGCCATGGCTTGTCGTCCCATCTGTCCAAGAGTAGAGTTCTCTTCCTCACCAGCTTACACAGACATCTACATATATCGCCCTCTGACCAATACTCGTTGGCTATGACTTTTGCACATTGAAGATCCAGCAGTGCATTGTGATTAAACCAACGTAAGTTGACTGTCTTGTTGGTTTCAAAACGCAGGAAGAGGTCGTTGTTGGCCATTTGATAGTCGCTGGTTCCAAGCAACCGCACTCCCGCTCTTGCGCCCGGGGGGTAGTGTGAGGGGATAAAGGTGCGCATTTGGAGGAAAAGGCTAGATCAGGGTCATGACTTTTATAAGCTAAACACATCCCTGCTTAAAGATCCAACCTTCACGCAGATGATCCATGGCGAATGGAACTTCTGGCGTCAACAGAAAAATATGTTCGACTCACACCTAACAGGGTTTAATAATGGTCTAATATATCTAGCAAAAAAGTGTAAGGATCTGTCCAAAGCCAAGACAACCCAACGACAACAGCAAGAGATGTATACCCATAAAGAACTAATAACCCTGGAACAACAAGCAGATTCACAATCTCTCACCACCACTATCCACGATATTAAGGACCGCCTTTTACAATACGCATTACATAGATGGCAAGGAATCAGAATTTGGGGAAAGATGACCAAATTTGCTCAGGAAGCTACCATGGATACCCATTTCTTCTCCATGGCCACAGCGAGGGCTAAACGAACAGTCATAGAAGCCCTTTTTGACCCAAACAACGATGAAATCATAGCTACTGCCACAACACACTGCACACTAATTACTAGGACCTTTTTCAAACAGCTATACACGTCCCAGATTCCAACCTCCCAAAAGGGACAGGGAACTGGAGGAGTTCTTAGCACCAATGGATCGGCACCTCTCCCCACAACAGCGAGAACAACCGGAGAAAACCCTGTCAAAAAATGAAATATGGGCAGCACTCCTCCAAATGAAAGAGGAAAAAAAAACCGGCATAGACGGATTCCCTAAGGAATTTTGGGAGATCATGTGGCCAGAATTGAGCTCGGACCTATGGAAGTATTATCAGGAGGTGTGGAATGCCGGGGAAATTGGAGAAATTGTGGGTTAAGGGGTGCTATCGCTGCTATACAAAAAAGACGGCAAAATGAACATTAGGAATTATAGACCTATTACTCTACTCACAGTAGTCTATAAGATGGTGATCAAAGTGCTGGCACATTGTATGACATCTGTCCTGGAAGATGTCATACACCCGTCTCAGACAGGGTTCATGACCGGAAGGAATATACAAGAAAACATCTTACTAGTTAATGAGGTGGTCCAACTAGCCCAACGGAATAAAGCAAACGCGGCCATTATATTCATTGACTTCGAAAAAACATACGACCATGTTGACTGGGAATTTTTGGACAAATGCTTGGCACGAATGAACTTTGGACCGATCTTTCGACGATGGGTTAGGATCCTTCATCATAATGCCACCACCTGTGTGCATGTCAATGGGTCGATAGCGCCCCCCTTCGAGCTTCAGAGGTCTGTGAGACAAGGGGATCCCATTGCGCCCTATCTTTTCTTGGTAATAATGGAAGCACTCTCGGCCAACCTCAGGCATAACAAGAACCTCTCTCGCATGAAGATCACGAACATCCCGGAGGAGGCAGTACCGATCTGTTCCCTTTTTGCTGATGACCTCACCATAATGTTGGAAGCGACAGACCGTAATCTGGAAGAAATCCAAATTCTCATGAACCGGTTTTGTTGGCTCTCCGATATGGCAGTAAATTGGGGGCAGAAGACGGTAGGATGGTGGATGCACCAGCAAGGAGGAAGGCCTCCTGAAAACCCACGAATCACATGGCTCCCCCTGAAGACCCCTTGAGAGTTTTGGGAGCCCTCATTACAGCAAAAGGGAAGCCGGCAACCAACGATGACTGGCTGACAGGACCGACAAACGCCAGACTAAAACAATGGAATAAAAAACACACATCGTTATTTGGGCGGGCCCTGGTCATTAATAATGTGGTTTTGGCCACACTTTGGTACAATTCGATTATATGGCCCATGAGCGACGGGGGGCTTAGGTCACTAAAACAGCAACTAGCAGCTTTCCTTTGGAGAGGGGACAATAATACCCCCACGCAATTAGTCGAGTAGCTTGGGACTCAGTGATCCAGCCCAAGACCAGAGGAGGGCTAGGAATTGTGGACCCGGCCACTCAATCCCAGACCCTTACATTTCGCTGGCTACAACACATTATCTTCTTTCCGTCCTCCACCTGACCCCCCCTGGCCTTGGCGCAAATCGCTGCCCTAGCACCTGAGGCCCCCCAGAAGACTGACCCCCTGGTATGGCTACAAGACAGATATTGGAGGCTTCCAAGGAAAGATAAGAATGGGAACCCCGCAAGCACACATTGGCTGCGTTTACTTCGCACATGGAGGAAGTTCCCGCCGCCCGACTGACCCAACCCGGATCGGTGGGAAGAAATCTTCAGACAACCGCTGTTTGGGAACCGATTGATTCCGGATGCCTTGGGCCAGGTAAGATGCAGCTCAAACGCCCCTTGGAAAGGTTGGGTTAAACATGGTGCTTGCAGGGTAGGGGATCTGTGGGACATAGAGGCAAGATGTTGGAAGAGCTCAGAAAGGATGAGGGCATGGCTACGCTACTGCCATCTCACGGAATCGGCGCTAAACGAACTCATTGAAAGTTTCCCTCTCCAATGGTATAGCATCCTTCGAAAAGGGCCTCAATTGAGAGAAGGAGATTGGGTTTGCCTACCCGATCACAAGGAAGAGATAGGACAAGTACACATTGTAGACCAATCACAGGCCCTAATTGAGATTTTCTCCGTCCAAAAGGATGACACTCTACGGGGCAGCCAGGATCCTTTTATCTGGAAGGACAGATCGAACATATATCGCATCAGAGTCCTGGACAACGGCAAAGGACGATGTGCCTACCGCCCTACAACCCCGATTGAGGACCTCCCCTTCGACCCCGACGAGTGGCATTGGTCCCAGGGAGCCACGACTAGACAAGGGCCGACAAAACAACTAACACTTTACAACCTAAAAATCAAATCAGCCTATTGTATGCTCCGTCCCAAACGAAGACTGCGGGAGACGGTTGAGGACAAGTGGCATCGACATCTTAACGTGGACCGAGACTTGCTCAAGCCGATCCGTTGGTTCACTCAACTTAGGAATAAACCCGCTAAGATCTCGGCCCTTCAGTGGCAAATAGCACACCGATGCCTGCCTACAAACAACTGGTTGATAGATCACACTCGGTTGGAGCAGCAAGGTCGGGCGTTACCCTGSTGCCATAGTTGTCTCATGGGYWACCCGGGGAGGAAAAGGGYCGAAACAATTGAACATATCTTCCTCCAATGCCCAKCTTCGGTTTTRCTCTGGAGGGYTTGGGACAGGATCTGGCGACAYATTGTCCCCGRTGCAGAATGGCCATKGGARTGGAGGGCTATATTACTAGGTCATTACCCCCCGATTCGGGGAGACACATTCGAGGAGAACATGTTTCATTTGGGCAGGCGGGCGGTCCTGTGGGTCATCTGGTGGAAGCGTTGCATTTTGGAAATGGTAGGGGCAAGGGTTGAAGAAGGAGAAGTCACAGAACAGTTACGCCTATTAGTCCAACATGAAATTGCTGCCCAGTGGAAGGCGGCCAGAGACAAACTTGACCAAATGAATTCCTGGTCTGACATCAACAAGATCATCTCCCGATTCAGTCAGGATTGGTTGGGAGGGGAAAGAAAAGGATGGGTGGCGGAGGTAAGATGGTCTGCGAATTGCCAGCAGGGAGGAGAGCTGCAAGAGGGACACCGGATGGAGATAGCAAGAGATTATCAGCTGATCTTCCATGAGTGGACAAACCTTGATCCCGGCGAGAGGTTACGCCCGGCTCAAGAATTTGCAGACCCCTTCTTCTGAGGTCCCCTACTCCTGCTTCCTTCTGTTCTCTTCTGATCTCTGCCTCCCTCTGTTCCTTCTCTGGTTCCGGTCCACTTTCTCTGATTATCCCTGTTTATCCCGGCTCATCTCTGTTCACCTCTGTCTATTCTGTCCCTTCCAATACAAGTCCAGTCTAATGGTTAGTAGAGCGACAGCAGCAGATGGATACACTGCAGGATTGGTTGGATGAACAGCACCGATATGCGGCGCTGGACCCGGTTTCCAGCATTGGCAATGTACTGCCTGTTTCAGCTTTTCGGTTACAAGTTCAGTCTAGTGGTCATTGGTAGGATGAACAGCACGGATATGGGACGCTGGACCCGGTTTCCAGCATAGGCAATGTACTGTCTGTCTCAGCCTTTCTGATAGTCCCAAATATAAAGAGGCGCCAGATGGATTGGATGAACAGCACAAATATGGGACGTTGGACCCGGTTTCCAGCATTGGCAAAAAAGACATTGATCTGAACTCTCAGCACATGATCCTCAATATACAATAGACGCCACGGGGAAAGTAAAGGGTAGGCCGAGGCTGGGTGAAGGAGGGAAACTCCACTGGTGCTCCCCAGTGGCCTGCCACCCATTACCCTGACCTGGCCACAGGCTAGGAAGGAGGTTACAGTTTCAACATGGGACGCTGGACCCGCTTCCAGCACAGTGGTGTCCTTTTCAAATGGAACGATTTGTCAAGATGTATTCAAGGGATGCTGGACCCGGTTTCCAGCAGGTGATGCTCCCCACCAATAGATGGAGCTGGTTTCAAAAAAAAAAAAAAAAAAAAAAAAAGGATTGATGTACATATACAGACAGTTCTTGATTGTGGAACATAGCTACACACCACTGTATAGGGACGCTGGACCCGATCTCCAGCTCACACACACCACATCATTGTACAGGGATGCTGGACCCTATTTTCAGCTCACACACATCACACCATTGTACAGGGACACTGGACCCAATTTCCAGCAGGTGCAGCTCCCCACCAATAGATGGAGCCTTCGACGCCGTGTGCCTACTTATCGGGGATGCTCTTATCACCGCGCTAAATAGGTTTCCCGTATACGAAGTTTTACAAAAAAAAAAAAAAGTATATACAGGGAAACCCTGCAAGCATAGCTACCTCTCACAATAAAGGGGATTCATGTTGCCCGCTGCCGTAATTGGCGGTGGTAGGGTCCTTGGCCTTGGCCTCCCTATCCGTCATACCACCCCCCTTCCCAACCCTTTTTGTTTATTTTTTCACCTTATAAAAAGTCCAGGTTGTTGTAGAGGCTCGATGCTAGACATGTGACAGTCACCCTCGGTAATCGGCCATTTGGTTATCTAGCCCACTTCCCTTCCTGCAGGGGACTGCCACACCTCGATAACCTTCCCCTCCTAGGTGTACCTTCATCTGAGCCCCCCCCTTCCCCCACATCCCCATTACCTGACCCCCCTACCCTGCTTAAGGATTGTCGGCCAAGTCTGGACCTCCCAAGGACGCATCAGGAGCAGTTGTAGACAGTGTGAGCACGGAGCCTACAGCACAGCGGACAGGCGAGGGATCAACAAACTTCAGAAAGATAGGGGCTTGGGAGTAGGAGAGGGCAAACTGGGTGCCAAGCTAACCCCTGTGCAGTAGCCGGGAGAAGGCAATATATATATATATATATTTTCCCCCTCTGATACAATGACCACTAGCCCCCACATGTTCTCTCGTGAACATGTTTCTGGCTGCTATGGGGTTCCCTGTATGCCTACAATTAGGAGTAGTGGTAGGTAGGTAGTGTGAGGTGAAATTGAGGAAAGAATATAACTTTCAAAAAAAAAAAAAAAGTTACAAACATTTTGCTGCACATATGAAGCTATTGGGACGCTGGACCCGGTTTCCCGTAGGGGACGCTCCCCACCAATAGACAGGAGCCTCCACGTTCGACACCCACGTTAGGGGGATGCTCGTATCCCCCCCTAAAATGGGTGCCCCCTGGGGGAATCCAACCAACCAACCACAAAAAAACAAACAAAAAAAGTATCTTATATTATGAAGTTTCTTTTTATTATCTTTTGGAATCATCTGTTCATTGGCCTGTCCAGATTCTACAGGTAATTTTTTTTATTTTTTTTTAAAAGCTACATTCTTCTCTCAATTTCACCTCACACTACCAACCTACCACTACTCCTAATTGTAGGCATGTGGGGAACCCTGTAGCAGCCAGAACTGTGTTCACGAGAGAACATGCGGGGGTGCTCCCGACCTGCAGGTGGGAGACACCGGCTAGGCGACAGCCAGTAGCATCAGGGACCATGCCAACAGGACCAATCCCTGTGCCTCCCCTCAGGTCCCAACTTGGAAAAAAAAAAAAAAAAAAAAAAAAAAAAAAAAACATTTCATGCATGGGTGAGTAAAACATGCAATCAGAGTCATACCCCGCACAATACAGTCATGCCACACACAAGATGCCACGCATAATGATCATGCCACATACACTTTGAGACGCATCCGCATTCAACGACAGCATAAGCATATTGAGGTTGAGACAAGGTCGCAACCAACGACTGCTCGAGAATCCCTTCTCCTCACCACCTTTCTCCTTCCCTGAACTACGCCTGCTTACCACTACCCCGCCGGGAAAACACCCGGAGCCCTGCCATCGAAAGAGGATGAGTGCGTCGACTCCATATTATTTATAGCTATGGTACCTACTTCACACATACTATTGGACACTAGACTATGCTGACTCCTCACAGAGCAGGGTGGCTGTCAACGCCGAAACCGCGTCACGGTTCCTCTCGAAGTTTGACAGAATCGTCGCGAAGAATCGGTCAGACAATGCGCGGAATTATTTTCGCAGAGTAAGAACCTGGACTGGAATCTGGGACCGAATTGTTGTATTCCGGTCGATACGGGTTAGCCACCCAGTAATTGCAGCCATCTTTGCTTCCGACAGGTCCAGGATTCGGAGTCTTGTCCTGTCCAGAAGGTGATCTCACCCGAGGTCCAAAGTGTCTCCTCATTTTTAGTTCTCTGAAAACACCCCAGATAGAGGTAACGCTGCTGCACCTGCAATTTACACCCAAGGAAGTTCCAGGACCCCGATTTCTCATCGGTCCTCTTCAGGGTCAGGGTCTTCGGAGCAGAACAGCAGTCAACAGAGTGAGAGTCCTGGAAGAAAAGGGACAGAGGGTGGCCTTCCAGCCAGATAAACCAATCCAGGATTTGGCCATGGATCCAGCAGAATGGGTATGGCAGGCCCCCCGACGGAGGGGCGCCCCCGGAGCAAGTCACATTAGCCTGCACCTCTTAACGGTCAAATCAACTTACAAAATGCTTCGACCCAAACGCCATCTGAGCGATACAATTAATGATAGATGGGCCAAGCAGCTAAATATTGACCGCTCTCTCCTGGCACTGATTCAATGGTTTAAAGAACAAAAGCATAAGCCAATGAAAATTACTTCCCTACAATGGCAGATAGCTCACCGCTGCCTGCCGACTAACGATTGGTTGATTGACCGAACAAACCTTGAACAAAGAGGCCTGTTGCTCCCATCGTGCCAGCGATGCCAGAACCTCTTCCCCTTCCATAAGAAGGCAGAAACCATTGAACATATCTTCATGCAGTGTCCGATCGCGCAGCTCATATGGAGGTGGTGGGACCGTATTTGGCGGAAGATGGAACCGGATATTCCCTGACCCTGGTCATGGCAAACCATTCTGGCGGGGCATTGGCCCCAGGCAGGGACTGCCACGCCCTTCATCGAAAACATGTACAGAATAGGTAGGAGGGAACTGATGTGGGCACTCTGGTGGCAAAGATGCACCCTAACCATGGAAAAAGTACGAGTAGAGGGCGCAGAGATCATAGAACAAATCCAGCAGCAATTACACCTAGAACTTACACGTAGGTGGGTAGATACAAAGGAACAATTGGACCTTTTTAAACGAACAAGGGATGTCAGGAGAAAGATAACGGAATTTTGCAAGGACTGGATAGGGGGGAGAGGGAAGGTTGGATTGCAAAAGTAGTATGGAGTGGGGACCAAGAGGAAGGGGCACATAACTTAGAAGAAATGAGAGACTACAGGCTGGTTCTCAAGGACTTGACTAACATTGAGGCCTCATTCCCATTACGCCCCTCCACAGATTTCCCGGACCCCTTCCCCCCCCATGCCCTGTCGCTGACAGAAATCCTGGCCTGAAAGAGATAAAGATATCCTGTCCCTCCCCCACCCACTTGACATTTCCCAACTTGTTCGTCCCTCCTGGCCACACAAGGAACCCCTCCCTGGAGCCCCCTAGGGAGGATCCTGCTTGCTAATCACGCCTACCAACCTCACTGATGCAGAGACAGTAGGCAAGCTGGCGGGATGGAACAGACAGACCCTAGGACAAGTATCAGAATTTACAGAAGTCGGGGGGCGTCTCAAGAGTGCAATAAGGGGAAATGGCTATTACAAGCCAATCACGCCTGCCAACTTCACTTATGCAGCCAGACAGCTGGCAAGCTGGCAGGTGGAACAAACAGGCCCTAGGATAAGTATCAGAGCCTACGGGAGCCGGGGGACTTCTCAAGAGTGCAATCAGGAAATGGCTATTACAAGTACAGATGACAGCAAGCAGCCGGTTCACTGTATCAGTCCCGATTTTTCTACCTGGCGCCCTCCCATTGAGGGTGAAGAGATACAGAGGTGACAACAGGTTTCCAAGGTCTACACAGAGCTGCTGAATTAAGGGTTATTGGACGACAACACAACTTTACACAGCAAGCCCCGGTGCCCCCCGGGAGTAGGAATCTGGCGCCGAAATCACGGTGAAGAGCCCCCCCCCTGCTCAGTCCATCCCCTGGTCTTCAGGGCAATCAATGCTGGCAGGTTCTTTCTACGTTTTTTCTGATGTGTTCTGATGTATGCTAGTTGTATCATACTCATAAGGGACGCTGGACCCGTTTTCCAGCAGGTGGTGCTCCCCACCAATAGATGGAGCCTATCCCCAGGTGCTAGTGGTGTCTGCTCTCATCAGCATCGCTAACACTAGAGGGGTCTGTTGCTTCTTAAAAAAAAAAAAAAAAGGTCAGGGTCTTGGGGTAGCACTGTTAAAAAAACTTACAAATTTTCCTTGCCTGATCGATAGTTACCTCGTTTTTCTTTTGGAAACCAATAATAATGGACACGTCGTCCATCAGCCTGACCCCTTGGATCAGGCGCCTGACAGAGCCCAAAGATACCAGAAACCGCCACTCAGCATGCGCACACATCAGGCATGCTAGTGGCGGGTTGGTGCTCTTCCCCATTGGTATTCCAAGAACTTGTCGCAAGAGCAGTCCATAAGTTTTTGTATACATGTGTCGAAGTTCAAAAATCATAAAATCACGAATTTCTGAAAACCTTACTCTCGACCATTTCACTCCTTCCATTTTTCTAAACGTAGCTCCTTTCCCTCTGGGATTAACGTGAATCTCGTGTTTATTGCTGAAACAATAAAAAGCCCACTCCAACACCCCGATAATATCTTGGTGGCGGAGGCGGCTAAACATATATTTGATATCATATGAAGCCGCCATCACACCCACCCCTTTGTAAGTACAATCCAGCACTTCATTGGCGCGTTGCAATCTCTTGGAAAGGTCTCCGACAGAGTTCAGGTTGAAGTGAATCTTTTAGGGAAGCGAAGTGAGCAGCAAATTTAATGCCTTAGCCATCTTTCAGCAGATTATATTCTTGGGATCACGGAAAGTGGGGCAAATAGGCCTGAAACGAGTCAGGTCCTTTTGCTTCGGTTAAACGTAGGCAGTGCCTACTCTTCCTCCTCCTTTCCACTTTCCCAAACAATTAAGACTAAGTTCATTAAACTTCTTCCTCACCTGGAGCCATGTTTCCCCCTCACTGCTTTGTACATACAAGTACCCTTCATTATATACAAACATGTCATTCATAGCATCGTAGTATATACGAGGACACATCAACACAACTTCACCTGGATTACGGTCAACCAGGGTGAAGATCAGCTCCGAGTAAGTCTCCTTCAGCCTAGTATGCACTTCATTCAAAGAGACTTCCTCCCTCCTACTCTGCGTCATATTAATACGACACTCGGCATCCTCTAAAGTTATAGACACTCGACTTCCTGGACCCGGCTTCCACTTCTCGAAGCCATCCTTCAGTTCGTTTGTCAACAACTGAATTCTTTGTCTTTTTTGTGTCTTAGGGATATTGTTCGAATTTAACAATACCCTTGGGATTCCCAATACCTGGCTCAAACGACATCTGACGTGTCCATCGACACGTGGTAAGTCATATCCCAGACAAGTGCAGGCCTGCACATCCTAGGTGGCGGCCTTGCGATGGTTGCATAGGATATCCGCGATAGATAGGTTCTTCACCCATACTACCTTGATCTGCTTCTTCATAAAATCACTGATGAAAAATGGAAACCCAAGATGCTCAATGAATCTTACGTTACTGCCACCATGTGGAGGAGCACTTGAATAACCTGATTGAAGCTATCCCGTTGGCCTGGTACCAAACCCTGAAGTGAGGCCCCATCTTAAAAGAAGGTGACTGAGTAGCAAGTTCAATGTCTCCATATAGGGTAGGTCTGATACACTTGGTTTCACCACATTCTGTCATGATTGAACATTACACCAGAGCAGACACTCTCCAAGGCAGCACATTCCCCTTCGAATGGAAGGAGAAAACTTCTGTGTACCGGGTGAGAATCCTAGAAGGGAAAGGACAGAAGGTGGTGCTCCAACCTCTCAAGCCAATCCAGGATCTGGCCCTGGTCTTCCTCGTCCTGGTCTACACACCAACAGGGTGTTGGGTGGACTTAATTCCTCCTCTTCAGTAGTAACAATACGTTTACATTTGCCAGCCAGCGTTAGTCGTCCAGTTTGGAGACTGATTTCGGACACTTCTTCTTCGGTTGATGAGTATGCATCTTCGTGGTTTCAGTGATGTTTCCGAGCTCATCTCTGTCTTCTGAATCGTCTGCTCCGACTGCTCATTTCTGGGGAGTAAAAAACGTCATCTTCGTCGTCTTCCTGCTTGTCATCCCACCGCTTGGAAAACTGCATATTCACCAGTCGTATTAAGCGCTCGTCATTTTCTTCTCTTTCTCTCCGGCGCTTCTCTTCTTTCTCCAACCTCCATTTCTCCTTCGCCTTTCTTTCCTTCTCCAGTTTCTCTCTGTCCTCTTTATCACTCTTCTTTTGTTGCTTCGCTTCCTCCTTTGCTACCAACAAGGTAACCAGATCCTTGATGCTGTCCGGGCATCAGTCTTGCGAGCGGGAGTCTGTCGATGACAACCTCCTAACTGGTTCCCACCATTGAGTTGGCGATGCTGATCTTCCTCTAAATCGTGGGTCGTATCCAGATTCTTTCGGTACCTTGGCTTCCAGGGCTTCATACCGATCTTTCCAATGTTGCCAGCAGTCGCGGGCATAGTGCCCCAGTTGCTTGTAACTGTAACATGTTGGAGGTCCTCGTATCGGCACCTCTACGCTTCCGGATCCGCTTCCTCCTTATTGACTTGTTGACGCCATATCTTCCTGTGCGACCAGCTACCTGTTACGCTCTCTTCTTCTCCAACACCCGTTCTCATGCAGCCATGCTCTTGTCTTCACGTGCTTCCACACGATGACTTGACCACCACACGAAGTATCTTTCCTCCGCAGGTTACCAAGGACTTCAACATGGGTGACTAAAACATGCAATCAGAGACATATCCCGCACAATACAGTCATGCCACGCACAAGATGCCACACATAATGATCATGCCACATATACTATGAGACGCATCCGCATTCGATGAAAGGATAAGCATATTGAGGTTGAGACAATCCAAGAGGTCGCAACAAACGACTGCTCAAGAATCCCTTTCCCTCACCACCTTTCTCCTTCCCTGAACTACGCCTGCTTACCACTACCCCGCCGGGTAAATACACGGAGCCCTGCCATCGAAAGAGGATAAGTGCGTCGACTCCAGATTATTTATAGCTATGGTACCTACTTCACACATACTATTGGACACTAGACTATGCTGACTCCTCACAGAGCAGGGTGGCTGTCAACGCCCAAACCGCGTCACGGTTCCTCGCGAAGTTTGACAGAGTCTTCGTGAAGAATCGGTCAGAGAAATTCTTTGCGCAAAATTATTTTCGCAGAGTAAGAACCTGGACTGGAATCTGGGACCGAATTGTTGTATTCCGGTCGATACGGGTTAGCCACCCAGTAATCACAGCCATCTTTTGCTTCCGACAGGTCCAGGATTCGGAGTCTTGTCCTGTCCGGAAGGTGATCTCGCCCGAGGTCCAAAGTGTCTCCTCATTTTCAGTTCTCTGAAAACACCCCAGATAGGGGTAACGCTGCTGCACCTGCAATTTACACCCAAGGAAGTCCCAGGACCCCGATTTCTCATCGGTCCTCTTCAGGGTCGGGGTCTTGGGGTAGCACCGTTCAAAAAGCTTACGAATCTTCCTCGCCTTATCGATAATTACCTCGTTCTTCTTTTAGAAACACAATAAAAATGGACACATCGTCCATCAGCCTGACCCTATGGATCAGGTGCCTGTCAAAGCCCAAAGATACCAGAAATCCCAACCCAACCTCCTTTTCACCCCTAAGTTTGTCGTTACGCCCAGCCCTCCCACAGGTTCCACAAAACTCACAGCCCCGATTTTATTTTTCTTTTTTTTTTAATCGCAGCCCGGATTTAAAAAAAAAAAGAAAAAAAAAAAAGGGCGACAGTCTTGAGATATATCCACAGGTGACCGGCCCTGGGTAATTCGAGATCGTTATGGAAGTTATTATTGTAGATTATATGTCATGATCATGACTTATTGAGCTTCCTTATTGAGCTTATGTTGTGACAGGTATGTTGAGAATTTTTTTGCCTCTGGAAATCTCGTGAAATTGAGGGTCTCAACCCTGATAAGCATCGTACTCATGACTGTCAGCTATGATGATTCTGCCTAAGAACTTAACCTGAGAGCTCTTTTATTGGATGTGTATTGGGTGTTTCCCTACCGGCCGCAGCAGCAGGACCTGAGCAGCCACTTCCACTTGGCCCGATACTCGCGTATTGCAACGGGTTACAGGGAGGCACAACTCGCCCCAGCGAGTTACCAGTGTTGACTGGCCGTGGCCACCAATCCTTCAGGCCACTGAAAGTGACGGCAACGGGAATAGAACCCAGCACCTACTGAGCTAGCCGACGGGACAATCGCAGCCCAGATAAACTCGTAATCATAAGATTTCCAACGGTCCTTGGGGACATCCGTTAATATGGGAATGATACAGAGAAGGGTAATTAGCATGGCCCCTGCGCAAGGATAGGATGACACGCTCCCAGCCCACACCCCCGCCCCC
>BFEA01000031.1:193393-219300 GCA_003427395.1 Chara braunii
CCCCCGGACCCCCGGACCCCCGCCGGGGCCCCGGGGCCGGGGCTCGACAACCCTGCTTTTGAGAGATGATGGCATTCTTGGATTTGCTGCTTTTTAGAGATGATGACGTCATTGAGGAGATCTTGTGTGTCATAGGTGCACCTTGCCTTCCATATCCTCAATGGATCCCTTGATTGGCACGTCAAATAGATACTGGAAGCCAAAGATCGAAGAGATTTGTCTCCACGCTTCTGTGTTTGCTCGCACTTTTTTTTTTTTTTTTTTTTTTTTTTTCATGCACTATTTCCTCTTGACCCCACTTGATACGGTCCCTAATTAGATCTTTTTTTTTTCTTTTCTTTCTATGATAATTATGAAACACCACCAGGCATCCCACGACCTAGTTAATGTAATATGGGCCTTGCCACACCACACCACTCTCGAAATGTGAAAAAGACAAAAATGTGGCGGTAGCATCTGGCCATGTTCTAGCCGGAAGTTCATTCTCATTTTGCACGTTCTGAAGTGGTGTGGCCATCTGGTGCGCGCATCTGGCCATGTTCGAGCGGGAAGTTCATTCTCATTTCGCACATTCCTACAGTGGTGTGGTGATGCCCTATATCGTCAAACAGAGCTGCCCGCAGTGCCCAGAAAACCGTAGGCAGACAGGGAGAAGAGGACAGCAAACGAGGGACTGTGACAAGCTGTTCCATAGAGAGTTTCACCTACTGATCAGGAGGCTTGTATATATGTATAGGGCCTCAACAGACCACTGTAGAAAATAAAAAAAGTGTGGGTGCATCTTCCACAGAAAGTGGCAAGATGCATTGGTTCCTATTTATAGTAACAAATGCATCTTGCGACTGTCTGTGGGAATATGCACTCGTACTTTTCCCGTTTGGACAGTGGTGTGCCGAGGCCCATAGAGAAGGGGCCCATGAGCCATAGAGCCTGGCCACACTACTCCCGGAAGAGTGGTGTTTTTGGGAGTGCAACGTCGCCACGCCACGCCAGTTCCCGAATTGGCCCTCGCCAGTTCCCGAATTGGCCCGCTCCAGTTCCCGAATTGGCCCGCGCCAGTTCCCGAATTGGATCTGTCCGGTCGAATTCGGGCGCTGTCAGAATGGGGCTCCCGAGAGCACTCCCTCCCGAACTCAACGCCTGCAAACTTTAACCTGCCTTTTCGAGAGACCTCCCCTCCTTTGCTCCTCCGAGTTTCGTCCCAGACGGGACTGGAGCTGGAAGGGACAAACAGGGATTTCTGCCAGACTGCTTCACACCGATGGTGTCCACATGTGGCAACTGACATTTTTTCAGACTTGGAGCGCGGCGCGGTAGAGAGTGTAGTGTGGGCAAAGGCACTCTCGAGCAGATTTTCACTTCCGTAGCACTCCCGAAAATTTTCCAAACTCGGGAGTGGTGTGGCGGGGCCCATAGGCTGAGAGGGAGAGGAGGACAACGACGAACGAGGGGCTGTCCCAGACTCTTTCGTCAGAGTTTCACTGTCTCGTCAGGAGGCTGTGAGCCCTCTACAGTCTGCAGAGTCCCTGATAGTTGTCTCAGCTTGCCTGTATCTATTTATGGGTACGGTAAAATATGTATCTGCATCACCAACTGAGACATCAACTGGGACATCTACATGTCTCAGTTGGTGAGACATACCAGTGGCATTCATGAGGTTGGAGGTTCAATCCCTATTTGCCTTATATACCTTGCTGGGCAAGCTTGGCGCCCGCCACCTAGACAATTAGCCTTTTAAAAAAAAAAAAAAAAAAAAAAAACTATTTAWAAATTATAATGCTCTATATAAGAGTCTGCGTAAACCATAGGCAGAGAGGGAGAAGATGACAACAAAAGAGGGGGTGTGACAAACTGTTTCGTCGGGGGTTCACCGACTCGTCAGGAGGCTGAACCCTCAACAGTCTGCAAAATCCCCTAACTGATTACACTGAAAGTGATAAGCCACCTTAACCCTGGCTGTGGTTAGGCATCAACGACTGCCCGGCAACTGATACCTCTCTGAGGAGGTGGGGACCACCAACCACTGCCCTCAAGGTGCCTGTGACGAAAATCAAAGCAGACTATCACTCACCCACACCAGATGGAAAACTCTACAGACTGTCTGTTCACACTCCATCAAAAGCCAGCAAAACACCCATGAAACAGAGAAAGGTTTGTCACAGCAAAAAAATACACTCTAGACACGCCGCTGGCACTAGAGCCACAGCATGGCCGCGTAGTGACGGCCCCGATATATATCCTGACGAGTGGGTGAAACTCCGACGAAACAGTTTTTCACAGCCCCTCGTTTGTTGTCCTCTTCTCCCTCTCTGCCTTACCGGGCAGTTCTGTTTGACTATATATCCACGCATATACATATATATATATATATATATATATATATATATATATATCATCACAAAAAATATATATATGAGAAAACTAGGACCGTAGTAGGGCACAATCACCGTTTTCAGTTTTAAATGTGTTTCTGTCATGACTTTGCGAATATTGCTCCAAAGCAAGGAAAATTGTGAATGTATCTAACCAAGCTTGAGGGTTGGGTGGGGATGTGTTCTATTCGAGGGATGCCTGAAGTGCATTTAAAACTGAAAACGTGACTGCGCGGCAGTTAGCCCTATATATACACATATATAGGGTTCAGCCTCCTGAAGAGTCGGTGAAACTCCGACGAAACAGTTTGTCACAGCCCCTCGTTTGTTGTCCTCTTCTCTCTCTCTGCCTACGGTTTACTGGGCAGTTCTGTTTGTGACGATAATTATATATATATATATATATATATATATATATATATAAAATATATATATATCATCAAACAGAGCTGCCCGGTGAGCCGTAGGTAGAGAGGGAGAAGAGGACAATAAATGAGGGGCTGTGACAAACTGTTTCGTCGAAGTTTCACGGACTCTTCAGGATAGTCTCTTGAATTAGTAATGTATTAGATGAGATAGATTTAAAATACATAACATAGATCTCTGAGATATTTCTATGAAATATTTATATATGATTCTATAAAAGAAATACAAAGAAGATGATTCATGAATCATTCTCTTTGTATTTCTTTATAGAATCATATATAATCAGAATCAATTTATATATATATATATGTATATATATCGTCAAAATATATATATATACATATATATCATCACAAATGTATATATCTATATATATATATTTATAGGTTTTAGCCTCATGAAGAGTCAGTGAAATGCCGACGAAACAGTTTGTCACAGCTCCTCGTTCGTTGTCCTCTTCCCCCTGTCTGCCTACTGTTTACTGCGCAGCTCTGTTTGACGATCTATGAGTGTTTTACAAAAAGGCATCCCACCATTGGCAGGGGCTTGGTCTCACCTACGCGCATTTAGTTTGAAGTAGTTTAAAGTTTAAACCATGTGAGGACTGGTTTCCAGGTAACGAAGGGAGACCGCTGGGGCGAGGTCCCATTCACAGTCGGATAGGAGTGTGGCCGATCCAGTGTGACACCGAGCGGCAGCGGCCAGACAGGTTCATTACGAATTTCTGGGCTGAGAAAACAAGAGAAAGGAAAAAAAAGAAGAAGAAGAAACAGAGACCTCCCACCGGAATCACCGCAGAGTGCTTCCCAGCCATCAGATCACAAATGATCTGATGGTGGTGGTTGCAACAACAGTGAACAAAGTAACCGCCGCATTTTCTGGAATAAACTTGACTTCTGTCAGCACTGATCCTGACACCCTCCATATACTCCGTGATTGAAGGAGGGCTCCACCCAATGAGATAATTGCACACAGCAAGTAAAATACTGAAAATCTTCTATCCAGTGGGCCTAAGGCCGACCCCACCCTCCTTTGGGGTTGGCCACACCCCCAACCGATTGAAAAGATTCTGGCGGGAAGCTTTCTTTGCAAGTGCATGCCCAGTGTTAAACCACCAGTACTTGGCCCACCTATTGGCCGCGGAAAAAAATAGAGTAGAAACGTTTCTAGTTGGATGAATTTGGGTGCTCCTGTAGTGGCCCGTACGTTTCCTAAAATCGTGTAGCGTTAACGGGCACGACTTTAGGAAGTACTAGTGGTTTAAGGAGAGGAGGAGGGGAACGAAGATCACCTTACTTTTTCGGATAATACATGTAAAATACTGACCGTGGGATCACGAGTACTGCACTGCAGGATTTGGGTCACTCAACTGCCCCACAAACTCGTTTCTATCCTATCCCGTTGCCAGTGGGACCTCGTCCCTGTTGCTCTCTGAATTTAAAGGCTGCTTTTTTTCAGCAACAGAACAAAATAAAGCAAATATGCATATTAATTGAATAAGAGGGGGGGTGATAAGGAGGAGTCGTCATTGGGCTGCTTTTTTTTTTTTTTTTTTTTTTTTTTTAAAGAAGAACTTTCATTGTGAGCTGGGAACCGGGCCCAGCGTCGTCATTGGGCTTTTGCTGGTGTACATCTTCCTCTTCTTCTTCTCCTTCTTTATCTCTCTCCTCTTTCAAGTTCATTCATTTGTTTTTGACATTGGACGGCATTGTACTTTCTTCTGAATTTGCAATTCGAAATTAGTCAGGAATCAGGATCGTAACCAGAAAGGAAAAAACAGTCTTTTAGAGCTGGGACGCCTGATGCCGTCCGAGAGAGACACAGCACTGCTTATCAAAAAAAGAAAAAAAAAAAGAAAAAAAAAAAGAAAAAAAAAAAGAGGATAAGACGCTACAGAAGAGCATCCAGTCTGATGTTAGGGATGTTGAGCCCACCAATAAATGGAGCCTCCCCGGGAGCGCTGGTGGTGTCTGCTCTTACCAACACCCCTAGCACCCGTCCGGGTTGTTAAAAAAAAAAAAAAAAAAAAAAAAAAAAAAAAGGGGAGTCTGGGCCCGGTTCCCAGCCTATAATAGAACAGTTAAAAAAAAAAAAAAAAGGAGCATCCAGTGTAGACCAGCACCTCAATATTTTCCCAAGTGCATGTGGCCAAAGTTGGGGGTGAGGTGCATGGACCAACAAGAAAAAAAAAAAAAGAAAAAAAAAAAGAAGAAAAGACACCTCTAACACAGCACTGCCACGCAGGTATATCTGTTAGAGAACCACATGCTGGGGGCAAGGTAATCATGACTCCCCTTCACCCATCTTGCCTTATGCAATGTTCCAGCGAGAGAATCTGTTGAAATAGCTACCCCAATTTTTTATTAATTTTCTTACGTTGGGGGCCGTGCGAACGCGTGCCCCACCTACCTACCAGAAATAATCCCGTATTGACACCTCCATGGGTGCGACCTAGGCCAGGCGAGTCCCGACAAGTGCAATGGGGGACCCTGGAACCTAGGCCATACAACTTCATGATCACGGATACTCCCCGACCAGGTCAGTATGACCCCAACTTTTTTGGGTGCCCAGTTCAACTTGTTTTGCCTTTTCTTTTTTCTTTTCTTTTTTCTTTTTTTTTCCTTTTTTTTCTTTTTGGCCACACTTTCTTGACCCTACCAAGGGCAGAGTTTTCTATTCTTCCTTTCTTTTTCTTTTTCTTTTTTTTTTTTTTTTTTTTTTTTTTTTTTTCTTTTTTTTCTTTGTGGGCCTATTGGCTTCGATCCCCGCATCTGTGGTGTATCAGGCTGGTACGTTACCTACTGGGCTAGCTCCTATTTCACTTTTTTTCTTTTTTTTGTTTTTAACCTTCATTTCTTTTTGTTCAATGAATCTGTACAACTTTCTTCCTTCTGTACCGTAGCAAAATAAGGCGGGGCCAGTAAAAGATGTGGACGGGTTCGCCATGCCTGTCGGCTGACCTGGTTGACAGTCAGACTGCATGGTGTACCCAATGTAATAGATATGGCCACCCAGCATCCAATTGTGCTCTGTGCAGCCACCGTACTGGACATGGGCATCCAACAGAGGAATGTGAGTTCGGTGCTGGCCCACGACAGAGGGAAAGAGCAGGCTCCTCCCAGAAGACCTCAGCATCAAGCACAGAGCTACTGGCAATCCCGATCAGGGGCCAAGTCCCACTAGCAGCATTGAGTTTCCTCAACACCCGAATATGGACGTGTTTTTGGAGAGGTGCGGTTGAGGAAATTCGGCGTGATTTTCTGCACACATTCCCACAAACAGGTCCAGATTCGAGCGTTGAGGAAACTCAATGCTGCTAGCGGGACTTTTTTTTTTTTTTTTTTTTTTTTTTTTAAAAAAACTCCATCTATTGGTGGGGAGCAACACCTGCTGGAAACCGGGTCCAGCGCAACTACCGTCTTCACCCGAATAATCCCAACTCCGCGAGGGGAGGCAAGGACGAGAAAACTAGAAAAATTCTACCTATGGACAAATGCCTATCCCCGCAATAGCGAGATCTGCTAGAGAGATCGATGACGAAGGATAAAATATGGACAGCGCTTCTCCAGATGAAGGAAGAAAAAACGCCCGGAATTGACGGTTTCTCCAATGAGTTTTGGGAAGCTATGCGGACGGATCTGAGCACGGACTTGTGGGAGTACCACCAGAAGGTATGGGAAGCCGGGGAAATGGGGAAAGTATTGGGGAAAGGAGTGTTGTCGTTACTATACAAAAAAAGGGGATAAGATGAATATCAGGAACTACAGAGCTATCACCCTTCTTACAGTAGTTTACAAAATGCTCTCCAAAGCCTTGACAAGTCGTATGGCGGCGGTCTTGGAAGACGTAATACACCCAGCCCATACAGGGTTCATGACCGGTAGGAACATACAGGAGAACATCCTGCTAGTAAATGAAGTGGTCAATTTTACACGTAGGAACCGAGCAAACGCAACCATTATTTTTATTGACTTCGAGAAAGTCTACGACCACGTCGATTGGGACTTTTTAGACAAATGCTTAGACAAAATGAACTTCGGACCCACCTTCAGGCGCTGGGTGAGGATTCTACATAACAATGTCACTACTTGTGTGTAGGTTAACGGGTCAGTGGCACCTCCGTTTGAGCTTCAACGTTCGGTGAGACAAGGGGACCCTATTGCCCCCTACCTCTTTCTGGTTATAATGGAGGCAATATCTGCTAATCTGAGATACAATAAGGACCTTACACGGATCAGAATCGCTGACATCCCGGAGGAGGTAGTGCCGATGTGTTCCCTTTTTGCGGATGACCTCACTATTATGGTGGAGGCAAATGCACAA
Organism: Chara braunii; assembly: GCA_003427395.1. NCBI lineage: Eukaryota > Viridiplantae > Streptophyta > Charophyceae > Charales > Characeae > Chara > Chara braunii. The sequence goes on from BFEA01000031.1 coordinate 200,515, forward strand.
AATTTGGAAGAAATTCGAAATCTTATGAACCGATTCTGCAGACTGTCAGACATGGTCGTCAATCGGGGACAGAAGAATGTAGGCTGGTGGTTACATCACCAAGGGGGAAGTCCCCCCGAAAACCCGCGAATCACTTCGTTCCCCCCGGATGACCCTCTCAGAATCCTAGGGGCGTTAGTTACAGGAAAAGGTAAGCATGTCACCAATGACGAGTGGTTGGCGGGGCCAGCACATGCCAAACTCGCGCGGTGGAACAACAAGCATTCCTCAATCTTTGGGCGGACCCTTGTTATCAATAATGTAGTGCTAGCCACACTTTGGTACAAAGCCATATTATGGTCCATGAACAATGGGGGGCCCACCCCACTCAGGGCCAGAGAGGAGCGTTAGCGCGTAGCGCCCCGCGGACGGCAAGGTTCGCCCGCCAGGATCCGCACGTGTCGTTTGGGCAAGAGAAGGTCTCATCAGCCATCGCCTGTGAACACGCCCGTCACCATCTCCCATCCCCACGTCGGGGATGGAGTGAGAATTCCCGCGTGAGAAAGTGGTGACGAGTTCGCGTCAGCGCAAGGATTCACGTACAGCCATGCGAGTAGGAGCACGAGTGAACGATATCGACATTGACTCATCGGACTGACGTTAACATCTGAGGAGAGAGACACACCGAGGTAGATTGGAAAGGGATCGGGATCAGACACTGGGACTCGTTGGGGCACAGTCGTCAAACATACCGTGAAGGTCGTAGGTGACAGCGTGCAGAGTAGGACTGCAATGCTCTAACTAAGGACGGCAGGCAATAAGGTGACGACACAAGACGACATGGGGTTTCCTCTACCTGCGGTTGGAAGGACGACGTGTCAGCGGAGTGGCCAAGACGGTGGTGAGGGGTGGAACGAACATCGGACTGCGACGACGGTTGGCACCTGAGGCGGTCAACAAGGACAGAGGGACGACCGGGGAACAGAGAGACGAGCGGGGACATGGTAGCGAGGGAACGCAGCTGGCACTAACGACAGATTGGAGCGAATTTGGCACTGTAACAACCACTGGGGTAAAATCGATACGTACAGACCGTTCCCCCCCTCCCTCCCCCCCCCTCTTTCCCCCGCTCACCCATGTTGGGTTTTGGTCAAACTTGGGTCAATCCTGGCTGCCCCCCCCCCCCTTGCGACCCACATCCTCGTCAGCTCTGAGGAATTTTCATAGTCAACCCTATCTAACCAGCCCTCTAACCACTTACTTTCGAGAGTGCCGGGACACAAAGACTTAGGTAACACAGACTTAGGTTAAACTGATTAACCCTATTTGCACTGTCTGTGGGGTGCTCCTCATATTAGGAATCTGGCCATAAAATCTCCACAGAAACACTGACTTGGTCATAAACTGGGGATCTGGCAGGATTATGAAACAGGGCCCTGTTGACTCATTCAGTTGACTCCTCAAGCTAGCTCCCCCCACCGGTGACCCGCATCCACGTCAGCTTTGAGGCGTTTTCCTGGTCAGCCTTATCTAATCTGCCCTCTAACCACTTGTTTTCGAGAGTGCCGAAACAAACAGGGTCCTGCTGACTCACCCTATTGGCTCGTCCGGTCCGGGCCAAAAGCCCGGGCCCGAAGGGGGCTAATAAGGGGGGTTGTTCAGCGGACCTGTCCCCTTCGGCCCGGGACACACGTTCCCCCATGCCTGAGAAGGATGGGGTGGCAGGTAAAACCGGGGATACATGGAGGAACAAGGTCGCAAAAACAGATGTGGCCTCCAATGACAGTACGCCCCCCACTTCCAGTCGCATCAACAACCTACCGCCACAGTTGCTTAAAGCCTTATCTGCTCCAGGGGTGAATGACCCTGTAGGGGCTTCGACACTGACCCCCATACCTCCACTCAAAAGCCAGCTCATACAGCAGCTTTACATAGAGTCAGAGAGGAAATACCAAGTGAAGGAGGGCTACATTTACCCTCACTCTGTCTTCCCGGCCCAAGCGCTTGCCAAGCGTACTACGGTCTACTCAAAGAAGGCGGTGCATTTCCGCTTCCCGACGAGTCTGGCATCTTACCCTGTCAACGAAAAAGTTAAATGGATCTCTGCTAAACTGGGGAAAATTAAAACTGATAGCCGACTCGTACAAGACCACTTTCTAATAGAGGTGGAGAGCCCTGACTGTATCACAGTTGTTACGCTCTACACTACAGACAAACACATCATTCTCAAAAGCAAGGGATTACAGTTCAACGGCAAGCCGGTCCATGTCACGGCTTGGTCTCCAGCCAACCCCTTGTCAAGTGATGAAAAGCGGGAATTTCTAATGAACTCTAATTTCTAGGTGGAATTTAGATTTGCACCCCTGTGTGTGCAAGGGGCCATACTGACTGACTTGGAAAACATTGCAAGTGTCAAGGGGTACATCACGGATCTGCCCCGATTTCTGGGGAGACGGGATGACTCGCTGTTAGTAGCGGTTGATTGGGACCCCAGTTATCCGTTCCCTCTTAATGGAGAATGGAGATACTCGCAGGGGGAGGGAACACTCGGTCCCGGTCAGTCACACACAGGACCCATGGTGCTATGCTTGTAAGATCAGTGGCCACCTGTGCACAGATGATGAATGCCCTAACAACCGCAGACAACGAATTAAGGGCCTCATCATCCCCCACCAGACGGATGAGGAGAGGTGGTTCCCTGAGGAGAAATATCTGAAGGGACGGGAACTCTCAACATACGCTGACGGAAGACCTGCCAAGTGGTTCTGGCATGGAGAGGGACAGCCACAAGCCTTTCCCGCTGGGGCCAAACACATTATCCCAGAAGACCGCAAACAGAAGCAGAGTAAGGGAAAGGAGCCAACACAGGATGGTCCCCGAAACAAACGTCTGGCTCTCCGAAAGACTCAGGGTATAGACCGAGACGAAAACGTATGTCCAACAAGTGGACTCGCCACAGAAAAGTGGCTGCCATCCAAGTCCCCTGTGCCAACCCCCGCCCTAGTGGCGACACGCGCGGCCGCGCGCGGATCTTCACACAAATACATACCGAAGCAAAAGTTGGAACTGGCACAGAAGGGCCATGAGCTGCACAAGCCAGCCCCTTCCCCTCTGCTGCCTCAAGCCACGGAGGAGCCCCGGCAGGAGCACAAACAGGAACAGGAACAGGTCCTACAACCTACGATTGATCTAAAACAACTGGTTCTGCAGCACTTGCCTGTCCCGCCCCTGCCTCTCCCTACAACAGAAGACAAACAGGGGGACACAACCGCTGTCCAACAATAGTCGACTCCAGCCCTCCCTCTCCCGGTCGTGGAAGGGGATCAAGGAGGGCAATTGCCTCACAGGCTACAAATAGCCTCTCATGTAGCAGGTGCAGCTAAAGTGGAGCAAAGACTGAAGCTGAGAACCCCCCCAGACACAGGCATAGGACCCCACAATGAGGAAACTGTATCGGTGGTCATAGGGGAAGGGGATCAAAGAGGGCAGCTGCCCCGGATGCTACAAACTGTTTCTCATGCATCCGGAGCAGCAAATGGGGAGCAAAGACCGGAGCTGAGAGCAGGTGCAGCTAAAGGGGAGCAAAGACTTGTGCTGAGAAAACCCCCAGACACAGGCACAGGACCCCACAACGAGGAAACTGTACCGGTGGTCATGGGGGAAGGGGATCAAAGAGGGCATCTGCCCCGAATGCTACAAACTGTTTCTCATGCATCCAAAGCAGCAAATGGGGAGCAACGTCCGGAGCTGAGAAACCAGGTAACACAACCACCGTCCTCGGGAGAGGCGACGGCTGGGGAACAAAGCCCGGCCTTCCACCCAAAAGCCCCACACACGCACAGAATCCCGTATGAAGGAAATTGTATCGGAGGTCACAGGGGAAAAGAAGTTCTCCCTCATTAGATCAGCCGACATTCGATTGGATGGGTCGAGGACGGCGGAGAAAATAACTCGGAATGACAATCGCTCTCAGCGATTACAGTCGGTTACAGCAGCAAAGACCAACGTTGAAACTCATCAGGCTCCCCCCCCCGACCTGCCCGGGCCATCTCTACCAATGCACGCGCCCTGGCCCGATTCAAGCGGTCTACAACAACCGACGACCACGTTCATCCGGGTGAACAATGACAGTCACGCCCCCAAACCTCTTTCTCCGCACGGGGTTTGGCTAAAAGCCAACTCCTTGCTCAATAAACTCAAAGGTGCAGCCTTCCCACAACATCACCAACTACTGTCGGCTGAACAAGGAGGCGATGGGAGGCCGAACAATGATTGGGCGGTGACGGAACATGAAAGTTGTGGGAGAGCGACCATTGAGCAAGACCCCAAGCTCCTGCCACAGACCCTTGACCGACAGCCTGAATGCCAACCACCCTCCCCCCCATACCAGCTGCAGCACATAGGGTGTCGACAGACGACCCTGCAACAACAGACGGGGAGAATGAACAGGGGGACGGATCAGGGAATGCATTTGTCCCGGAACTTCGAGGCTGTGGTACTCCAAACATTGATTCACAGTCCACAACTTGGCTGCAGGCCCTCGACTGACAGACCGAAAGTCGACCGCTCACCCCTCTACATCTGCCACAGAACGCCGATTGTCGAGGGAGCTCTCTGCAACAGCAAATGGGGGAGACTGGACAGGGGGCTGGACCGGGGGGCACACCTACCGAACAAGGGTATAAGCATCCTCCCGATCTACAACAACACCCCAACCAACAGGGTCACGGTCTGACGGGCCACATACACCACCATTGGGAGCACACAGCTCAGCAGCATGAGCTGCCGCAACAGCCTCCCGACCAAATGCCGCAAGAAATGCAAGGCCGGCAGTATGAACTGCTACAACACACCCAAGACTGCTTGCCATTGCAAATACCCCAGCAGCCACAACCGCAACAGCAGCAGCAACAGTTGCTGCAGCAGAGCTCCTTCGACGACCAACTGCGGATGCTACTGCACGCTCAGCTGGCCCAGCATCAAAGACAAAACCAACAACAACTCTTGGTACACCAACAACAAACGATATAGCATCTCCAGCTGCAATGGCAGCAGCAGCTCTACCAGCAGCAACAAGAGATATTGCACCAGCAGCAACAACAGCTGCAGGCCTACTGGCACCAGGAGCTTGAGAGACAGACGAGGATGCGGATGCAACAACATCAGAGCCTGCCCGGTCCCCAACATTATTCCTGTACAGCCCTGCCGCTTCAGAGCCAACATGACCCTTCACAACTGGCGCTGGGTCTGCAGCAGGAAGGGGATGGTCCCCAACACATCCATTCTGTTGCATCGCTGCTGCTGGGGGAAGGTCCGCAACAGATGGATACCTCCGGACCCCCGCAAGATGAAGTGTCGCAAAAATGCCAACACATCCATTCTGCTGCACCGTTGTTGCTGGGGGAAGGTCCGCAACAGATGGATATCTCTGGACCCCCGCACGATGAAGTGGCGCAAAAATGCCAGCCTGCCCCAGATGATGTGGACATGGAAACAGTGTTGACGATCGCTACTGATGAAGAGGTGAAACAAAAATTGTGCTTCCTAACAGAATGGACACTGATGAAAATATTCTCGTTGACTGATGACAACCCGACACACAAACTGAAAATGGAACACTGGGAAGATGCAAAAACGGTTCTCATGCACAGCCTAAGAATCCTGGCCGCAGTGGAAAAACATGATGCAGTCACAGACATAGATTGGATGGAGGTGGAAGCAACCATTGTTTTTGTGGTTAATGAATTCCTAGACAAACAGGAGCTCTTTGCTAAAGCCCAACCCCCACTGCAGGATGCTGCCATCCGCCAGGAGCAAACGTTCCTCCACGAAGGCCTTGCATGGCCCGTATCGAACTGTGTAATACACTCTCTCCAACCGGACCTCAGTTGGGTCAGCCAGCACAGTCTCACCTTGAGGGTGCCTCTCAACCACACATTCAAGAAGTCCCCTGTCGACAACTGGTCCCTGCAGACATGAAGCAGTCTCACTCTTCACAGCTGCTGCCCAGCCACAAACAAGACCTGGAACGGGCCCCACAGGAGTTGCCTGCCCCGCCCCCTTCTCGGCACAGGCTTCATCATGCGGACATACTACTTGACGATGAGGATATGCCACAACAGGTGTCCAAACAAGACTCACTCTTATCACCGGTGGTGCAGACGTTAAAACTGAAAGATGTGGTGAGACTCGAAGTGGATGACAGTACCCCTGTGGCGATCCCCCCGGGAGTGGTTTCTGTTCCCTTTAACCAGGACGGGTACAAAAGGTGAATGGCTCCTAGGACTTAGACTGCCCCAACACCACCCAAAACAATCTGAGGATCAACCAGGGTTGTCTTTGGATGGGTGGAGGGGAAATCCCTCCACAGCAGTCATTCTCAAAAGAATGAAGTACTGGCGCAAGGAGACGTCTACGGAAGGGATAATTGGTGCAGTCATTCCTAACTCCTTATCCTTTCCCAAAGGAATCATTCCGGTGATCCTTCTCGTTGACTCCGCTGCTGTCAATCACTCCAAAGGCTCTGACTTCCAATGGTTTACTCACCGATAGTTGATGCACCTCCCAACAACTCAGATTCGAATGAGCTACGCTTGGACAGTGAGCAGGGTCACCTTTTTCTTATAAATCTTCCTGGAGGACAACGTCCTGGAAGAACACCACCAATGGGATGACCCTCCCTTCATCCTCCCCATTAAACACAAAGATTAGACATGCACACATCTACAATGTTGACGCCTGATCCAATGGAGAACACTGTTGCACAGCAACATAACATCCGCTCCCCTCCCCTCCCTTCTGCCACCCCACAACGCACCCATCACACACCCCCACAACAACCCATGCAACGCCCACCGTCCCCCCCTGTTTTCCCCCGGATTAGGAAGCAACCTCAATGGGCAGAGAAGCTTAGCAGAGCAGATCTTGATATTCGATCATTGAACGTCAACGGTCTCATCCAGGCTTCCCCTGCCAAAAAGGGAGCTATATGGAACCAACTTAAAAGCCCGGACATGATCAATTGGCCAGATGCCATTTGTGTGCAGGGAACACATCTCCAGGATACGCCGTCCCATAATGCCAAGGCACGAGCAATCTGGCCGTACACATCTTTCGTTGCGCCGGCCAAAAAAAAGGGCGTCGGCAGGGGTGGCAATTTGGCTGCCACCCTCCTCGAGACTTACACCCATAAAGTACGACTATGGGTGTACCTTAAAGTGGCTCTCCAAGAGGACGTCTTTTACCTCGTATGTGTCTACGCGCCTAACGACCCGGTGGCCCGGCTGGACCTATGGCTCACGCTTCATCAACACCTACCGGATGATGCCCCGATGATAATGGCGAGCAACTTCAATACCACCTTGGATCCATATATGGATCGGCGGTCGACGTCGTAACAGACACGGACGGTTGGGGCCCCGCCGATCCAAACTGCACTAGATGTCATAGTGTTTAAACAATTCATGCTCGACAGACAACTGGAAGATGCTTACAGGGTGCTCCATCCAACTCAAAAGGCCTATACCTGTTTGTCTTCTAGAGGGCAGGCAGGACCGGCCAACTCTAGAATCGACCTTATACTAGTGTCTAAGGATCTTGCGGGACTTATTATTGCTACTGATATTGCATCCATCAGTCCATGCAACTCTTTTGACCATAGGATGGTCACCCTGGGATTGTCATTTCACAATCACATCCACAGGAGTCCGGGGTTTTATAAGTTTAACACCTCCCTTCTCCCCCTGTCCAAGTTCAAAGATATGATTGAATCTTTCTGGCGGTACTGGCAATCTAAGAAACCAGCCACAGGGGAGAGGGTGTCTTGGTTCAATGAAGGTATGACGCAACTCAGGGAACGAAGCAAGAAATTCTCTACCCAGTACGCCAGAGACCGTAAGGCAGTTCTAGATAGACTCATGCGAGAGCTGGAGGAATGGGACGACCAACTCATGGGAGATCCGATTCACCAGCCCACCTACGATGAACTGCAAAAGGCAAGGGACCACCTCCAAACTTACATCGACCAACAAACTCAAGCATGGAGGATTCAGGCGAAAATAAAGAAGGACCACACAGATGGAACAATGGCAAAAGCCTTCTTTAACAGAGCAAAAGCATGCTCGAGAGCCAACACAGTCCCGAGACTAAAGCACCCATTTGATGACAATGCCCCGACTGCAACTAATTCGTATGCGATTGTATACTACGCTTCAAAATACTACCAAAAGTTGTTCGCTTCGGAAACCCCCCTTAAACCCCCGGATGCAATCCTTCAGGCAAGAGAACAACTCCTACAAGCGCTCCAATCACGACTTACACTGCCCCAGAGAGCCGAACTGGACCGGCTAATTACGTTAGAGGACGCAAAGGAAGCCCTGCAAGATATGGAAGATGAGAAAACACCAGGGGTGGATTCCTTCCCCAAGGAATTATGGGTGCGGTTTTGGGAGCTGTTGAGTGAAGACCTTATGAAGTACATACGAGCGGTGCAGGAGGACGGATCCTTGGGGGCATGATGGGGCAAAGGAGTTACCACCCTCCTCTACAAAAAAGGGGATAAGGAGAACATACGAAACTATAGGCCTATCACACTCCTTCCGGTCCCCTACAAAATTATGGCTAAGACACTCACTAACAGATTGCTTCCACTAATGCACCTGCTCATTCACCCGGATCAGACAGGGTTCATGCCCAATCGCAACATTCAGGACAATGTCCTGTTAGTCAACGAGACCATCAAATACGCCAGGCAGCATAAACTCCAAGCAGCAGTACTCTTTATTGACTTTGAGAAGGCCTATGATCACGTTGACTGGGATTTTCTCGATCTGTGCCTCACAAGGATGAACTTCGGGCCTGTGTTCAGCAAGTGGATACAACTCTTTCATAGATCGGCCTCGACTAATATCATGTTGAATGGCCACCTTGCGGCCCAAATCCCCCTTCAATGATCGGTGCGCCAAGGGGATCCTATAACGCCACTCCTCTTTGTCATTGTTATGGAGACTCTCGCGTCTCTTATTAGAGGCTCACCCACACATACATTGAGTCCCCATCCCAGATCTGCCAAAACATTTGGTCCCGGTGACATCGCTCTTTGCAGATGATCTCACAGTGCTTATCAGGGCGGATGACCAGAGCCTTCAGGCCTTGACACAAGTCATCCACTTGTTTTCACTAGCGGCGGACATGAAGGTGAACTGGGGAGCAAAAACGGAAGGGTGGTGGATGCACCCGCTAGACATAGGGCCGCCGCCACAGCCACTGATTTCATGGGCACAACGGGACACAACAATTAGAATCTTGGGTGTTAAACTGACGGCACTTGGCCCCCCCCCAGACCATGGAGATGCCTTGGTGGATCTTGTTGTGGACGGATTAAGCAAGTGGGCTGGCATGCACACCTCACTTGTGGGGCGTGCACTAGCCATCAACAATGCTGTTCTCGCAGCAATCTGGTATAAACTTGCAGTATGGCCCCTCGACTGAAAACAATATGCAAGGCTTAGAAAAACCCTTACGACCTATCTGTGGAAAAACAGAGCAGAATCTCAAAGCTGCATGAATCGGGTTAAATGGGACGTGATGACACAACCAAGAGCAAAGGGAGGACTGGGAATATTGGATCCGGAACGGGAAAGCGAGGCCCTTATTTTCAAAGTGGTCATCAGACTCCTCACAGGCAATGACATACCCTGGGCGCCATTGGCCTGCATGCAGATCAAACACCTCGCGCCGGTGACAGTAACCCCGGACCAGATACACCCCTTCCAATGGTTGACAAATTCCCATTGGACTGTCCCGTCCGCCTCCCATCAATCACAAGCGGAGACACCGGAACAGGCCACCAAGCAAGACATTGCCAGGGACCCCATGTGGACGAATATGATCAAGCTTTGGAGACGGGTGGGACCAACACAAAAACGCCCCCCGAATAGGTGGCATGACATATGGAGGCAAACCGTATTTGGCAACCCCCATATTGTGGACAGTGCAGGCAATCCCTTCCCGCTCACAACGAACTCCCCCTGGCTTTCCTGGGTCAAAAAAGGCATATATACAATTGGAAGCCTCTGGGACGTTCGCACAGGGAACTGGATATCCGCAGCCCAACTTCAAAAACAAATAAAATATGTCAAAAACGTAGAGGATAAACTGTGCACTCCACGAGAAGCCTTGCCACTGGCCTGGCAACATACACTCAAGAATGGCTCGACCATTCAAAATGGAGACTGGGTGAGTAAATATTATGATTTGCCCTTACCACGTGCTAGCTATAGAGTACATAACTGTAACTCCTGGGCCTGCAACCTTGAAGCCCATGAACCCCTCTTCCCGGGGGCAAGGATGTTAAAGCTCATACGTAATGATGAACTCGACTGCGATTGCAACCGGGCGGATCTGGTACTTGTACGTGTGGTGGGGAATCCGGAAGACGGTCTCTTTGTCTATGAACCCTCCACGCCGATTGCAACCCTGCCCTTTGACCCAGGGGAATGGGAATGGTCTGGGGAGAAGCCTATGCATGTTTGGGACTATTCGGTTAAAGGGGTTACAGAACCTCAAACCCTGACGTACCCACCGCCCAGATCATAACTGATCGATGGGCAAGGGACTCACCTATGGATTCGACCCAGTTGCACACTCTGCCATGGTCGACATATGCAAAGATTATGCCCATAAACCTTCGGTCCCTGCAATGGCAAATCATACACCGCTGTCTCCCTACACCGGACTGGTTGGTATCAAGAACAGATCTGGAACAGAAAGGCCAGCTGTCTCCTATCTGTGCCTATTGCTCAAGAACGGGCCCGCCTGCCAGAGCAACACTTGAACACTGTCTCCTAGCGTGCCCGATGGTTGCCTAGCTGTGGTGCTGGTGGGACGCCGCCTTTCATTCTTTGACGACGTTCCCCATCCCATGGGAACTGGGGCTCCTGTTGCTGGGAGAGAAGAGGCATGTGCCAGCTCACTGGTCCCCCTCTGCAGCTAACCTGTTCTCATACACACGTCTGCATATTCTAATGCTCGCATGGCGCGCTAGGTGCTCCTTTGAAAGGAAGGACCATCAGTTCGGTCTGCAGCAAGCCCAACAGGCTACCGAAGAGGTGATTAGATCCCGCACCTGGGAGGTGTGGAAAACCATGATGCAAGACTACTGCAACGAAATCGAACCGCAGGCAAAACGGACCATTTATGATTCTTACATCCAAATCTGGCAGGATCCCCACAAGAGGTTCAGCGAGTTGGATGACAAAGTGGCCATCAAGTGGAAGCCGTGGAGGTGCTCAGAGGGCACATGGCAACGAAAGCCCCTTACTGCCTTTCAGGTCCAGTACCTCCCGACTAACTTTACTCTTGTATTATCCCCCCTCCCCCAACTTCGAACATTGCCCGCCCCCCTACACCCTCGCCCCCCCCACCTGATGTCTTAGGCATTGGACAAGGCTGAGCTACAAGTGACAGTGATGAGGGTCGGGGCGGCTCTGAGCGTGGGGGACAGTGATCTCTGATAGTCAGTGATAGACAACATCCAGCAACGGCAGTGGAAGGTTGTCATGGACAATACAAAAGCCGCATTCAAAGCTACAACAGACGAGGCATACTCGAAGGCCTGCCACCCCGCTGCCACGGCAACATGCTCAGCATGAGTAGGGGGCCTGCGCTCTGCGACAACAAGCAGCAACGAGCCTACAACCGGGGGACCCCGAAACAGATTGCTCTCATGGACAAGGATGTCTGTGCTCTGAGACAGCAAGCAGCTTCGATCTGGGGATTGCAAAATAGATCGCTTTCATGGAACTATCCTGGTCACCATTTGTAGATTTTACCGATGAAAGCTGGTATGACAGAGGGAGGTAAGTGCTGGAATGGATAGGCGGGGAAATGTGCAATCGGAGTACCGCCACTCGCAGCCCACAAGGGGGGTGGAAGGCGACTGGACGGTTCGTTACATCCAAGATGACATGGGATTATAAAGAGTCTCAGAAACAGAAGGTTACACTAAAGGGGGGTTGCAAATACCGAGGATAAGTGTACTGCCACTGACTATAGGAGGACTGAAGATACTAGTGTATGCAGGTCACCATCCCCGGTGAGGCTAGGCTATGTGGATGTCGGAGCTCTTTAAATTGGAAGGGTACTAAACGCAACCCAGAGGGAAAGAGGGATGCTCGGAAGTAACAACTCTACACGGCCATATGCCTGATAAAAACTGTGTTACAAATATGTATTCAAAGGGACGCTAGGCCCGATTCCTAGCAGGTGCTGCTCCCCACCAATAGATGGAGCCTCCCCGACAGTGCTAGAGGTGTCTGCCCTACCAGCACACCTAGCATCCGATCGGGTCGTTCTCAAAAAAAAAAAAAAAAAACAATGGGGGGCTCAAAGCACTAAAACGACAGTTGGCGACCTTTCTATGGAAAGGAGACAGTAGCAACCCCCACGCCACTAGTCGGGTGGCATGGGAATTGGTGATTCAGCCCAAGGTCAGAGGGGGGCTGAGAATTGTGGATCCCTCCGCAGAGTTATGGGCCCTTAGCTTTCGCTGACTCTAACACCTGATTTTCTCGTTAGCCTCCCCTTGGGTCCCCCTAGCTTTGGCACAAATCACGGCCCCGACCCCAAAGGCCCCACCCGAGACTGACCCTCTGGTGTGATTCCAAGACCGGTATTGGAGGCTACCAAGGAAGTACAGGAACGGGGACCCCAGGCTACCTGGCCATGAAAATCAAGTAGGGCAAGTGCACCTAGTAGACCAAACGCAAGTGCTGATCGAAGGTTTTTCCATCCAGGAGAACGGTCAACTACGAGGGAGCCGACAACCTTTCATCTGGAAAGAGAAAAAGATAGGTTACCTGATTGGACGTCCGGGACCCCCTGACCGTCCGGGGTTGTCCAATCGGACAACTGGGCGGACGTCCTCCCTGAGCAGTCTGTCCGAGCCCGAAAAAAAAAAACACAACAAAAACAAAAAAAAGTCCTCAGAAAAATCTGAAAAAAAAAGTATGTTATACAGAAAAATAAACTGAACAACTTTTGCCTTGGAATCATATTTAAATTCGCTGGCAATTTTAAAATAAAAAATCAAATAAAATAATTGTTTTTTTTTTTAACTTTTTTCGTGTTTTTAATTGCTAAAAATGGAGTTGTCCGTGTCAGAGTGATTGACGAGGGAAGAGGTTGGAGGGCCGACCGGCCAATGACCCCGATTGAGGATCTCCGCTTCGATCTTGACGAGTGGCGTTGGTCCCGGAAAGACCCGACAAACTCAAGAATGGAGGGAAACGCAAAGACAATAGCACTAGCCAACCTAAAAACCAAGTAAATATACCAAATGCTCAGATCTAAACTCAGACTGCGAGACGTAGTAGAAGAAAGATGGTATCGCCATCTCAACATAGACCGTGGTCTGCTCAAGCCCATAAGGTGGTTTGGAGAATATGGAAAGAGGCCAACAAAAATTTCCGCCCTACAATGGCAAATTGTGCACCGGTGCCTGTCGACCAATCATTGGCTGATGGAGCACACACAATTGGAGCAACAGGGGCGGGCACCGCCATGGTGTCACGGATGTCTCCAATGCTACCCCAAAAAAAAAACCTCCGAGACGATAGAGCACATCTTCCTTCAGTGCCCCGCGGCCGTATTGCTATGAAGGTGATGGGACAGGATTTGGCGCACATGGTGTCAGGCTCATCATGGCCATGGGACTGAACGACCATACTTTTGGGACATTACCCCCGGATTCGAGGAAACACATTCGAAGAGAACATGTTTCGCCCGGGTCGACGCGTCGTCATGTGGGTAATCTGGTGGAGAACTGTATCATGGATGTACAGGGAGCAAGGGTGGAAGATGGGGAGGTCGCGGAGCAATTACGGTTGTTAGTACAGTATGAGATTACTGCCATGTGTAGAGAACAGATTGCACCCCACATTTGAAAGTCTGATATAGGTGGTTTCAAAAATAGAAATAGCGCTTAAACAGATTCATAATGCAACGTCACCACGGGGTGGACACAATAATAGAGATAGAGATTTGCCAGGCTAAAACTACAATGACAACTCAATGACTCAATGATATGAGTATCTGAGAGGGGGGAACTGGAGGGAACAAAAGGACGGTCAAGAGCAAGCTAGGATGAGTCTAGAAGACAATATAGGCAAGATTAACACAAGGGAACATAGGTGGTCACAATAATGATAATAATGATAGTACAATGATACATGGGTTTTGGGAGGGAGGGAATAGGGGGTGGCGGAAGCCACCCCACTTCAGTCTAATACTTACACAATACCACCTCACAATGTCACAGCACTGCACAAAACATCATGGGTTTTGGGAGAGAGGGGATAGAGGGTGGTGGAAGCCACCCACATCAGCTCCACAATTACTGTCAGAGTCTAGAAGACAATATAGGCAAGATTAACACGAGGAAACACAGGTGGTCACAATAATGTTCATAATGATAGTACAATGATACCTTAATGACATATGTGGGTGAGCACACTAGGATGAGCCTTAGATGGTAACATACATTATGGGTTTTGGACGGGAGGGAATAGGGGGTGGCAGAAGTCACCCCACATCAGTTTCATATTTACACAATACACCTCACACGGTCACAGCACTGCACAAAACATCATGGGTTTTAGGAGGGAGGGGACAGAGGGTGGTGGAGCCACCCCACATCAGCTCCACAGTTACACAATACACCTCAAATTGTCACATCAGTCCACAAGACTGCACCCCGGGCAATAGGAAGAAGGACAATCACTACGATGTTGCCTAGTTCATAGTTGAGCTACTTAGGCTGGTGCCTCAGGATTTTTTCAAATTACGAGTCTGCCTCACGTTCGGGAGATGTCGACGTGTCATATTTTCCTCTTATCTTTCTTCTTTCTCCTCCTCTCCGCCTTCTTCTTTTCTCCTTCCTTCTCTCCTCTTCTTCTCTTTCCATTCTTTCATCAGTTTTTTTTGTCCTGACTTGTTGATGTCTCGGGTTGCATGCTTGAGTTATTGATCTGATAGACCTTCGGGTCGGCACTATTGCCTTGTCAATTATGTTGTTGACAATTTTGATGTTGTGTGAACAATTCACCATCGTCTCCACGCTATAACCGCCGTAGGAATTACACTACGTGTGAGTGGCTCGTGTCTTGTCACTGCCTTGTTTCGACATGGCTAACTCGGTGTTTTTATTTGGTGTGTTTGATTAGGACTGGCTGATTTAGTATGGCGGGCGTTTCGCCTTCTCGAGGATGTTATCATTGTGGGTCTCTGAATCATTGGGTTCGAGAATGTCCCCAACGTCAATTTGCGAGCAGACCACCGGCCACAGGTGTGAAAGCTGTCCCAACTGGTGGTGCATTTCTGGCCTTGCCGGCTACGAATCCACCATCGTCATCCTCGGCGCCTTCGACTTCCTATGCACAGGCTACGACTAGTTCTCAGTCGAATGCTCCTCCAGGTACCTCTGGCTACAACGGTCAAGGAAGGCCGAATCGGTGGATGCGGAATCAAGAACGTTTGGATAAAGTTTATAACATGTACGTTGAGGATACGGAGAGGGAGGCACGTCAGAAAGCGGAGCAAGATAGGGAGAGAATTAGGTGTGAGGAGGAAGAGAAGAGGTCTCTTTGGAAGAAGGAGAGAGAACATGTGGAGGCGGATATGGGGGAGCGTTTGGAGAAGAGATTAGAAGTTTTTGGGTTTTCCAAGAGTGGTAAGATTGAGGGGGTTGTGTCGATCGACGATCGTACATGCTGGCGGCGACCTGGCCCGCCTGCGGAGGAAAAATGAGGAACTAAAGAATAAATTGAGTGACGGAATCGAGCTATCGAGTGATGATAAGGTGCGGCAATTGCAAAATGAGATACTGGAGCTTCGTAAGCAGTCCACGAATCTGCAGTTTAATGACGATGCGATCCTCGCACTTAAGACGGAGACCGGAGAGTTGAAACAATCGGCGTACATGAAGACGAACTTTGAAAAGGAGATTGCATGCCTATAAAAGGAGGTTAGTTTTCTATGGGAGCAGAATGAGTTGGTTATTGAGGAAGCTAACCAATGGAAGACCGAGGCATTACGACCCCGTAACGAAAGAGGGAGTGCGGCGATTAACACCCCTGAGTCGTCTGACCGTGGAACTCTGAAACCCAAATGGACATACAATCTCAGGGAGGCGGACAAATGGAAGGATGAATACAGAAACTTGAGTAACCTTAACCGGATAGCTAACCTTGAGGTTGAGGCCCTTAAGAAAAAGAGGGTGGAGGCGGAGATGGAAAGAGTGAAAGCAGAGAAGCAAGTGAAGGAGCTGGAAGCGAGGATGAGCGAGCTTACGGCCAGTAGTGAGAAGATGAAAGGGGGGAGGAACCAATATTAAAGAACGCTTGGAGGAGGTGGCTACTCGGTCTGCACGAAGAGGAATGAAAGCAACTCCTGGGAGGCCAGGTGGTGTCCCCGCTGGCAATCGGAAGATGACAAAGGTTAACAATCGGGCTGAGTATGTCGAAGGACAGAAAAAGCAGTTGCGCCTGCTTCGGAAGGAAGGTTGGAAGTATATTGTAAGGAGGAGGGCATCAAGCTCGGCAAGTTCGAGGAAACGATTTGCGAGTTGGCTGAAGCGCGTGCTAAGAAGGTGTTTGGGGATTCCTCTGCGAAGAGTCAGACCTCTAAGCAGAAAGGTCCAACCCTCGAAATTAACGATGATACATCGCATGAGGTAAGTAACAGGGACGTTAGGGATGAACAATCGGTTGAGCTATACGGATTTTTCCTGGACGTGATCAAATTTTGGTCTCTTGCTAATGGGTATAGGTCGACTCTTTGCTTTACTGGAAAATCTTCTTTGTTTCCTTAATTGGATCGTTTTTCTTCCCTCACTGATTCGTCATCGGTCTCTGACCCTTCTACTACTTTCTTTCTGCGTGATCGGTTATTTAATGTTTTATTCCGCTCCATTGTGATCCGGTTTATTCTCTTGGATCAAATTCCTTGGGCCCTAAAGATCAAGGAGTATATTATGAGGTTGATTTTGAAGGACTTTGACTTGGAGGCGTGCAATGGTCCGCTTGTTTACATTTTGGTCTCTCATTGGTCCCGCCATCTATATGTGGGATCTACCACTAGGAACCTTCCGACCAGATGGAATGAGCATGTATAGCGCTCCTCCAATATCGATGTGACTGAGGCAGGTAAGCGGAACTATAGGCTATATGCTTGGTTGAGACGATGTCAGGTTGGATCGTATGTGGCTATTCCTCTATGTTGCTGTAAGAGCGATGATTTACTCAATCTGGAGAAATTTTTGATTCAAAGACTGTGTCCACACCTTAACAGTCGTGACAAAATAAGGAAATCAAATAGGAAGAGGCCTAGAAAAAGGGAAAGGATTAAACGTAGACAAAGGATCGGCGAAAGTGTCTCCCCCTCAGTCGAGAACAAGACTCGTCTGGCTTTTCATTCTACTGTTGGCATCTCTTCTATTTGGCTTACCTCTATTCTAGATTTCTGTGTGGAACACAAATTTTCATTAGTTGGTACTGCATGTACACGAGGGGATTTGATTGCTGAAAATTAGAAACTGGTTAAGCGAAAGTGCGGATCATCATTGATTTACCAGAATGGGTATGTGGAGGTCTTGAAGAAAGGGAGGAGTATGATTCGTCCTGGTCTGTTCTTTAAGATCTCTGTTGTTGTTCCCTTTATGTCTTGTGCTCTTATTTTGAAACCGACATTATCAGGGTTCTTATCTTGTTCGTCCTCTCGTAAGGAACTGTTGGGTTGGGAACTCTCGGTGTTGGTGTTGGCATACTCGGCGGTTCGAAGTTTTTTTGAAAAAAGAAGTCGTTGTCAATTACGGGTTATTATCTCCGGGGTTATTCGTAGGAGATTTGGGATCAATGTCCGGAGGCGCATGATTGTGAGAGTGACATATGATGGTAGGCTGTGCAAACCTGGGATTAGAGCAGCATGTTCCAATTTCGTGATGCGTGCTGAGGCAGATGAGGAATGAAAAAGAATGGTCGTCCGATGTATGAGATTAGTTTGGTTGTAAAACAGGAGTGTGGGAGATTATATTTTTAATTTTCGGACTTTTGCTCTAACGGTTGCAACTGAATGTACATGTGAGAATCTGCCTGTTTTGTTCCCACGAAGGGATGAACATATCTGTTTTTGTTTGAATGACTGGGGGGAAGCACCACTGTGGCTGAGGAACAACCAGAATGTTGTGCGGCCAGCTACTAGGGATATTCTTGGCAGACTCAAGACGCAGGTTGAGGTTTCGCTAAATGGACTGGATTTTGAAATTTCACCTATTAGTAGGAAGGATCTGTCAAGATGCTTGATAGATGCTAATACGGTAACCGTTGTTTCTGATTGCACCGAGGAGGAGGTTAGAAAGTGGGTCTTGAGGTTGGAAGGATTGGTCAGAGTGACCATCGATCACAATCCTGGTGATACGTTAGTTTGTTGTCCGTTGTGATATCAGGATGGCATGAATGGTTTTTTTTGTTGCAACAAGGGTCTATCCCTGTTGAAGGAGGATGAGGAGACTGTTCTGAATCGAGCCAAGTGGTTGTATATCTCTAATGATTTTCACAAGTTGGTCAACTGGGATGGCACGGGTGCTATTGGCAAGGCGTACGTTGTTCCTTCGACACAGAAGGGGAGAGGGTCCGGTGTTTCACAAATAGGGGAGAGGGTCCAGTGTTTCGCAAACTCTGGACCCCATGGGGGCTCGAAGTGGAGCGGGGGTCCGACGTTTGTCAAACGCTGGACCCTCTTCCCTTTAAGCAC
>BFEA01000031.1:248658-270865 GCA_003427395.1 Chara braunii
TCTCTCTCTCTCTCAATGATTGAGTTCAGTTGTCAATAAATGATGTAATGCTATCTCCGAACTGTCAATGATTGAGTTCAGTTGTCAATAAATAATGTAATGCATAATGCATAGTGACGAAAGTGCATTATAAACGATGTAGCGTTGTGTTATTTCCGCTTCGTTAACTCCGTTTTTCGTATAAGCACCCAACCCCTTTACAGTAAGACTCGCTATGACATTTGCATTAACCCATCAAACCGAGTGCATATAGCATGACTGGGACCACACATCTTATAACAGTAGCTCACATAAAGACATGCCGCTTGGTCATGTGCAGCGCAAACAAAAATGGAGGATAATCGGAGGTGCAAAAAAGGATGGACCGTACGCTTGGCAACAACGAACTTGACGGAGCACGAGATGGTGGCACTCACACGATTGCCGGTTGATATCGGGAATAAAGACATCATAACAAGCTCGTATAACGAAGACACAAGGGAAGAACTCACGATGACTGTTAACGGTTTTAGCTTACTAATGGTAGAAAAAAAATGGTTGAATGAGGAGATAGTAAACTTTTATCTTAACCTCGTGAAACTAGACAACGAGTGTCGTGTGAAGCATATAGACTGCGACTCAAATAATGAGAATGTTGTTAGAACTGGAAAGGGGCGCATCCCTATAATAGCAATTCTAAGCTCGTTTTTTTTTGCCAAACTATTTGGTAGCAATATGAAGTTCCACTACGATAAGGTTCGCAAATGGTTCACAGAGGTTGTGATTAGCGACATGGATTTGATTATTGCGCCTTTCCATGTCTTGCACAACCAACATTGGACACTCGTAGTGGCAGACTTGAGACGCAGGAAATTCGAGTACTACGACTCGCTGACACCAGACAAAGAACTCGCGATGAAGGTGACAGGGGGGTTCGCAAAATTTTTGTACATGAGATCGATCGAACAAGGTCAAGAGATCGACAGCAAACAGTTCAACCATATATGGACAGTGGAAGACATTCCAAAGCAACACGACTTCAACGATTGCGGTGTGTTTATGCTCACATATGCATCACTGTTGGCGAGAGGGTTCCTGCCACTATTCAACTTCACATCAGATGACAGTAAGAAACTACGATACTTGATAGCTTTCGACGTAGCAGTTGTGGAGTAGACGATTATGAGGTTGTTACATTAGTCATCCACGCACATGAGAGGAAATGCAGTGACCACAAGTACAGGTGATAACAGGAGAAAACGAGCTTGCTAGAGTAAACGGGATAATTGATGCAATTACACAAAAGGTGTAAATGGTTGTACAAGACATTCACCCTTACACCTAACCACTTATCACCTTACCCCTTATCCGACACACCTTACCCCTTACCCCTTACCCCTTACCCCCTTAACCCTTATCCCCTACCCCTTACCCCCTACCCCTTACCCCTTACCCCTTACCCCCCCCATTTGTGTCACAAATTAATCCCCATGGAAGACAAAATAGACAAAAAATTAGAGTTTCAATTTTGTTAAAAAATAAAAATATGTCCGTTTTGACGAAATCGTTGTTCCAAGCATAAAGATGTACAGAAGTGGAGGCCTATCTATCCATCTTACTCTGAATGCAGTGTACGCGCATGTCGGAAGATCTCTCGGACCATTAATGTGTTGATATGGGATCTGCCGAAGAAATCTCATCTCAATTTGAAATGTACCGATCTTTTGGTCGACTCCTTGAAAACGATTAACAAGAGTGTGATGAAAGGTGAAGCACTGTTGAGGGGGGGTTTTGACATCAAAGAGATGTTCTGTAACTTACTTCATGATTCCATTCTGCAAGCTTTGGACTGGGTGTTGGATTTCTGAAAGACGAAGGGTGTCGAGGGGATGCTTCTCCAGAAACGAGGGAAGGGGGCAAAATTACAACGAGGTAGGAAGCAAGAAGGATGGGATTCTGTGGGTTTTGACATTATTAAAGTCTTCGTTAGCTTTGACTTGGACCACACCCTTATACGAGCATGTGGTATGATCCTGAAACAAGGTGTTGGGATCCCAATGGGAAAACCCTCTAGTCCTGCTATTGCTTGTTTGTTGTGTGTTCATTCTGAATTCTCCTTTCTCACTTCGCTGGGCAATGACCGTCGTTTGGTTCAAGGAGTTAGGCTTATAGACGATGTTACCGTCTTTGTTCGATACAAGGTCGGTGACTGTGAATCTTGGCAGAAGGCACTAGACATCCTCGGTGCCTTTGAGAATTGTTACGACAAGAATCTGTTGTGTGAGTGTACGAGTACATCCGTTTGTTGGGAATTTTTTGGTTGCGTGATTCGCAACTTTGGATGGCCGATTGGTGTGCATTGTGAGGCTGTTCACAGGAACCAAAGAGTGATTCTTGATAAAGGAATCTGTTTCCAGAATTTGCAGGACAACTGTTCCTATGTTAGTAAGAAGCAGAGAATGGTCGTGGTCGGCTCTTTCTTACATCGGGCCAAACGTTTCACCAGTATCCTGGTCGTGGAAATTGCCTTCCTCTTTACCCTCAAGGTTGAGTTGAGGGTTCGGGGTTTTCCTTATGACATTTTTGACAAATCACTCTGTGTCTTCCCGTCTAAATTTGGAGGAATTTGGGATGTTTGGATTGATTGGCTAACGGGTTGTGATAAATCTGTTTCCGAGCGTAGGATAAGTTGGGGGAATATCAGGGCCCTTCGTCCTGTTCAGGCTGGGGGCAATCGCTTATAGCCTGAGGTCTGATCGATTGGGCAGCGAGGAATTTGTTGGAGTCAATTGAGTTCTTTCCTTCTGAGGAATTTTTGAAATCTTCCATCTGACTGATTCTATCTGAGGTGCTGATGGGTTTCGTACCTGGCGCCTTCTATGATCCATATTCTTTGCTGGTTATCGATGTTTCCTTTTGGGTAGCCTGCGAGGTTTCGAGCTCGGTACCTTCCGTCTGGGAGAGTTTCAGGGCCGTCTGCCCTGTTCGGGCTGTGGGCAATCTTTATAGCCTGAGTCTAGAGTGTTGAACACGGTACCTTCTACGACTGGTGTCTATCTTGGACCAGGCCCTCTGGTGGGCTGAGTGAATTCTTTGACTATGTTTCCGCTGGCTTTGATCTGCTGACTTTCAGTACTGCTACTGAATCAGCTTTAGGACCACCACTCGCTGCTTCTGGAATGCTTGGACCTAGGTCTTGGGTGTCTGTTCTGTACTTATAGGTAGTGTGAGACGTCGACAAGCACTCAATGCGTGTAGACCCCTGACGATTCTGCAACCGGCTGCGGATGAAACATGTTGGGTCGTTGCCGGTCGCTTGGCTATGGTTGTCATGATATGGGCACAATGTTGCCTAGTTCAGAGTTGAGCTACTCAGGCTGGTGCCTCAGGAATTTTTCAAATTACGAGCCTGCCTCACGTTCTGGAGATGTCGACGTGTCATATTTTCCTCTTATCTTTCTTTTTTCTCCTCCTCTCCGCCTTCTTCTTTTCTCCTTCCTTCTCTCCTCTTCTTCTCTTTCCATTCTTTCGTCAGTTTTCTGTCATGACTTGTTGATGTCTCGGGTTGCATGCTTGAGTTATTGATCTGATAGACCTTCGGGTCGGCACTATTGCCTTGTCGATTATGCTGTTGACAATTTTGATGTTGTGTGAACAATTCACCATTCATGCAAACAACCACAATGGTCAGGGATGCTGGACCCACTTTCCAGCAGGTGCTGCTCCCCACCAATAGATGGAGCCTCCCCGATAGAGCTAGTAGTGCCTGCTCGTACCAGCATCCCTAGCATCTGTTCAGGTTGTTTTCTAAAAAAAAAAAAAAAAAAAAAAAGATTACAGCCCAGTGGGGGGCGGCTAGGGAAAAGTTGAACCAAGTACACACCAGGGGCGATATCAATAGAATCATCTCTGACTTCTGTGCGGACTGGTTGGGGAGGAGGGAGGGCTGGGTGGCAAAATGAGCTGGGCAGGAAACGGGACTGGGCAACAGGAACACCAACGGGACCATCGACAGGAGGAGGAGGTGGGACCGCAAGGGGGACAACAGGGAGAGATTGAAAGGGATTATCACCTGCATTTTCATGAGTGGACAAAGGTTGACCCTCGGGACCCCTTACGACCAGCCCAGGAATTCTCGGACCCTTTCCCCCCTCACCCATTGTCGCTGGAGGAAATGCTAAGTACCTAAGCGCTGCTTGGCTCATTCATCTAGTGCCATCTACAATGAAGCTGAGCATCTCCCAGAAAATCTGAAGAGCATTCATCTAGCGCCATCTACGAGGAACGACAGAATGCTGGGCTCAGCCCCCAGCACATATTCGAGGAGAGCACAGCGAGAGATTGGGGTCAGGCGAGGAAATGGAAGGAGGCTCCCATTGGTGTCCCCCAGTGGCTCCTTCCGTTTTCCTGAGCCTGGCGGCATGTCAGGAGAGGGGCAGGACGTTGGACTTGATTTCCAGCAACGGGGTCTTTCCCGGTCCGTCGCATGATCATGGTTTTTCAAACTTTTTCTTATTTTCACCTATGTACTTCTAAAAGACACTGAGCCTGTTTCTCAGCAAAAAAAAATGTATTCAAGGGACACTGGACCTGGTTTCCAGCAGGTGAGGCTCCACACCAATAGATGGATCTCCAACCACCACTGGGATAGAGGCATGCACAAGGGCCTTTCAAAAAAAAAAAAAAAAAAAAGAATGCCCTGTCATTATAGCTGTATTTGACCCAACTTCCAGCCCAGATACGGCGATAATTATCGGGCGTTCTATTCGGGTGAAGACGGTAGGTGTGCTCGACTTTCTTAGCCCTGCTATAATTTCCCCCCCATTTCTCAGTTTAGAAGGGTCCAGTCACTGCTGGTTGATTATAGTAGCTAAGGGCAGGGCTCCATTTTTGCGTGGTGTGGGGTTAATCCTGCCCTTCTGGGGAGGCAATCAATGCCCCTGGCACATACTTCATTCTTGTTGTGTAGGGAAGCTGTCTCCACGGGAGCAGTGGCTGAGACTTTTTTTTTTTTTTTTTTTTTTTTTTAAACCGGGCCCGGTGCCCAAGGCTGATATTACCAATAATAAGATTGAGGCCGGGGTCCTCACAGTCTGCCCGGAGTGATCGAACCAAAACTGTTGAGAACCAGGCTCAGCATCCCTCAAATGGTTATGATGATGACCATTATGATACTGATGATACCATAGATAATGATGCTAATGAGAATGATAATTCAAATATATGAAAGATTATGCTATATCAGCTATTCTAGTATCCTAATCCCAGTACAACTCCTAGCCCTCCCTGTACCAGAACACTGTACCTCAGAGACAAAACCAACCTAACCAACATCAACCATAGCTGATCTCTTCTCGCCTCCTTGTAGGCCCCCCCCGGTTCACCACTGGGATGCCTTCCACCCTCAGCAAACCCCAGATCTCTCTACCAGGCCTCACACTCCTGCTATTTACAGGTTACAGGGCAACGCCCCAGCTCCGGCCAGCATCGTTCTGGCATCGCCAAACCAAGGGCACAAAAACAGAGCAACTCAGAAGATATCAGTCCAGTTTCAACCATCTCAGAAGTCCTATATCCCGAATGTGGAAGAATACTAGATGCAGCCAAAATTTCAGAACACCAAAAAGCTTAATATAACAATAATCAGATGATGATACTAATGATGTGGTGATGATGATGATGATGATGATGATRATGATGATAATGAATATGATGATTAGTATATAGAAGTTATAACAGCATTTCTGGCCTCCTAATCTCTGAACCCTCCCAGCCCTCCCTGAACCAGGACATTACATCTCAGAGACAATACCCTCCTAACCAATGTCTACCATAGCTGACCTGTTCTCGCCACCTAGACTAACCCTGGCCCCATAGGTTGTCAAGGCAGCCCCTCCGGTTCGCCACTGGATTGCCTTCCTCCCTCGGCAAATCCCCAGATCTCTCTACAAGGCCTCACACTCCTGCTAATTGCAGGTTACAGGGCAACGCCCCAACTCCAACCAGCGTCGTTCTGGCGTCGCCAAACCAGGGGCAAAGACAAAGCAACTCTGTAGATATCGGTCCAGATTCGACCATCTCTAAAATCCTATATCCTGATTAAGGAAGGAGGCCAGATACAGTCGAGAATTACAGCACACCAGAAATCATGATATAACATGGATGATGATGATGATGATGATGATTTTGATGATGAGATGATCCAGAAAAAATCCCCTCTCTCCCTTCCTTCCTCCATTCTCTCCATTACCCTATCTATTCCTTTACCCTAATCTGCCCCCGTTGGGATTTGATGCCCAGCCCCAAAAAAGAGTATTCCTCACAATCTGCCTGTACCCCCTCAAGGATTTCACCACCCGCCTAATGAAACCCCTGCGTGGCTGGGCTCTCCCCCTCCCCTTCACCAAAATGTCATTCGCTTGGATTTTGTTGATGACGAAGGATAGCACCCTGAAGATAATGATAATGAAGATGATGATAACGACCCACTCACCTACTGATGTGAAAGGCGAACGATACCTTGAAGAGCAAACTCTACTGATAACAAACTAATAATGATGATACTAATCATCATCATAATTATGATGATAATGATGTTGATGATGTCGATGATGATGATGATGATGATGATGATGATGATGAAGACACACCAATGATGATGCACATAATAATGATGATGATGATGATGATGTCAGTAATGCTGCTGATGATGATGAAGATGATGATGATGATGATGATGATAATGATGATGATGATAATGATGATGATGATAATGATGATGATGATGATAATGATGATATGATGATGATGAAAATGATGATGACACACCAATGAAGATGCTGATAATGATGATGATGATGATGATATGTCAGTAATGCTGCTGATGATGATGAAAATGATGATGATGATGATGATGATGATGATGATATGATGATGATGAAGATGATGATGACGCACCAATGAAGATGCTCATAATGATGATGGTGATGTCAGTAATGCTGCTACTGCTGATGATGATGATGATTACCGTCGTTATCCCCACATTTTGAAAAATGTCGATGATGATGATGATGAAGATTACCACCGTTGGCAATGCAGTACGAGTGAAGGCCGACGACAAATCCAGCAAGACACTGAAACTAAAAGCTGGCCAGAATCGAAGAGAACGTCCCACCCCATGAAGCAAAGTATCCTCAGTCACACTGAGGTTTCCAACGCCTGAAGGTTCGTGCCACGAAGCAGAAGCACCAACCCCCTTTCTCTACCTGTGCCAGCCTGTGACGCCAGGAGATCCGCACGAAACAGAACAGAAGACCATCGCCTCTCCCTCCTCTCTGTCAACTAGAGACGCCATCATCCCCGTTGTAGAGTAGCAGCGCTCAACGGCCGTGTCTTTGTGATGTCACCTCCCTCATTTTTCGCAGCCGCACCCTAGCGCTGCTCCATCCGGCAGCGCACCGCCCACTAGCATCATTCCACCTGGCAGCGCACCGCCCGCTAGCAGCGCTCCACCTGGCACACGCATCGGTACACTACCACGTCGCCCGCTCGCCGTGCACGTTCCTCCATAGCTTGCTTGGCGCCGGCGCTGCTCCCCCGGTAGCGCAGCGCCGGCGCCTTGTGCTTGGGTGAGTGATCGCATTAAGCCAAGGTGCTCATCCTTCCTCACCCTCCAGCAACCCTACTCGGAAGAGGCTTGTGTTCGCGCTTTATTCAATTTCATAATCTGAGCCTTGGGCACTGGGCCCCTGTTTTCCCAAAACAAAAAACAAAACACACAAAAAAAAGGCAAACACCAAATGTGGGTTGTGGTTTCAAGTGGGAATGGAACAGGGATCGGGAAGGCATCTACTTCTCGACTGCGAACAACACATGCAGGGCTCTTCCACCAGCAGGGGCAACTGACGTCCACACCTCGCCCACCACTCCCACTATCCTCATGGGGTGGAAGGAACCAGCAGCGGAGACTGACTGGAGGCAGAAATTCTCCACCAGCATGGGCCAAGGCAATCCTGCCCCGTCAGTAATCAGTAGGCCCAATCTCAGTCGATGGTTCGGTCCTGGGCACACGTCCGACCTCTACCGCGAATACGGTCCCACTGAGTATAACGGCGGGTGGGGATGGCACTTCCCTCCCGTCGAGTGGTATGCCTCAGACAACGGTGAACCAGGTTTCTCAAGCTCAGGGCTCCATCCCCGTGACTACCGTCATCACCAAATGGAGCGCCCGGTCATTATTGCCATACCCGGACTGAAAGTTGCATCAAAATACAGCTATAATGTCCGACCGTTCTATTCGGGTGAAGATGGTCGACGTACTCCCACACACTCCCAGTCCGGCCTTCTGAGTCCATGTCTCCTACGACTACGGCCATTCTTCCTGGGAAGAGGTCCACAATTCGCGATGAGATCATCGGTAACCAGACTCTGCAGCCAACGCTTCCTGCCGTTCAATCCGGACAGGATTCTCTGTCGGCACATACACAGGGATAGGCACCTCTGCAGCCTCAAGATCAGAGTCCCACTCAGCATCAGGCTCCAGCCCAAGCACTCGCTCAGGCGCAGGCCCAGGCACAAGTTTCTGGCTCAAGCCCAAGCTGCAGCTGTCCCATAGAACACGCATGTCTTGATCTAAGTATCCTTCAAGCAATGTAACTTGTCTGCTTTGCTGCTGAAGACTAACCCACAGGGAAAACGGAGCCCCGGGCTGACAAGAGAAACGTCCAGGAAAACAATCAAACAGCAATCTCTGTATTACAAGATTACCAATGGGACGCTGGACCCGGTTTCCAGCAGGTGCCGCTCCCCACCAATAGATGGAGCAGCCCGACAGATAAGACCTCAATTCTGATGGTTCTCTTACCGCCGCCAGGATAGAGGGCTTACACAAGGTCTATTTCGCAACAAAAAAAAAAAGACTAACCCACAGGGAAATCCATACATTCCATCGCTCACAACATCAGTACCCCCAGATCCTGAAGTTTTTCTCAGAACAGCCCCTGGCCCGCACACTGTTGGAAAAATGGTGCCATGTCCGGCATATGAAATCCATCCCCCAACTTACTATAGACAAGCAAGGGGTCTGCCAAAGGGTCAGTAAGATTTATGCTCTGTATCTTAACGCAGGGCGGGTCCCTGGTTTGTACCAGGCCCTTTTAGAGACCCCTTGGTTTAGAGGCCCTTTTAGGGACTGTGCAGTGCAGGTCCCTGGCTTGTCAGTGGGCCCTTTTAGAGACCCCTTTTGGAGTCCCTGGTTTGCAAACCTGGGACTGTACTGGGTCCCCATAGGTTGGTTAAAAAATTCCAACCACACAGAGTGGCCTTATCCAGTCCTAGGGAACGGGACAAGGGGTGACATCATCACCAAGCTCAATGATACCCTCCATATTACGGGGGGAAGGACTTTCTGTCACAACCTTTTTTTGAGGCTATATGTCAGCATCAGAGTTCGCAACCAGGATTTTTAACTAAACTAACCACACACTTTTCGAAAACCAACCAACCATGACCACTGTATACCTGGCCTACCGCACCTTTACCTACCTCCAACTGATCCGAAAAAAAAAACCGGGTACCTGTACCCGCCCATACCTGAACCTCTGCAGACTGTAACTGCCCGTACCCGCCCTTGGGTTTTTTTTTTTTTTTTAACCAACCATGGCTAACTGAACCCAAACCGTGTCTTAACCACCCGTACCATACCCAACCGGAATTTTCATTACCCGTGTTCAGCCGTACCCGTCCCCACCTACCCACAATTGTATGCACCTACCCGTAACCGCCCGCACCTGTTACCCACCCTCCCCTAACTGCCCCAAACTGTTCTAACCGCCCCTAAAAACCCCCAACCGACTCTAACTCCTCTCACAACCTTTGGGTTGTGGTCGGGGTCCAGAAATAATACTTACTGCAGTTGTTGTCGCAACTGCAGCGATAGTCAGATGTGGTGCATCTGCTGCTGCAGCAGCAGATGCAACCCCTCCAGCAACTGCAGAAATGATGTCAATGGAACAACTGTAGCAGATGTGGTGCATCTGCAGCCGCAGCAGCATATGCAACCCCTGCAGCAACTACGGAAATGATGTCAATGCAACTACTGCAGCAGCATACGCAACCCCTGCAGCAACTGCAAAAAAAAAAAAAAACGGGCCTATGACTTCAGATGGTGGGAAAGGGCGGGGGGGGAAGGGCTAGGAGGGGGGCAAGTGGGAATACAAGGGGTAGTGAACCACGGTTACCCAGTGGATCCTCTACCCACCCGTACCCGCCCCCCATTTTTTTTGTCTGTCCCTCGTACCTGTCCGTACCGGTTTTAGTTTTATGTTTGGCTGGCCCTATCTGCCCGTGATCTTCATAAATACTAACTGTGCCTACCCGTCATCTCCAGAAAAAACAAATTTGCCTGCCCATAACCAACCCCCCCTTCGGATAGGGGCACCTAGACCTACCCATGACCTGGCGGTTACAGTTGGGTGCGGTCGGGTACGGGTAACGGTTACCCATTTGCGCTCTTTGGTCAGCATCACACTCACGCCTATCCTCTCAGGGGTGTGGCACGAGGTCATGAATGGACAAAAGACTTCGGGTGGCGTCATGGAATGTTAGGGGTTTAGGGGACTCACACGGCAAACACAAATGGTTCCACGTGAAGTCCTAGATCCATGATCAAAGGGTATCTATCCTTCTGAACCAGGAATCCAATCTCCGTAAAGTGGCATGGGATATAATGAGTTAATAACACAACCAAGAACCAAGGGGGGGCTAGGCATAGTTGATCTGGAAAATGAGCTTTTTTTTACCTTTTTTTTCTAACAAAAGACTCTTCTGGATATACTAACTGGGATGGGAAGAGCATCCCCATTTCGTATAGATAGGTTGAGTCATTCCATCTATTCGTGGTGAGTTGCACCTGCTGGAAAACGGGTCTAGCATCCCATTGAGGACAAAATGAACAGAATAGCAGAGAGGGGGGGAGAGTCAGTCATTAACATCCCATTGGGGCTCTTCACCCAGGCTGAGCGCCAGAAATAACTTTTCTAACTAGTCCTTACTCCCACCCTATTTCCGAGAAAGAGTTAGTAATCTGCAATAACTATTCAATTTTCCACTCCCCCTTCTGACTCAGGGACATTCACTCCATACAATGACAGCGGGACAAGAGCATCAGGGGTACAGGGAATAGACTAGGAAACTCTTGTACAGGGTGGAGGGGAATCGTTGGGTCCACCACAGTCCACTCATTGAACCGTAAGTTGTAGTTCATGTTTATGTCGTCTCCCTCCTCTATTTCAGCACCTTCTCATTCCACCCTCCCTATCCTTCCACCTTCTTCCCCCCCCAACCAGTCACTACAATGCCCCTTTTCTCTAGGGAGGAACTATCCATTAGCCAGTCACTTCTAAGGAGACAACAGTGTTCTATTTGCCACTGAAGGGAACCAATTTTGGATGGTTTGGACTTCACAGCTTTGAACCATTTAATGTCCTTTAGCTCCTCCCTAGTGAGGTTCAAATGCTGCATCCATCTAGCCGATACCCTGACTTTCAGGTTGATTTCAGGTCTAATCATCCGATAGGTAGACTTGACTGAGAGGGTGTGTGAGTATCGATTGTAATCCATGTTGAGCTTGGTTTGGGTTCCCCATATCCAGCAGCCTGGATCAATGGGGAGATCTAAGATGCGTGTAGATGGTCTAAATGCTAGGCACGTCAAGACATCCCTCTTTAAGTACTCTGATTCTGAAAATTTTATCAGTGCATATTCATTTTTGCTTGATATCTTGACTGAAAATTATTACATTGTCTTCCTTTTAACGTACAGGAAGTCTTCCTTTTCAGGGGATACAACTAGTATACTACCTTCCAATTCTGGATCTTCCTTGATAACCACCCAGTCACTTCCCTGAAACTTTCTTCAAAATTCTCATCCATTCTAGGAGGATTAGATTTACTATTATGTATATACTATCCTCCACTCGGTGGCAATATTTGAGCGTATTGTAGAAGAGGTCTGGGGAGATCCAATCTTGAGAAAGCCTCGTCCCCGATATATTTTACCCTTGTTATACCCTTCCTGATCCACCCTTTCCATGGATTATCATTACAATGTAAGGTGACGCCTTGAGAATCTCCGATCCAGGCGTTGTTGAGTAATGGTTGTTGATTGATCTCTTCCCTTTTCTGGGGGAAATGTTTGTCAAGTAAAGGGAGTTTTCTCCATGTTTTGAGGATAGTTGGCCAGAAAGGATCCTTAATGATGTCTCTTCTGGATGCTTCCTTATTTGTGATATTTTGAGAATCTTGATCCTTGGATGTGCCTCTTAGGATTGTTCAATCTCTGTTTTTTAGCCACATTGCTAGATCTATTGATTCTTCTGTCGAGGGGGCTAATCTCTTTAGCTTTTCTCATGCAAGGGCGCTCCATGGGGTTTGCGGATTGAGTAAGAGTCTTTTGATCCATTATATTGAGAGTGTCATGGTTTGAATAGTAGGGTCTACTATGCCTAATCCCCCCTTGGATTTTGGTTGGATCATTGAAGACCACGCTACTCTGCTAGTGACATTTTTATAATCATGATTTCGCCTGCATAGTAAGGCTCTTAGTTGTTGTTGAAGGGATTTGATGGATGGATTATCTAGGGTCCAGATTGCAGATTTATACCATATTGAGGCTAGTACGACGTTGTTGATTACCAAAGATCGCTACATTATCGATGTTTGTTTGTTCTTTCATAGTTCTAACTTAGTTTTAGCGTTTCGTAAGATGTTATCATTGTTTGTTTTTTGTTTTTCTTCAGCTGATAAAGATATGCATAGGACTCTTATTGGAGTATCAAGGGATAAACACTTCACTCGGGGTGTCTCTGGTGGCCGAACACCCTGATGATGGATCTACCAACTAAGGGTCTTATCTTCCCAATTGACACTCATGTTCGATAATTTATAGAATTTGCTCATTAAGTCATGAATTGCTTTCATGTTTTCCTGAGTTACGTCCACCATTAGAGGGAGATCATCAGCAAAAAAAAAACATAAAGGAATTGTCTCCTGAAGGATGGAAGTCATTTGAATTTCCTTATGTTTTTGTGCTGGTTTAGTTTGACAACAAGTGCTTCCATTATTAATATGAAGAGGAAGGGGGTTAAGGGATCACTTTGTCTAACTAACTCTGTAGATTAATTGGTGGCGCTGCATTTTCAGTAACCTTGACCCTAGTTGTGATTTTTTTATGCATAATTTCAATCCATTTTCTAAAACAGGGTCAAAAGTTCATTTTTTTCATACATTTGTCCACGGAGAAACTGTCAACATGATCATAAGTTTTCTCAAAGTCAATGAAGGTGAAAGTTGCCTTATGTTTAGATTGACGTGCAACTTTGACTAATTCATCTATAAGAAAAATGTTGTCTTGAATATTTCGGTCAAAGATGAAACATGTTTGCATTGGATGAATAATGTCGGCGATAAGCATTCTACCTGTCAGAATTTTCGATGCTAATTTATACATCACTGTGAGGAGCGTGATGGGGCAATAGTTGTGAATGTTGAGTTTATCTTTTTTTTATTATGCAGGAGGGCAAAAACACTTTGGTTGACTAACTCTCCCATGTCCCTTGTGATCCAGACCGCACGGTAGTAATTCATGAGATCTTGAACAAGGGGACCCCACATAGTCTTTCAAAATTCATGGGGAGGTCATCGATGTCGGGTGTCTTTTCCTCTTCCATTAAACATATGAGGGATTTCTAAATTTCATCCCGGGATAATGACATTTTCAGTTTCTCTCTTTGTGCATCAGTGATTGATTTTTTTAAGGGAATTAAGAATTCATCTATTTCTATTGTTCTTTGGGATATGGGAATTGAAGAGGTTTGAGATATGAAGATATCCTTATAAAAATCTTTCGCAATTTTCGTACTAGCGGTTGTTGAGATGATTAGGGGTTCGTTTTTGTTGAAGGAATTGGTTAATGCTTTAATTGTGGTCTTCCATTTTTAACTCTAGCCATGACAAAGAAACATGCGTCCATAACACCTTTCATCTGATGTCCTTTTAGCTTACCACAAATTTTAATTTTATCTCTCCACGAATACCATCTATATTTCATGTACTTAAGTAATTGATGTTCTAATGCTAGAATCTATTTGGCTAATGATTCCGGACTTATTGATCGTCTAAATTATTTTATTTTCTTGTAATTCATGATTTTTTTTTTTTAAGTCATTTTTTTGTTGATGCCTTAATCTTGCTAGAGCCTTAGAGTATTAATTGCATTTACGGTCTAGGAAGGTTAGGCCATCGTTGAACCAAATTACGTCATTCTTGATGAGGGGTCTGTGTTTTTTTTCCAGAATTCTCAACACATCCTCTAGATATTGTAGTATGTTAAGATCCTTGAGATGAGATGTGTTGAGTCTGTAGAAACCATTACCCTGATCTGGTTTCTTACGAAAGAAAAACATTGCCATACACATGTCATGATCTAGGCCGTGAAAGGGCTTTTAGGAAAAATATAGGCAAAGTGCATCCCACCTAAGTCTTCTGAAACCATAATACGGTCAATCCTGGATTTATCGGGTATGTTAAAATATCATTTTCTAAAACAAAAGAATGATTTGGCAGTAGGGTTTAATCTCTTGAAGGAGTCAAAGAGGTTGGAAGAGTTACAGAGATTGGCTACAATCTGTTAATATGTTTCTGTATAGGAAGGGCAAGGGAAGGGGATATTCCATTTGTCCAGGTTACGATCGGGTACTGCATTGAAGTCTCCAACAATTATAACAAGGATACCAAATGGGAGACGGGCTAATAAGCATTCGAAGAAAATTTGACAATCTTCGGTCTCATTAGGGTCATACACACTTAGGATACTGACCACTTCCAATTCCAGCTTCGCCAAAATGTATATTTATCTCCCTTCTTGTTGGTCTGCTTCTCAATTGAGCACCTCGACTTTGGATCCTAGTGGAACCCATATAGCCACACATGCGCTCCTTGGTTTTGGGGTGTGGGCCTGGTATGCGTCGTGGGCCCATATCTCTTTGTGGCTATGGTTGTGGGTTGCCATATTCATTAAGTGAGTTTTCTGGATACATATTACATTTGGCCACTCTTTACCCCCTACTCCTTTGAGAAGTTCAAGTATGGTTTGTCGCTTACTCCTCTTAGCTAAGGCGAGGTCATTGACGTTGAGGGTCCTAAGGTCTAGGTCTGGGTTCCTTTTGAGGACCCTCCATTTTTTATCTTTGTTGTAAAGAAGATCTATTACGTTCCCCTCCTCCGACCTTTCAACCATCACACTCATTCTCTATGACCCACCCATATGAAACCAGAAATTCCTTTGACCTTTTTATTGGGTCTGCCATGGATTTTAAAATTTATCATACGATTGTTGTCGGGCAACAACATCCCCTGGGCACTGTATGCCTTCATCCAAATTTCAGCATTGGCCCCACAAACCACTACAAACAGCCAATTACACCCGCTGCAATGGCTGGCCAACAAACAGTGGACTCTCCCTTGCCCCCCCCACACTCGACGAGACGGTACAACCACTTCCACCGCCTGATGGGATCAGAGAACCGATCCTCTGTGGCTCTCGATCCTCCGACTGTGGAGAAAAAGAGGCCCGGCCCAAAAACATGTCCCGATGAGATGGGAGGAAATATGGCGCCGGCCCCTATTTGGCAACCCACACTTCCCAGACCGAACAAGCCTTCTCCCTTCATACCCACTCACGATGGTTCCCCTGGGTAAAGAAGGAGTTATACATTGTCGGTAACTTATCGAACAGTCAAACAAATGTGTGGTATACCACACTTGATCTCCGACCTCAGATGGTCCATATCAGGAAACTCGAGGAAGGCCTGCAAAAAGTTCAAGAGGCCATCCGGCAGTGAGACAAGCGGACTGAATTATTCCGGCACAAGACTAGCCTCCGATGGCAGTGTACAACGTAGAAAAATAAAAACACAGCAGGTATGCCTACAGGCCTATAGACCCCAGCTACTGGGGGAACAATGGTCAAAGCTACTCAGAGATGACTCAGAGGAGCTTGACCACCAGAGACCCTCAACTGGACTTACAAGAGTCTGTGTGCTCAACGATGGCCACGCATTTGAGACTGCCACCCCCCTTAGCCAACTACCATTCGACCCACAGGAATGTGAATGAGACATAGGGGGAAATAACAAACTCCAGATATGGAAATACACAATAAAGAACGGATACAGAACAGCACGTACGGCGGTACAGATCGCGGACCCAATCAAAGCTCGCTGGGCCCGAGAGTCATCTCTCAAAAGAGAGGACCTCCATATACCCAAATGGTCCACATACTCACGCATTCGACCCGCCAACCTCAGAGCGCTGCAATGGCAGATTATTCAGTGATGCTTGCCCACCCCGGACTGACTCCCACGAACCTGGAAACACGAGGGGTGTTGTCTCCATTATGTACCTATTGTGGAACGTCCTCCCCCAAGAAACGGGCCGCGTTGGAATATTGTCTCTTAGATTGTCGGATGATGGCCCAACTGTGGAGCTGGTGGGTCACAGCATGGCACTACCTAACAGGCATTCATCTACTATGGGACCTCGGGACTATCTTGTTGGGAGAAACACCTCCACAAGCTGCCAAATGGTCACCCTTCATGACAAACCTGTTCAATAATACACGCCTGCCAATGTTGATGGCAGCATGGCGAATGAGCTGTGTGCATGAACACAAGCAACACACATATGGGTACATGGAGGCAAGAGAAACAGTCGTGGAAACTATCACAATGAATACACATGCAGCCTGGAAGGAATTTAGACAAATGCTGGAGACTGAGCATGATGAAATCAAACATAATGACCTCACAGATAACTTTCACTCCTTATGGGTGGAAGATGCTGAGACTCTTTGTTAACTAACCCGTGATAACCAACTGTGGTGGAAACCGTGGCTGAGAACAAAAAGGCAATGGGAACGCATGTCACAGGCCCACTTTGCCTTCCCCTTCCCACCAACCAAGTTTATCCTCGTCCTGGGTTAGAAGCACATACCCCTAATCGCCCCTAAGACCCTAAACCCTCTCCCCCTCCTCCCTTCCCCCTTTTCCTGTCTGGCACCAGTCTCATTCCCTACTTTGCCCCCTCTGACCCCTCCCCCCCCTTCCCCTCCCCTCCTCTCCCCATACCAAGTCCTTACCCCACTGCTGGTTGCCAGGCAAGCAAGGACTCTCATCCCAGGGCGAATTGTTAAGAATTATTAGCCTAAACCCTAGACACAGGAGGAACAGCAGTTGGGGCCA
This sequence comes from Chara braunii, assembly GCA_003427395.1. Classification (NCBI taxonomy): domain Eukaryota; kingdom Viridiplantae; phylum Streptophyta; class Charophyceae; order Charales; family Characeae; genus Chara; species Chara braunii. Next base: position 265,934 of record BFEA01000031.1, read on the forward strand.
GACCCCGCAGGTAGAAGAAGACCCGTGGTATCAAGCTCAGAGCCTAGACACAGTCGGCCTTCTCAGCCCAGGACAACAAGAACAAGCAGGCGTTTCTGGAGGAAGATCATGGGCCCTCCCTAGCGCCCCATTTGAAAGCAATGACTTGCACTTACTACTCCCGACAAATCCTAATAGTTGGGGACCAGAAGTGGGCCCCCCTCATATTTGAGCACCGCACATGAACACAATATATTTTACAGGGACGTTGGACCCGACTTCCAGCACCGTGCATGAACATATTGTATTACACAGGGACAATGAACCCGATTTCCAGCAGGTGTTGCTCCTCACCAACAGGTGGAGCCTTCAACACCCAGGACCAATTAACGGGAATGCTCTTATCACTTCGTTAAGTGACTCCCGACGACCGAAGTTCTTGTTAAGAAAAAAAAAAAAAAAAAAGGAATTCAAGCTCTGTGATGAAAAGCTAGCATCCATGGGTGTCTAGTGGAAAAGGTCCCCAGGTATAGGCACCATCAGAGGGCACAAGGGGTGACACTGGCATTCTTTTTTTTTTTTTTTTTAAACCAGTCTTGTTAGGGGGGATGATAAGAGCATTCAAGAGACTCTCCACTAGACCCGCAAGCACTGCAGGATCTTTTGTGGTTCCGTTATATTATAAGATCATGCCTACTGCCCATCGGGCCCTTCAGTGGCAAATCTTATACAAATGCCTTGTTTCAAGAACAAACCTCAAGCAGAAAAGCATTATCAAAGCACTGACAATCTCATCGCTCCAATTTGCAAATACTGTGGGCGGTCCTCCCCCCCAGTAAGGGTTACCTTGGAACACTGCCTACTTGCGTGGTGGCCCAACTATGGAGGTGGTGGAATGCTGCCTGACAATACTTGGTAGGAGAGCACCTGGCATGGGAACTGTCGCTAGTTCTTCGGGAACAAGCCACACCTGCAACACAATAATCAGATGTCTTTGCCGCTAACCTGTTTTCATATATGCGGCGGACCTTACTTATGTTGACATGAAGACTGAGGTGCTTCCACGATCGTCTAATAGAATATTTTTTGGAACCGGTAAACAAAACACTGTCACCCAAACAACGCGAATCCTTAGAGGCTCCACTCTCTAAACAAGGGATATGAACCGACCTCCTGCAAATGAAGGAGGAGAAGGCAACCGGGATTGACGGTTTCCCTAAGGAGTTTTGGAAAACCACATGAGATTTTTTTGAGCTCGGATGTCATGGACTACTACGAAGAAGTATGGCTCACAGGTGAGATGAGAAAAAAGGAAAGGAACGGGATACTAACCCTCCTTTTCATTCGAAGGGGGCTCTACTCCCTTGGAGGATGCCCGCTCTAGGGATAATGTAGTGTTCCACCGGGACTGTTTGGGGTGAAACTATATGTACCTCGTTGATCCTCAACGGGGTCTCCGTACCCGCCATCCAATCGCTTACTCTCAAGGTGCGGCTTCGTTTAAGAACTCGATACCACTCCAGTGTGATGGCTTCAATTAGGTTATCCAAACGCTTCTCTACATGATGACAGTGTTGTAGGATTTCCCACAACTGATTTCCTGTTATCATTAGTCTTGTCTCTCGTTGTCCCAAAGATCCCTAACCCTAAGTACACCTCTTTTAACCCAACCTTTCCAGGGCAGGGATGAGTTTGTCATGACGCTGTCGAGCGCATCGGCCCTCGAGTGAACGAGGGTCCTCCCGACCATGTCACGCATGAGCTAAACAAAACAAATTCAGAGGCAACTTGGGAACGACGCATAAGTATCTCACGAACCGCCAAGATGGACGCGGTTGCATCGCTCCTTCGCCGCTCTGGCCAGGTGCGCCAACAATACATTCTGCGGTCCCCTACGACAGGATAGGTTCTCGTAGGGCATAAGCTACCTTCCCTAAGGGGCTGTCACCACCCTTAGGGGCGTATCCCTACCGAGCTACCAACCCACGTGCGAAGGCTTTTAGATGCAATTGCAGAGGTAGGTCAGCCAAGAGCGTTTGCTCGTTCGCCGTAGTATAGATACGTTGGTTAACGCCAAGTGGACTTGAACGTCGTTCGTTCCTTAGGGCGCTGATCTCCTAAGTACGAAACGGACGCCGGTCGACTAGGACGGTCTCAACCAAGTGTAAAACCACAAAATTAATCCTAGTCCCTTAAACACATAATCAAAAAGAAAGTTATAAGAACCACGCATAATTTCACCAAAAAACGTCGATCATAGTCGACTGGAACATGCCCAATCTGAAAAGATGACTGAAAGAATCAGAATCATCATATAGTACATCCAACAACACGATATCAATCACAATTCGACCACCCCGGGTCGAATTTCACAAAGCAATCATACAATCGCCAACAAGAAGTTGACTACCGATAATAACTTTGATGCAGCCGACAAGGTAGTCGGACTGCCTTAGTTTTGACTTGATGAGACGCTGCCAAAGTCATTCATTCCAACTAAAGTCGACCTATGATTAACCACGCATACGCCTGTCCCCATACATTTTCAATCTTCCTGGATGACAGGTCGCTTCGCGGGTGATTCTTGATCAGGGGTATTGCTTGATGTGTTGCATGCCTCTTCCTCTAGGACGTGGTCTGTGGATACTCCTTCCCCTCGCCTGAGCCCGAAGACCCAGATCTCAGAGGTTGGGCCGTCACCACCGAGTCGGCAAAGTACCACCCCCGACGAGTCGGGTTCACTCCAAGTCGATAACAGGGCTGGCTCCGAAAGCATACAAACCCCCGCCTTGGATGCTTCCTAGAGAAAAGGGAATGCGCTCACCGCAAGTAGTTTTCATATTCTTATCCCTTCTCGGTTCATGGTAACTTAGACGTAAAGAAATTAAATGAGATAGAGAATGAGAATCACTTTGACAGGTATAGATATAGAAGGTCATTCCGGATGAAATGTGTCAATCCTGGAAACATGCTAAGTCCAATTGACTACATTTTCATTTTATTCACAAGTTTTCTTTCATGGCACCCACTGAAATTATTCATTCCCAAACTCAAGTATTTTATCATGCAAGCAGGCGAAAGATAAAAACAAGATAATCCTTTTCTCCATCCCAAATAGGCAAGGTCGGTCTCCATGGCAAGCATTTTTCTACCTACCTGCACAACATGCAAAGAAAACAAGTTCAAGAGAAAACAATACAATCCGATACTTAAGTCAGACTTTTCCATTTATATGCATGATTCACACAACTTTCCTCTATCTTTTCTTTGAACATTCAAAACAACAAGGTCAAGCAAAGTATGGTTTCACACAGGTGTGAAGGGAAATCTGAGTCATTCGACTGACCTTGAGTGAAGTTTAATCCGGCTCACTCAAGAAAGCCGAGAAATATTCCAGCCGAAGTTGAAAAAACGATCGCCGTTGAAGCCGGAAATATGCCGCGCACAACCCCACAACTAGTGGTTGTTTCACTGAACGACAGCCACCTCACCCTTCAAGTGCTTCTATGAGCGAAGGTCACCTCCACTGAAAGACTCAAGCGAGATAACCCTTTAGGAGGGTGTTCTCAACAATGAGTTCCACGTGGTCCCAACAGTCCTAACTGTACTTCCCCCACCAAGGATACTCTCAACCAATTGCAAGTCCACGCCTTCTCCAGGTACCACGTACGCTCAAAATAGCCACCCCACTATGTCGGTTCCGATCTTCAAAATCAGTCCCACCTGGTCCCAAAATGGTCCCAGATGGTCCCACTTTACCGCCACAGCACTGGATGGTCCCACTTTACCGCCACAGCACTGGATGGTCCCAAAATCAAATCCCGCTTGCGCTGCGCGCCGCCCAAAAAAATAAAGTTGCCCCTGGTTGGAACTGCATGTGCCGCGAGCCCCCCTAAAAAATAAGGATGTCCTTCTGGGGCAAACCGCAAGCGCTGCAACTCCAATAGTCACTGTCGCGAGCACTCACTTCGCGTCCTCCTTATGTCACCGGCCCACGCACCACTACCGCACAAGCCATATCGGCTGGGCACTGGCCGTTGGCAGGATCAGCCACGACCTTCATAGAGAATATGTACAGACTGGGAAGGAGGGTGGCGATATGGGCAGTTTCGTGGCAGAGGTGCACCCTGGCCATGGAGGAGGTGAGAGTAGAGGGGTCACAGATCACGGAACAGATTCAGCAGCAGGTGCATCTTGAACTCACACAAAGATGGTCGGACACAAAATCACAATTAGACCTTTTTAGACAAGTCGGTGATGTTAGGAGACGGATTACAACATTTTCCACAGACTGGGTATGTGAGGAGAGAGAAGCATGGATTGCAAAAGTGGAATGACAGGGGAGAGGGACAGCGGGATTTGGAAGAAATGAGAGACTACCGTCTAGTCTTCAAAGACTGGACAAACATAGAACCCTCGTTCCCACTACGCCTTCCCTCGGACTTCCCAGACCCCTTCCCACCTCATGCCCTTTCCCTGGCAGAGATTCTGTCCTGAACGTTAAAATACTTAGCCCGGTCTCCTTTATATCCACATACATCTGCATACACACATATACATAATGTACACCTATATATGCCCACAAATGGAACTCCTCCCTGGAGCCCCCTGGGGAGGACTCTGCCAATGTACACATTTGTTTCTTGTTTGCTGCTAAGTTAACCCCCCTTTTTTTGCTTGGGGTAGTCAATCCTGCCAGACTGAGTTTTCTGAGTAATCTGTGCCTTTCATGTATAATGGGACGCTGGACCCGGTTTCCAGCAGGGGAGCTCACCCTCTAACTTACGAATCCGACTCACCAAAGCAGTGAGTCCCGTGAAAAGCGGGGAGACTAGTGGAAAGGAACAAGCGAGTGTCTAGTTTGTCAAGATGAAGAATGAAGGGAGGGAAGATTTCAAAAGGAGAGTATGCACAGAGCTGGCGAAACTGAAGAAGAAAGAAATTGAGAAATTG
>BFEA01000031.1:326479-337042 GCA_003427395.1 Chara braunii
TGATAAACCTTTCTTCGTTTCGTGGGTGTTTGCTGGCTTGATGGGGTGTGAACTGACAACTTCTAGAGGTTTTTATCTTATATATAAATAGAGAGAGGGTGCATGCAAACAATAAGAAATTAGTTCAAAAAGTACTAAAAAAATTAATAAATTGAAATATGAATATATATAACATTTAAAAAACGACGGGGAAAGCGGTCAAAGTGGGACATACGAGGATTAGATATAGCACTCGCATTTGGACATGTTTGTAAAGAGGTGTTGAAAATCACAATTCCGACATCTCTCAATTTAAAACATTTAGATATAGACGCTTAATCCAATCATAATTTTTTACACCTCACTATAAACAAATTTAAATTCCGGCAGTAAATTCAATCTTCTTTGTTGGTAGGCAGGTATTTGGGTATAACAATTATATACTAATATCTCAGAGGACCATTATACTCAAACGACCCTTACCGCCTTCACCCAAATAGAACGCCCGATCATTATCCCTATATTTGGTTCAACTTTCAGTCCAAATGCAGCAATAAGGACCGTGCGTTTTATTCAAGTCAAGACGACAGGTATAAGGATAATTTCAAATCCAGTCACCCAATAATTGGGTATAACTGCAATTTTGGTGATCGAACTCTGTCTTGGGTATGTCCATAACTTATCTATTTGTGTTCATAATTTTAGCATGTTGGTAGCTTGTTATAACGACAATTAGGTGAAGCTAAGGTGGATCCATTTTAGTCATAGCCACGCAATAATTTTCACCAATCGTTTTTCAAGTACTGATGCAAGTTTGGTGTTTTGACTGATGATAGACTCAATTCTTATTTTTTTAATAAAGTATAAATGCACATTGTTATATGATATAAGGAATTTTCAAATTTAACAATATAAGAATACCATATACGTTAACGAACTGCACGTGAAACCAAACCAAACCAAACCAAAAATTAACAATGACGCTTTAATTGAAAAAAAACATCTTTAAATCTTTAGCCATAAGCAGCGAGCAAAAACGAAATCAATGCACCGGGCCACAACCACATGACAATGAACATATCGTTGGGTATTCTTTGGAACAATGTGCGGATTTTCAACTCAAAGAAGGAGGGGGGGGGGAGGAGGTAAATAAAAACATACCACAAGGTCCACAAAATTGTTTACAAGGATAATTTTTTCCCCTCAAATAAAAAAACATTATCAAAACTAACAGAAGTGCAGATGTAGGTTTATCGTCCTTATGCTCGTTAGCCTCACCACTCATCCTTTACATTTACATGAATGTGGTTCAAAATAAAATTTCGTGAGAGTTGTATAGTGACTAATAAATTAATAAAATTTGTAAAAAATGTTCATCGTGAGGCGATCCCCCATATCATATTTTCATGAAGCAACTTGGTTGTGCTCTTATTACTCATAGCAACCATATATGGATTTATTTTACTCCCCTAATATATATATGCCTCTTTTATTATACAAAGCAATCATTCGATTGCTTATCCCCGATAACTAGAAAACAAAGATCATTGCGCCTCATACCCATTTGGCAATCATGATGGGGTAGTATTATACATGCAAAACGGACAACATGACGTCCAACCCTCAACAACTCTCTAGTCGGAAAACAGTGAGGGTACCTAGTCGCTTAGAGGTTTATCTGGTTTGATTGTCAGTTTCCCTACACATTAATAAAAGTTATTGTTTTTTGTATTGCCACTTTCATGTTGTGGCCACCACTTATCACAAAGTTTATCCTTAAACATGTATTTATCACTAAGCGTCGTCTTCGTTATACCATTTTTACGAGGAAATTCTTTTCCAATCTCGTAATCCTTGGTTTCCCATGATCCCAAAACCCAACATTTTAGGCCTTAGTTATCTTAGATGAACGATAAACGCGTCATCCATGATTTTTTTTTTTAGCAATACCCTGCAACAACTTTCTTTTGCTTTATGAGTTAATAATACACTTAATGGAGCATGAGGAATTTCAACTCTAGGAGGGTGAATATTATACCCTGAGATCTTCCCTTCTACTCACTCATATACCATTGTGTACTAACACCGTAAACTAAATTTCTCCAACTACTCATTCATTCATCCATCTACATGGTTATTTACAAGAAACACAAGTTATATTTATGAGGTATTGATTCGATAGTCATTTGCCTCACGTGCGTGACCAAACATGCTTGGTGTCCAATCATCAAGAGATAGTTCGCTGACCCCCAACAGACCAGTACGAGCAGGACCTTAACCAATATTGTTAGTTGATTGGTTCCCTTAATGTATGTAGATCCGTTACCAGATGGGGGGCGGGGGAGATCACATGGTCATAATGCTCAATACTAGGGADGTCACTTAACTTCGCTGCCAGAAAAACTCCCACCTAGTCCTATATCAGCATGATATAGTTGATTGGTTCCCTTAATGTATGTAGATCCGTTACCAGATGGGGGGCGGGGGGGATCACATGGTCATAATGCTCAATACTAGGGAAGTCACTTAACTTTGCTGCCAGAAAAACTCCCACCTAGTCCTATATCAGCATGATGAGGGGCTAATACAGCCTTGCTCTCACCACATTTTGGCGTCAAGCTACTACATGAGTTATAGAGAGGTACAAGTTGTTAGGGTTTCCAAATAATAATTAAATGATGGAGAAACAATTAGATGAAGAAACAAAAAAACAAAAACGATGAAGTTGTTATATACACGATGCATACAATATTTCTTACTTGCGTTAAAAAAAAAAAAAACACTTAGAATACACATATGTTAGCCATGACAATTAATGTAACATAATATTTTTGTCATGCTATAGACAACGATGATAAAAACATGGTGAATCGGCAAATGAGTTACAACAAGACAACCTTTTTGTATCTAAGAAAAATATTAGGATATTTTTTAAACCCTTATCAAAATTTATGCCTTAACCAGAAGTGTATTACAAAAGTGGTTTCGTTGAACAAGGTAGAAAAAGATAAGGAGAGTGGGAGACTAAGGCATAGTAATAAAACCCTCATTCCATGAACATCCTCATTTTTCCGATGCTCAGTACTAGGGTTGCCACTTAATTCGCTGCCATAAAAACTCCCACTTAGTCCTATATCAGCATGATGAGGGGCTAATACAACCTTGCTCTCAACATGTTTTGGTGTCAAGTTACTACATGAGTTATAGAGAGGTACAAGTTGTTAGGGTTTCCTAATAGCAAATAAACGATGGAGAGACAATTAGAGAAAAATACGAAAAAACAAAAATGATGAAGTTATATACACGATGCATACAACACTAGTTACTTGCGTCCAACAAAAAAAAACCTTAGAAAAAACATATGCTAGCCATAATAATTAATGTAACATAATATTTTTGTCATGCTATAGACAACGAAGAATAAAATTATAGAAAATCAACAAATGAGTTACAACAAGACAACCTTTCTGTATCTAAAAAAAACATTATGATATTTTTTCAACTTTTAACAAAATCTCTGCCTTAACCAGGAGTGTATAGTAGAAGTGACTTCGTTGAACAAGGTAGAAGAGGCTAAGGAGAGTGGGAGACTAAGGCATAGTAACGAAACCCTCATTCAATGAACATCCTCATTTTCAACAAGTTCATAAACATAAATACCGTCCTCATTACAATCTCATCATATGCCAATATTTGAAAACAAACTCATAAATATGTTGAAAACATCCATATAATCAACAAAAAACAACTAAAAAAAAAAAATCTATCAATTCACTAATGAGATACCCACCCCATTAAGCTTGTGAACAAAAATGTATCAAACCCGAAACATTTATGAACCGTTGATATCTCAAATTTTACATCAACATATAACTATCACCCATAGTGAATCTCATCCTACATCTTTGCACTAACAAATTCACTTGCGCACCAAAATAATTTGAATATACTATAAAAAAACTTCCAACACTTACTATTAGACCAGTCGGACTGCCGAATAACACCAAATTGGTTGAAAACCCTCATACAATAATGCAAAATTATATATCAAACCCTTGCAGGTATAGGAAAACCTATGTACAAAACCTATAACCATTACCAATTCTTGCCAAGCATCATTGTAGATATCAATTTTTTTGAAATTACTAACAAACATTTTACTAACACTTGAAAACAGTTACGAGTGTCTAACTATCTCGCCCAACTTATATAAATTATTTTACTTTCATAAAAATGTGAAATCATTACAGCATATGAGAATAACAATAAATTATACCCAAACAAAGACCAACTACCTTACCCGGTTTACAAAGTTTTTTTTGTAAAATGACAATCTACTTCGTATCACTACTTTATCAGAAAATTGCATATAAAAAATCTCAGGTAAAAAATCTCGGGACAATCAACTTCGCATCACTTTGATCAAACTTGCACATTTCGATATATATTGTCCCCATGTATACCATGCATGCCAAACCACCTCATATAAAAAAAAGATTCCTAAGTATTATACAAGACCCCATAGTGAGAAGTGTACACTCTCCTTTACGATCAATATCACCTCTTCCCCCCACATGAACGCCTTGTCGATGCTTCTTCAACCATTTCAATAACAAGCTCTGGCCACCAAGGTTTGTACTACCAGCCCTGAATTGCGATCCTCCACTCCCCAAATATTGTTTTCCCTTACATTTTATATTTAACGTACTGTAACTCTATAAATCTTGTCATCTTTTTCACGTCTTATTTTTAATATTTAATGTTTTAATTTGCTTTTATTGGGTTTGCTTAGGGCAAAAATAACACACAAAGGTATTTTCCAATAATGAAACACACCTAAGACTCTAATTTCAATTTTGACCACATTTGACCAAAAGTTTACGGTAGGGTCCCCTGTTAATACACCCTCTTGCCTAAAGCAAAAGCATCACACCAATGTGCCTTACTCCATTTGATCTATGTTTTTATCACATTTCTATTTTATTCATTTATCTACTAGGTTACCAAAGTTGCCCAGGACCACTTGTCTGACCGAGCTTAAAAATATCAAACAATAAAATCTTCATTTGGTAAAAAATTTCGATTGCATTTCGAGGCAAAAGTTATTCAATTTACTTTTCTATATAACTAACTATTTTTTTATTTTTATAATTTTATTTATTATTTGTTGTTTTGCTACAAGTTTCCTGAATCCTTGCACAACTGCGGTACTCGAAAAAAAAAACAGATAACATGGTCGGCCTGGCTGGTAACCTAGTTTATTTGTATTTTCATTGTTCTTTTTTTTGTAGAATGTATATATTTCTATAATTGGAAATTTTTTCAATTTGTTTTTGTCATTTCTCCTTATGTTCTTATTTTTCTATATTGTTGGAGTTGACACACTTATAAGCCTTTGCCCACATTTAACATTAATCATACGAAGTGGGTTACATAAAAGGCTTCATAACCTCAGTCGCCGATCTTTGAAGGCATGTACTAAAACACTAACTACATACAATCATCATTATTGAAGGGAAAAACATGTAAGTTGGATGGGATGTAAGTCGAGACCCAATGGATTTATTAGGCCACTCTTAGGCGTATAATGTATACACTCATATTACAATGAAAGAGAAACGCCCTCGATTGTCCCAATTATGATACAACAAGTAAAATTTGACACACATAGATCAGTAGTTCAATAGGTATACGTTTACCAAGGAAAAGATGAACTACCTAGGCAATTGTAGTTGCAAAGCATGAACTGAATTTGGGTTCAAATTATATGTGTGAGCATATATGTTGTGAAAGAGAAACGGGCAGTGTGTGAAGCCAAAAACCTTCATTTTTGTTTCATTTTTTTTATTGAAGTCATTTTTCATTTTTTTTTTTGAGTTGTTTTTTTTTTCCGATGATGGTTGCACAATGTATTGTCAAAGTCAATTTCAACCATTCGATGTCTCATACTCAAAGTACGAACGAATGCAATTTTCCTCCCCCTCCCCCTCCCCGCTTATTCAAAAAAATTGTAGACAAATGCATCTTATAAAAAATAGAGATAAGTATGTCTACACGTAATTATGCATGTCTTATAAACTCAATTTAGTCGCACCCAACTCCTAGATCCCTATTTGATAAAAATATTGCCCTACTATACTTACATTACCCCTTTTGATGATTGGTGACATCAACATACATGTATGCGAATGAAATAAAAAATAAGCGATGATACAACTTCTTCACCCATTTTATTTTCGTAAAGATTGTTGTACTAAATTGCTGTTAAAAGTTCTTGTAGTCAATGAAATACCTTTTATGCTACTCTTCAAAAAGTATTGGTTCATCCCTGACCAGCCACAATCGAGCATTGTCACAAACGCTTTGTGAATTGTGTGACAACTTGAGGTTTCATACAACTTCAATCAACAAAATAAAAAAATGAAAAACAACCGACACAATTGATGCCATTGTTCTTCGATCTTGATATGTGCACCGTTGACTTACAATGTGATTTTATCCCTCTCGCTGATCCTTTCCATGTCCAAAAGCAGCACATCCAACTTACTACGACAATCTGGACTTTGAGATTTTGAACGTTAGTTTTTATTTTATATTCGATTGAGCTTTTTGTTGATTTTTTATCCCCGTTTGTAATTTCATCCATCTCTTTCATATCTTACGATGAAAAACCAAGCATTAAAGATTTATGGTTTCAACCCAAAATTCTATCTTGCTTTCATAAATATTTGGCACACCTCGCTTACGCGTTGCAAAGTCATTCCCTACTCTCATCACAATGTCATGCAAGTTGTGAGGTTGTCCGTCATAGTTGCTTCACCATCCCTATTGTTGTCTTGTCTCCTATCTGTTCCCTTTACGATAGATATATAGATAGATAGATAGATAAATATATATATATATATATTAGAGAGAGAGAGAGAGAGAGAGAGAGAGAGAGAGAGAGAGAGAGAGAGAGAGAGAGAGAGAGAGAGAAAGAGAGAGAGAGAGAGACCTTTACCCCTACTGTTTTAGCCTTCTCTCCCAATGCTCAACAATATAAAGTGGATGTGAACATATGAACCTTTTAATAACACGCCACTTTTCATTCCAAGAATGATGAAGTCACTGCAACGACTTGTCATCCGGAGTTTGTTGCACAAATTTGTCTGTAGCATCATCATCAATGCAAAGGTCGCCCCTCATCCCTATAATTTTTCACTTTATCCACCAATGCAGTCTCCCTCAGCAACTCCCCCAACAAAATGGCGGATGACATCATGAACAAAGCAGAGTCCATGTAAGACACATATAAACTACCTAAAGGAGGTCTACATCACTGAACTTCTCATGCTAAATCTCAACCTTTTGCCAGATACTCTCCTTCGCCGCTATCTCCTACAACGTCACAACACACTACAATAGTTGTGACTAGCTTTATCTGCCTATCTGTCAGTTACTTGCGACAACGGTAAGAGTGTTCTATAGGGCCAACGAACACACATACACGCCTCTCTTCTGATGTCGGCCCTGAGCAGCCGGCTACGGTGGCATGAACACGCCCTTTGCAGTCGCCAATGCTAGCGCTGGCCAAATGACAAGTAAATTGAGCATGCCACCTGAGTGAGTCGACCCTTTAAACCACCAATGCCTCGGCCCCACTTCGGCTTTGGGCCCCTCACCACAACTTTCGGAGGCCCGAAACACGACAACAACCGCCGATGAAATTTATCAGCGGTGGTCCAGCCCCAAAAGTTCCAGCCATTAAACCGCGACTCCTCCCGACAGCCTAAAACCCTCGACCCTGTGAGTAAGGGCCGGGTTCTATGGAGGGGTGGCGACCGTTCGTCACAGGCGGGTCCACTCCCACCACCGGGAAGCAAACGTGCTCATAGGCAGCGGGAGACTATCTAATGTACCTAGCCCTGCCTGGCTCATTATGAGACCCAATGGTGTCAAAGCCTACAAAATGCAATTCTCATTGAAAAAGAGAAAAGAAAGAGCAAACTACGGTGCAGTCACAGTTTGAGTGTGAAAATGCACTTTAAACAAAACTCCCGCACAACGGCGAAAAATGTCTAATGTATACAGGCTAGGTTTCGAGTCCAGTAGGGTCAGGTGGGGGTATGTTATGTTCGGGGGAATGCATGAAGTGCACTTTCAAACTGTTTCCATGACTGCGCCACAGTTACCCCAAAAAGAAAAGGTCGCAGTCAACAACCCATTCCATCAAAATTCAGATACCTTTCTCGGCCTTTTGGCTAAGATCCAGTGTAGTATCTGTTCTGATCAGTGTAATATCTGATCCGTGGTCCATCGGACCGCACAATATTAAATTATTTTTTCGGGGTTTCGGAGGGGTCGTACGGGTAAGCTTGCTTGCTCAACCCCTCCAGTTTTCTTAAAAAAAAAAAGAAAAAGAAAAAAAGGAAGGAAAACTATATAACTCAGAAGGGGGCCCAGCGTGTTACATAAAAAAACTCCCTCAACAAAAAGGTTGGAGGCCGACGGAGTAGAGAAAGCTACCTACACAAAAGGTTGGAAGCCCATAATGGAGAAAAATAATGGAGGAATGGATTATGGGCCTCCATGTACTGCAGTAGGGCCTCAAACCCCCCTTGATGATATTCATCAGAGAGGGTGGAGGGCGCGGGTCCTTCCTGTTCCTTCCAAGCGGCAGAAAGGCTTGCTCAATTTTTTTTTAATTATTTTATTTATTTATTTATTATTATTATTATTTATTTTTTTTTCTTGCTCAAAATTATAACGATTTTCGTCGTCCAAGTTGGAAGTCACGAAAACTGGAAAACGGTGCCCATGCTTGGGGTAGGTGGTGCTATGCCGGCTAGAAGGTGCTATGTTTGCTAGGAGGGGCCTCGGTTTAGCTAAGAGGGCTGCGAAAAAGGTCAAAAAACCCTTGTTTGAACAGCCCTCCACAGTCACTCGATTGCTACGTGGTCACAAACTACCATGAAAGTCGGGGGCAAGGCGAGGCGGGGCGGCACGATGAAAGGGCTATCAGACGACCGATCCACTGGCTGCCCTAGCCCGGTTGGTACACCCCTGGGACCAGGACCAACTGGCCTGTTTTTTAAACCGTGTCGGTTTGGTTTTCTATAAAGCGTCGTGATAGATTTAGATTGGCAACAGACCATCAACGAAGAGGAAATCGGGCGAGGTTCGAAGTTATGCAGAGATTCGAGAAAAAGGGTAAAAAATTTTGGCTGTGTACCCTACGCACTTTCATGATTTCTTCATTTTCTTTTAATTCAAAATCACTGTAGCATCGTTGCGTTTTCATAAATTTCAACGCTGCTACAGTGCTTAGTGTCTTGAGAAGGCCGACAAAAAAACAAACAAACGAAGTCGTGTGTACAAAGATAGGCTACCAGCCGGTGTCAGGCGGCCATAAGTAGTGCGCCGCCTGTAGTCTGCGGTTTTGGGATTTAGACTCAAGGGCAAGTCCATGTTTTGACGGTACTCTAGTTTGACCGGGCGGCATAAATTAGGGGAACTCAGGGCAGCCCTGATTCTGGGCACACAGAACCTTACGAGTAACCCTCAAAGATAGCGAGATGGGTGGGCTCACTCGGCGTATCTAAAGACCGTCATTTCCGGCCGTTCAGAGGGCTGGAGCCGGATTGGCCTGCCACGGGAACAGACCTCGCCGCGACGCTTTTGCAACATATAACCGGGGCCGAAATAAGACCTCAATTTTTTGTCTATCTTAGTGCCATAATTAAAGATAGGGAAAAGGGTTTAAGGCTAGTACGGGAGAAGGAAAAATCATAATATCCCTTAATTTTTTTATTTTTCAAGCCATTTAATTATAGGGGGAATACCCTGCTTATGTTCTCGGCAATTAAAATAAGAACATAGAAGAAAATTAAAAAAGGTAAGAGAGAAAAGAGACAAAAGGAATTCAGTCATTTATCTAAACTCTCTCGGAATTTAATTTTGGGGATCTTACGGTTAATTTACTATTTCCGACAATAGAATTAAGGAAAGGAAAGAATGATGAAAAAAATGATGAGAAGGACGGGAACCCATGATTATTGGGAGATTGGCCTAATTTCGCCTCGATCACCCGCCATCAGCTCTGACCCCGGATTGAACATTTTCCCCGGGTTTTAACAGTTTTCACTACTGCCGATGGTCAAGGTTCCCTGCGTCGCTTTCCCTAGTTTGCTTGATTACTAACATTACCGCAGTTGGGATGTTTAGAGAGCGGGAGTCGCATGGACAGCATGGGGTGGTGCTACCTTGGGTCGACTATGGGCTTTGGTTCGGTACGGATACGAGGGTTGTTACGGAGTGACTACGGCCTACGGTGTCTGACGTACTTCAGGAGCGGTATGGGCCCGATGACAGTTGTTTCACTACGGTGACTCATTTTCCAGTTTGGGACCGCTGCGGTGAATTATTCTTAGGACCTGGACCACTACGACAGTTATTCCAAGTTTGGAACCTTGGCGGCAGTATGTTTTCAGGTCCGGACACATTGCGGCATTCTATGTCAGGTTCGGGACAGGTACGGAATTATCATGGCATGGTTGTACGGGTTCGGCATTCGCGTGGCACAACAGCCGGTACTGGAGTTCGGGT
>BFEA01000031.1:339293-353241 GCA_003427395.1 Chara braunii
TTTGTAACCGGGAGTGCTTCTCTCGCTGCGAGCTCGGGTCTGTTTGTAGGGCTAATCCTTAAAGAAAAAGGCGAGTGCGCATGTGCAGAATTAGCAGTAGTAGTCTGCTGATTGGCTTGAGGTAGTGCCATCTGTTTCTGGGTTCGCCAAGGACGACTCTTACCCCTGACTAGTTACGCGTACTCGCTTGCAACAGACACATGGGCTCGCTTCAAAGCGGAATGTCGAGAAAATTCGTTGATTCAAGCAAGCTCGTCCTGGAAGTAATTTATGAGTTTTTTTTGTTAGGCCCGCTTTCCTTCGCGTGAAAAAGGGAACTCCAAGGTGGAGAGAACATAGAGCAGAGAGATTGGAAGTGAAAGAGCGGAGAGATTGGGAGTGAGAGAGAGGGAGATCAAGGAATGAGAAGAGCGAGAGGCAACAAAAAAAAAGAGGGCAGGATCTGCAAGGAAGTAGTTGGGACTCATTATTACTCAAACTCGCAGGTTTGCTACCTTATCATCGAAACTCGTTGCAGTCTAAACCCGCTGGTTTCCCTGTTGACTATTGAAAGCTCGTTGTTGACTAAACCAGTCGGTCTGTTGGTTTAACTTCATCGTTGTCTGAACCAGCTGTTTTATCGCTTGACCACCGAAGTCCATCACAGTCTGAGCCAGGCGACTTGCTGGTAGATCATTGAAACTCAACTTTATTCGGACCAGCTGATTTACGGTCGGGCTAACGAAGTTACTGATCCAGCTGACTCACTGTTTGACTAGTGAGATTTATTATTGTCAGAGCCCGACGATTTACCAAATAACTGAATGAGGTTCTTAGCAGTGTAAAGATACCAAATAAAAAAGAAAGGGGGATAGAAAAACAGGCAGTGTGGCGAGGCAACTACTGCCAAGATCCCTGCTGCTCGCAGAGGACCTTGGAAGCGAGCGCGGCGAAGTGACAGGCGTCGTGGCTCATGGCTTCAGCGAGTAACAGGTAGCACCTCCCCGGGTTTCCCCACAATTTTGGCGCCATTGCCGGGGAGGGGAGCACCACCCCCTGGGCCGCGGCCTTCCCCAATCAATGGGGGTGCGCGGGCTGATTAGTCCAAGTACTAATTAGTTTGTTTTCTTGATTAGTTCAGTTTTTGATGATTTTTCGAATTAGTTTTTTTTTCCAAATATCTCACAATCCGCGCATTATCGCGCGAAGTACGCAGGAGGCAAAGTTCGTCCTCTCGACGAGGCCAACGTTATGAGACGTTTCTTGCTGAAATCTAACGGTCAGATTTTGAGATAATGATTTTTTTTCAATTTCCTATTTATTAATTCAAAATTTTCAATTTTTCTTTTTTAATTTTTGCGAAAAATTGGTTCATTAATTTGAAATAACCCTTTGGACCAAATTTGTTTAGTTTATTTTTCCCGTCGTTTTGATACCTTGGACGGGGCAAACGGAGGTAGTTAGAGGCAAGAACGGTACGTAACAGCTAAGAAAAAAAGATAAAACAAAAATTAAATATATAATTTCTTTTAAATTTCGTGCAAAATACTGTGAAAGGGATTAAGAAAAAGTGATCCGTCAAAGTTATCGTTGATTTCGAGTGGAGTTAACGGAAAAATTTTGGGATGGAACGAGTTTTGGAGGTGAGCGTGCGGTTGCGCAAGAAGCTTCCAAAACCCTAGTTAGTTAAACCCTAATTAGGGGAAACCCTAGTTAGGGGAAAACTTATTCGGGGTTTTTAAGTCGGATAACAACCTCGAAGAAGAAGGATAATATATGTGAAATATTTGGGCAAGGAGTGGGCGTAGTGAGGACCTACTTGTACTTAGGACCGGGCGTGGTTACTGGGGCCGTGCTGAGCCTCGCGACGACAAGGAGTAGTGGCGCGGTTAGCAGGGCGTTGCGCTACCTGAGGGAGGAGGTAGCTGCCTTCCGAGAGGAGGACTCGAGCGACCCGTTCCCCCTATTTCACGGGCGCCCTCCTCTAGATATCACGGGCGAGCTGGTGGTAGCCCGGAACGGGTTTTTCCCGTACAGCGTTAGGAGTCTGCGGGCGATAGTTCCGACGTTCGTAGTAGAGAACGTCTTTGGAGGTATTGGTGGAGTGGTCGAGATGTACCTAGCCTATCAGGATCTCAAGATCCTGGCGAGAAGGCCTGACGACCTCGACTACATCTATTATTCGCTCGCGATCGGTGGGCCTCGATAGGGTGACGAGAGGGTTCAACTTATAGAGCTGATCTGTTCGATAAATGACAAGTGGCCCCAGTCTCCGTGCGTTTGGGATTGGCTAGACCGTGAGCTCCGAGCAGGCCCCGAGTACGTGACCTGCATCGGGCGGCTCTTCTCAGACGACTGGGGGAGCTGCTGGAACGAGGACGCCGAGCGACCTCTGATATACGGCCATCAGTTGGCGGAGTACTACCAGGCTATAGGACAGGCGGCATACCGCGTCGAGGACGAGTTTGACGACGAGGGTTGGGAGCGAGAGGATGACGAGGAGGCCTGGGAGCCAGACTGGGTCGACCCAGAGAGTGAGGTTGACGAGGAGGAGATTGACGTTACGGACGCCCATTTCCCCAGGATAGGAGTTGCAGTCCGGGCGTAGCAGGCTGAGGAGTACATTAGGGCGGCGGTTGAGTGAGCCTTAGGTACTGATATCAGCGGATGGTGGAGAGCGGATCGATGGTAGAGCAGGTCAGTGGAGTAGAGCTTCAGATCGACGACGCCAGATGGCCTAGGCCTCCGGAGACAGTATCGCCAGGCAGGGTGTCGCAGATCTGCCGGTCAGAAGGGGTTTCCGTGGATGCGATAGAGAGCCGATGGTCATCGACGATCTTGGGCCCAGACGTGCACTTATGGACGTATGCCATCGAGACATTTGAGCTAGACAGTCAGAGGTGGCGACGACCAGGCACGACTAGTATAGAGGTAGTGGGCCACATTTACTACTCGCAGGAGGTGCTAGCCACTGTTTATTTTCACGGCATCGTGCACGATCATTAGCGAGAGGAGCAGAGCGCGAGGAGGATTTTACTGGCCCGAGCGGACTCCGCGAGGGGCGAGGTAGAGCGGCTGCACGGGGTGTTCGGGGACTTAGACGGCTGCGTGTGACACTTCCGTGTTTCGTGGCGGAGAAGCTTTGGGGACTTAGACGTCTGGGTGAGATCTACTTTGCGACTCTTGACTTGGACGGCCTCTGCCGAGGGTACACTGACAGGGATTGGGTGTTGTATGCGCAGTTTGTAGCAGGGCCGCTTGTAGGCGAGCGAGGGCTCCAGTTGATTGAGTTCCTGCGGGCCATTGTACCTACCGGGAGCCCTGCGCTATACTCTCTGTACCAGCCCCTAGCCTTCTGGGCGACACTAGAGAGAGAGGCTCGGAGGCCTACAGATCATTTAGTTGGAGTAGGACAACTGTTAGCCGAGATTCGTGAGGAGAGGCCGGGCCATCTCATCTTGACCGGGGAGGTTGAGGAGTATTACCGGGAGGTACATCCAGAGGCAGACGATCTTACGTGGTACGCTGAGGATCGAGATTGGGATGAGTTCGATGACATAGACCCTTGGGGTGACCAGGAGGACGGCTGGGGAAATCTCCTTCAGACCGAGGGACAGGAGGATATTCCATGGGAACAGAGGGTAGATGAGGATACAGACGAAGATATGCCAGATGCATGAGACGACTACAAGCAGGACATATCCAAGTGAGGTTTAGAGAAGGGAGCAGTGGAGAGTATGGCAAACCGGGATGTACTGAGGGTGACTCTTTCCCTACGACGAGATAGGACAAGAGGTTGGGAGGATGAAGCGTTAGGCAATGTTGAGCGACAGGTCAGACTCATGACAGAGCATGCCCTGGAGATACGGAGAGGCCAGAGGTACGTCGAGTTCACTATCTACTTCCATGGAGCCGACTAGAGAGTGCACAACACCTACTCAACCATACTGGATCTGAGTGGGACAGTTGTTTGAGGAGTCGGCAGCATCGAGAGATAGGGTGCGTCGGAGGGATTAGAGCGCTACAGATCAAGAGCTGGAGAGGAGATGAGGAGTGACTCGGTAGCCTGGTTAGCCTATGTTCTCTCACGAGAGTCCGAATCGTATAGCGTGAGACGACGGTTGGATACGACATTCCTCTTTCTGTGGCGTTAGAGGAGACAGGGCGTGTTCCGATACGATACCTGGGAATGTGGCTCGCAGAGGGACTCTTCCTTTGGACAGTGATACTGAGAGACGAACGACCCGAGAGGACTCATGATCTAGAAGGGGTCGGACATCTGATAGCAGATAGAGCATAAGATTTAGAGGTAGGACTGATGCTCGCAGGGGCAAGCAGGGCTTGGTGGAGAAGCGAGTCATTGGCCAGAGTGATCGTTAATCAGCAACTGGCGAGACTCTCTGGAGGGAGGACGCGTTTGAGCCGCTTGGTATACGGTCCTCCGCATCCGACCCTCTACCCGAGAGAGGATTGGCGATTCGGACTTCCTGCTTTCGTGATAGGGCAGACCTATGGAAGCGTAGATCGTTTGAGTAGAGCAGTGGACCACACACTTTACGCACTTTGGGAGGGCTTAGCGCCTCGTTTCAGGAAAGTATAGTACGCCATTTGTGTGAGGTGGGTACCGCCCAATAGAGAGATGCTTGACGACATCATAGACGTTATTAGCTGGGTGGACTGTCTGAGGCCAGTCGATCTGATTAGGTACTGCAGGAGACGAGCGGAGATCGATTACGTGGGACTAGAGGATATGAGGTTTCTCTTCGAGGCCGCAGCTTAGGGAATGCCGGGGAGGACGGCCACAGTGATGCGTGTAGGACAGCAACTGGTAAGCAGAAGGTACACTGTGACAGTACTTCTCCGAGCGTACATAGATGAGGACTTGACAGCGAGGGAGTGCCGGCAATGAGCGAGAGAGTTTATCCACGAGCATAGAGGCGATGTACTGGCGCGGGTGACCTTCCAGACCTCGATTTCCTATGAGGTGATGATATGGTCACATGGTTATATGCGTGCGGAGCACTTCCACGACGAGACGGTAGCGAAGGCTAGAGCGAGGGTGAGAGGATGAGTTGGAAAGAGATGAGGACTGAGTATGAAAAAGGAGAGTGAGGCAGTCGAAAGAGTACGAGAGCGCATTAAAGAACCACTCTTGAACCAGGTAAAGGAGTTGGGGGACAAGTTAAGGGAGACCTGGTCGTGCCAGGATGAGGGCAACTGAGCTCGTGACGAGAGAGTTAGAGAGTTTGTTTAAGGAGGAAAGAGAGATTATCCAAACGTGGAGATCAGACTTTCTGGAGAGGGTAAAGGCTAGGTGCGTATCACGCGAAGGAACTAGGGAAAAGTCTGCAGAGGGCGTGACAACGAAGGACAAGGTAGCGCAGGGAGGTAGCGACAGCACATGACCGGGACTGCACTACACACGACGAATCGGTACTCATTGCATGTGGTAGGGAGACTGGACGGACCGTTGGTGTTAGTGATCGTGGAGCTCCAGCTCCATACCAGTCTGTGCATAGTTGAGGAAGCAGAGTCTGTCCGCCGTGCGCTGCGTGAGGCTAGGGGGACAAGACTTTGGATTGGAATAGAAGGAGGACGAAGGATAAAATACGTACTCCGAGTGACACCTTTCGAATGGCAGTTTCGGATAAGGGCATAATACGAGACGACCAGGGAGGCTGAGAGGTTGAAGATAAGTGAAACTAGGAAAGTTGGAGAGCTAGGGAGAGTTGTAACAGACGGTGCAATACTCAGGGTGCTAGCAGCTCACGATCGGTACTGGAGGGAATCGATAAAGACTTTAGAGGTCATAGAGGATACTGAAGACGAGGAGGATTTTCAGACATTCTATGACATATTGGAGCTGTCGGCGATGAGGTTACGAGTGGTTACGGCACTGACTTACCTCAGGTGCTAGGCAGATGACCTCATAGCCGTCTGGGAGTTAAAGGAGGAGAAATAAAGATTGAAAGCTCTTGGAAAGATAGTGGAGAACAGA
Organism: Chara braunii; assembly: GCA_003427395.1. Lineage (NCBI taxonomy): Eukaryota > Viridiplantae > Streptophyta > Charophyceae > Charales > Characeae > Chara > Chara braunii. The sequence goes on from BFEA01000031.1 coordinate 345,271, forward strand.
AAGGTCGCGGAGCGACATTGGATGGCAATAGGAGGGGAGTTTCCCCCTTTAGCGAGCTACCCGATTCAGGACGGGCTGGGTGACCTAGCAAGGAGGACAAAGATAGACGCTCGGAGGCTCTTGAGGGCTGCAGATCAAGAGACACTGGTTAGGCTTGGAACCGCGATGTGCCGCAGGAGTAGAGATCCTGTCACGGGTGAACTGCAGATCCGGAGAGGCGCGGCCTTGTTGACCGATCCCGAAGGAGAGGTTTACCTAGACACAGGGATTCTTGGGGTAGAAGGAGAGCACGAGATCCGCGACCGGAACGGAGTACTGGTGGTGGTAATCGGGGCAGTCGAGAGCTAGGATTGTAGACGAGCGTGAACCGTGATAAGGAAACTGGTCCGGGCTGCGAGTTCTGTAACAGGTGGACTGCGACAACTGTCAAAGGTCCGGGCTGTAGCGCCCGGCGTGAGAGCCCAACTGCATCTTCTGGTGGCCCATGGAACCAGACACGATGGGGCCACAACTGACCACGGGCGAAGCGAGGGAGGAATATTGGGCATCGCCCGACCGAGCACTGAGGGATCTGAAGGAAAGGATTAGGCGGGAAGCACCACTGAGATGGGCTGACCAAACCAATGACGGAGAGCCCGACGTAATGGGTGAGCCGGTCGTGACAGAGCCGCAGGAGGCTCTGAAGAGAGGGACCTCGAGCGGCCGACGAGAAGCGACGAGGCAACGCTCCCCGAATATGAGAGATACATAGAGTGCTACTAGTGTATGTATACTGAGCAACAACAGGCTCGAGCGGGCTAGTGGCCAATATAACAATTAGAACGTCGTGAGACAGTTACCGTTGGTGATTTGAAGAGAATTGAGAGAAGCCATCTACAACGTCTCATTTATTTGACATATTGATTGTACAAATGAGCAATTCATACGGTGACTCAAACGGTCGCCCCAAAAATAAGAATAAAATAGACACAAGGTAAATTCGTATATCAAAACGACTTCTGGCATCATCAAAAGGGATAGGGGTTAAAACTTCAATCTGATTTGCACAGACTTACTGAAGTGTCATCCGAACCGTGCGAAATAGTTGCCCATTACATGACTCACTAACTCTACTTGCTTTGATTTCTCTTACCTATTTGGCGGGGTTTCACTGGATCAAGTGACCAGTTTCCCTCGTGGACTTCCAGGCAACCTCAGGACACGAAGTGGGCGAAGCCGAAGGCCTGACTTTAGTCAGTCCACACAAGAAGAGACATTGCATCTTGTACTCGACTAATTATATACTAGAAAAAAGAGTTTCTGTTTTTCGTCTTGGGACATGGGAGCCTCTATTCTAGCAAGTTTGACCAGCACTTTTTCATGACCCGGGGACCAATTCCTCGAGTAAGTGCTTCGAATTCTTCTAGGCAAGTYTTTGGGGTTACTATATAGAATTCCAACCTGACGAGGAGGAAAGCCATAACAGATAGGCACAGGGACGACTGGCGAGAGAGTTCGAGGGACTCCTATTGGGGGGACAGAGATAGAGATAGAGCACCGCCGCAGCGTGTCTTCGACCCCCAAACGGGGGAATCACACCCGCTCCCTTACGAGAGCAAGGATCGCTACATTATTACGCACAAGGCCTCAGAGCCTCCTACTTTCAGGGGCTATGACATTACAGAATATCTGAAGAAGTGGGAGCTTCACGCTAGCCAGAGTCAGTGGTCGGAGGAAGAGATTATAGARAACTTCCCATTTAATGTGGACCCAAGTCTCGGCAAGGAAGTTAAGGAAGCTCGACCGAAGGATGGGAAATGGACTACGTACAAAAAGAACCTCGTTGAGCTTTACAAAGGATAACAAGTACTCCGTCAAAGACCTTGAGACAATGACTGAACATGAAGATGAGAGCGTACGGGCATTTGGGATGCGTTTCCAGAAGATCTCCGACGTGGTGATGAAGAAGGGGAAGATCTCAGAGGTCGAGCGCCGTACTATCTTCATTGGACACATGTCCAAAGGTAGACAGAAAAGTATACTTAGAGATCTTCCGCGCGACAAGCTTGATTTCCCAGAAGTCCTAAAGCTCGCGATAAAGGCAGAGGCAGACAACTACAAGGACTTGGTGTGGAGAGGGATGAGGAGACGTGACTTCTCTCTCTACAAAGAGTATGCCACTGATAGATGTCAAGATTTCAAGGACTACCCCTGGTCAGAGAAAAATGAAGCCATCGCCGAGGAAGTGAAGGAGATAAGGGACATGGTAAACGGATTAACAAGACAGGTTACAAAGATTGTGACCACCACAGGAGCCACGACATACCGGGACAAGCCTGGAGGACCCTATTCACTTCGCTGGGACCGGAGGAACACTGATTCCTGGAGGAGTGTCGAGGATAGAARTCCTCGAACGCTGACTGATTATTGTGCAAGGGAAAGAGAGAGAGACGATGAGTCATGGTGACGTAGGGATAATAAGATAGACCGGGACCGCAGGACTCGCGAGATGTATGGGCGTGCTAGGAGACTGGATGACTACTCGCGTAGCCCTCGCTATGAGTCTGACGGGGGTAGAGACGACTCTCGAGGCCGATGGGGGTCGGATCAGGGCCGACGAGATGGATACAGGGATGGTAGATATGAGAGATCGAACCGCGATGGACATAGAAACGACATATATGAGAGGTCGGATCGAGACGGATACAGGGACGACAGATATGAGAGAGGAGATTGACCTGATGATTCACGCGGGCGATACGACCGAGGAGACCGACGTGATGATTCACGCGGGCGGTACGACCAAGGAGACCGACGTGATGATTCACGCGGGCGATAAGACCGAGGAGACCGACGTGATGATTCACGCGGGCGATACGAATACAGAGAACGCCGCAATGATTCGCGCGGCAGGAATGAGAGAGGGGGATATGACGCGTCGTCTGATCCGTATCCGAAGTCTCCTGACCCCAGAGCAGCGAGAGGTTTGACCTCCAGAGGCACAGACGACAGGCCACCCACTCCCAGGAACTCTTGCGTCTACTGTAGAGGAGATGATCATATCAAGAGAGATTGCCCGGACCTCCAACGGGCAATAGATGAAAGAGTTGTCGTGCTTGACGACCGCAAGTACGTCAAGTGGGCAGATGATCTGGGAGATGTATCAATGTTCCCTTCGATGAAGGAGAATGTCGAAGCAAGGAGAGTGAAGCCGAGTAAAGGAAAGGAGTCGGTAAGGAGCCAGAGCATCAAGATAACTTTTGAGGGGGATATGGCGACCACACCCATAACGGTAGCAGTCATCAAGTCGGCGAGAGGGTCTACATCGATGAAGACTGACACGGATTACGTGATGGCGGAGAAGGACGGACAACGGATCGATGGAGAGGAGGTTATTCTTTCACCGCGGAAGCGGTGAGTGAAAAAATTCTTGATGAAGAGTTCGCTGGACGAGATTGACACGGTCGAGCCACTGAGGCAGGCCCTTCGGCATCCCATGCAGTGCTCTATTCTAGAATATATGGCGGCATCCAAACCGGCTCGCGATGAGTTACAGATGATCACCCGGAAGACTCGCGTACCTCTATCGGAGGAGGCTCAGGGGGCCCCTAAGGCGAATGATCCTACTGTAGCAGTAACAAGGATGACTGCTAGAGCGGATCGCATGGCGACAGTCCTTCTTGATGGGATGAAAGCTGTGTCTCCAGACAAGTTTTACATACTTGGTAGTGGGGCCGTTGAGACAATCATAAACGATGGAGCGGTACTAGATGCTGTGATCGATAACGACAGTGAGGCTGTCATTATAGACGAGGATCTGGCAGTACAGGTTGGACTGGGCCTCGATAGGTCATACCTATTCGAGATAGAGACGGCTGATGGGAGAAAGCAACAAATCACCAGGGTTTGCCACAAGGCAGCCATAGAGGTCCAAGGCGTACGAGTGACCCTGCCGGTCTTTGCAATCAAGAACCGCAGCTCTGATCTGCTCTTTGGATGAACGTGGTTGAGCCACGTGCATGCGGTGACGATAGAGCGACCGGATGGGAGCCAGACATTGTCCATTAAGAAGCTAGATGGGACGCGGATTATGATTGAGACAGTGGAGCCTCGGGAATCGAGGAACAGAGCAACTCTCGCTGTAGGTGCAAGACCCAGTGATCAGATTAAGTCATTACCTATCTCCGGCCGTGCGGTGCAATTTCGCGAGAAGAAATACGGACCCCTGCTCACAAAGGAAGAAGGTCGGATCGTGAAGGTGGAAGATTTAAGGAGTCGGCTGATAATAGACGGCAACTCGTACCCAAAGGAGACAGATGAGGAATTTGGCGGGGTGGTGTCTGTGTCTTTTTTAAGGGCACGGCCTCCTATGGGGGGCTACCCAAGCGACACAAACGAGTAGCACAAAAAGTTAAGCTAGCTGCGATGGGCCGCGAGCGATCTGCACTAGAAGGGATATCGGAAGAAGAGATCGCAAAAGAAATCAAAGAAAGAAAGAAAAAGGAGTCGCAACGCCTAACGGAAAAGAGGATAGCAGGGATGGACATCGGGGATGGAAATATGACCTCACAGGAGCTAGAACGTGTGATAGAAATCTTGAAGACATGTGATAAGACAATAGCCTTCAGCGACGCAGAGCGCGGTAGGGTTAACCCTCGATACGCTAAGCCAGCAAGAATTTATACGATTCCACATGTTCCTTGGAATGACGCAGGATGGAAATACGCCCAGAAGGAGAAGGAATAAATTATCGCTTTCCTGAAAGAAAAGATGGTTTCCCATATTGCGGAGCCGTCGAATATCGCCTATGCTAATCGATGGTGCTTCCTACGGAAGCCGAATGGCAAGATCCGATGGATTCAGGACCTTCAGAAGGTCAACGHGGTGACGATACGAGACGTGGGCTCCGTGCCATACGCCGACTTACTGGCCGAAGGCGGGTCGATTTATTCGATCTGTGATCTGTTCTAAGGCTATGACGAGGTACCACTTCATCCTAGGGACAGACACCTCACGGCTATGCATACGCCATTGGGACTAATACAGATTATGGTTGTCCCTATGGGATGGACTAATGGGGTAGCCGTTTTTCAGAGAGCCATGGTAGCCGTCCTTAAGGACTTCATCCCTGATAAGGTTGAAGTTTTTTCTGGACGACTTTCCTATATAAGGGTCAGTAAACAAGAATGAGACAGAGGTTGTACCAGGAGTTAGAAGATTCGTCGAGCAGCACCTAACAGATATTTGCACGGTACTTGAACAGTTGAACGATGCGAATTTAACGGTCAGCGGAACAAAGAGCCGATGGGCCGTCTCGACTACTAAGATCTTGGGCTTTATCTGTGACTCGAGAGGACGCCGAGCAGATCCGGTGAAGCTAGACAAACTCTTGAACTGACCGTCACCGTTACATAGTCCAACCGAGGTCCGACAGTTTCTGGGAGTGGTCGGTTACTGGCGTATATTCATACGGGGGTAAGCGGAGAAGGCTGAGCCACTGATGTTACTCCTTCGAAAGACTGAAAAATTCTACTGGGATTCCTCACAGGAACTCGCTATGCAAGAGCTTAAGGACGAATTTAAGGAGGGAGGACGCGTATTGGGCGTGTCATTCTTTGACGATGAGGCCGAGAGACTCTTCATAGTATCCACGGATGCTGAACCTTGTTCAGTTGGAGAGCTGCTGTCTCAGAAGGACGCTGAAGGGAAGGAAAGACCGTTAAGATTTGGGATTATGACACTTAATACGGCAGAACGAAACTATAGTCAATTCAAGAAGGAAGTGTTAGCCGTTCTACGGTGTCTAGACACGTTCAGACACTATGTTTATGGGCGTCGATTCATCTTGAGAGTACATCCCACAGCGGTTGCCTCTGTCCTCCAGAAGAACTTTAGCCTGACAGACCCGAACTCGTAGCTGCCCGAACAAGACAGATAGCCTACGGTTTGGAAGACAACCTTATGACAGCGGCAGATCGTCTAGCAGAGGAGAGGGACAAAGGTAAAGAGAGATGGGATAAGAGCGTGCGGATCAGGAAAGAGAGGGTGAGTGTAGGAGATATGGTCCTTCTCTACGACGTAGCACTGTAGAGGACCTGGACCGAAAAACTCGTAAACAGATGGATGGGACCTTACAGAGTGGTTGAGGCACTCGACTGGGGTGCCTATATGATAGCAGAATTAGACGGATCCCAGTGGAAGGACCCGGTGGCGGGTGCCAGGTTAAAGTTGTTTAGACCCCGGCCTACACCCACCTTATCGCGGACAAGCCCGAAAGGGAAAGGAAAAGCCAAAATCGAGGATGGAACCCCCTCAAGACGATTCGAGGCGGGAGAGAGTTCCAAGAAGAGGACGAGGATAGAGAAAAGAAAGGTCAAAGGGTTGGCTTTAGGAAGAGAGAAGAAACGGTTATTCGTGCTCAAAAAGGCTAGACGGAGGGGTCGCATTAGACAGACTGGCGGGACGGCACCCTTCTCGGGCCAACGACAGAAGAAAAAGAGGGTCGTGCCAAGGCCAAAAACCAGAAGAAAGAGAGATGTCAAAAAACATCTTCTTAGCCCCAGAACTCATAACAAACCGAAACATAAGACAATTGAATACCGACGTGGGCGTCCTTTACGGGCAATCACCCTGAAACTTGTCTGCTTCGTCTAACGAAAATGGTTAGGGCTCGACGGGGGCGTCGAGAAGTGGTCCGGCCTAACTGTCAGGCGGCCACAAGCAGTGCGCCGCCTGAAACCTGCGGTTTTGGGACTTAGGCTCAAGGGCAAGTCCGTGTTTTGATGGTACTTTGGTTTGACCACGCGGCAGAAATTAGGGGAACTCAGGGCACCCCTGATTCTGGGCACACTGAACCTTACGAGAAACCCTCAAAGATAGCGAGATGGGTGGGCGCACTCGGCGTATCTAGAGACCGTAATTTCCGGCCGTTAAGAGGGCTGGAGCCGGATTGGCCTGCCGCGAGGAGGCATCGCGGAAACAGACCTCGCCGTGACGTTTTTGCAGCATATAACCGGGGTCGAAATGAGGCCTCGAATTTTTGTCTATCTTAGTGCCATAATTAAAGATGGGGAAGAGGGCTTAAGGCTAGTAGGGGAGAAGGGAAAAACATAATATCCCTTAATTTTTTTATATTTCACGACATTTAATTCTAGGGGGAATACCCTGGTTATTTTATGTTCCCGACAATGAAATTAAAAACATAGAAGAAGATTAAAAAAGGTAAAAGAGAAAAGAGACAAAAGGAATTCGGTCATTTATCTAAACTCTCTCGGAATTTAATTTTGGGGAACTTACGGTTAATTTACTATTTCCGACAATAGAATTACGGAAAGAAAAGAATGATGAAAAAAATGATGAGAGGGACGGGAACCCATGATTATTGGGAAATTGGCCTAATTTCGCCTCGCTTACCCGCCATCATCTCTGATCCCGGATTGAACATTTTTCCCGGGTTTTAACAGTTTTCACTTCTGCCGATGGTCGAGATTCCCTGCGTCGCTTTCCCTGGTTTGCTTCATTACTAACATTACCGCAGTTGGGATGTTTTGAGAGCGGGAGTCGCATGGACAGCATGGGGTGGTGCTACCTTGGGTCGACTATGGTCTTTGGTTCGGTACGGATTAGAGGGTTGTTACGGAGTGGCTACGACTTACGGTGTCTGACATACTTCAGGTGCGGTATGGGCCCGGTGACAGTTGTTTCACTACGGTGCCTCATTTTCCAGTTTGGGACGGCTGCGGTGAATTATTCTTAGGACCTGGACCACTACGACAGTTATTCCAAGTTTGGAACCTTGGCGGCAATATGTTTTCAGGTCCGGACACATTGCGGCATTCTATGTCAGGTTCGGGACAGGTACGGAATTATCATGGCATGGTTGTATGGGTTCGGCATCCGCGTGGCACAACAGCCGGTACTGGAGTTCGGGTTTGGTCAGGTTCGGTGGCAACGCGGTGTTTCGTTTTAGGTTCGACGCCCTCACGACGATTT
>BFEA01000031.1:418923-429082 GCA_003427395.1 Chara braunii
TAGAAGGTTGGCAAGTGGTCAAGTGGTGAGTCTAAGGTAGGCCCACGTTTTTCAGACGAAGACAAGTGGCAAGGTCAACAGGTAGGACCTCAGTGCAACTGCACTGAGTCGACGGTACGACTGCCTACAGTCAGGAGAAGGGTCTAGAGAGTCCCAGTCCAGTCCAGCAAGTACCACAGGGGGACTGTGAGCACCAAGGGTCGAAGGTAAAGGGCAGACCAACGAATTTCTGAAGTATAAATCAAGAGGCAGCGCCCAGCCATGCATTCCTGCGTGAGCCATGCGGAAGCGCTACCACAGCGACTTGTGCAAGGAGGTCTGCAGATGAGCCCGGAGGACGCAGTGGGCAAGAGAGGAGGAGTTAGCAAAGCGATAGGTTAGAGGCAGCCATAGCTGCCATAGCTGTAGTTAGTAGTGAGTGTGTGTTGTGTTCGAGTGTTAGAGTGATGCGTGTGGGATATCCAGGGTGATCCAGTGTATGTGAACAGTGAGATGTTTGGGCGCTGAAGTCGCCATAGCCATTTGAGAGTGAATTCGTATCTGAAGCCATATCTCTGAGTTTTGAGTGGGCGCATGTCGCCAGTGTGCTGTGTTACTGTTTACATGTGTGAAAAGTGTGTTTGAAAACGAGTCTGATTGCAGAACTGACCGGCCCAAGGTAAATCGGAGTTGCATTTCGCTCATCTGATTACAGTGGAATTCAAACTCAGCACCTGGTCTGTATTTCAACACTTCAGGGGGTGTACCAAGTGAGCTACGCCGATTGGTACATTCGGGGGAAGACAGTACCTTGTAAAACAGCTCTGTATCTCCTGCCGACCATCTCTCTGTCGACGTCCACTTGGCGTACGTCCGGTAGTTCAACATTGATCCCGACTCTTCCACCCTTGTGTACAGATCCTCGTCGACACGTGGCATATTAGATGAAGCAGTGAGGCTGGCCTCATTTACGACAATTCGCCCGTCAACGACTGTGACTTGTGGGGCCATCGCTGCCCTGATTGCACAGAATACAAACACACAATTTCCAATTCGTCCACACAATTCCACACATTTCAATCTTTCATTTTTTTCAAAAATAGAATCTGCTGGTAAACGGGCTAGCTCAGTTGGTTGAGCAAGTACGTGGCACTGAGGAGGTCGTGGGTTCGATACCCAACGTCGTCCTTTCGATCCCCGCGGCTTCCTGGGGGTATGCTTCGGGTTCGCCAGCGGAGACTGTTGGCTTGGGCCTCCTGGCTGGTTGCGGAAGTAATCAGTTCTTTCCAGCCCGCACCAGGTGTTAGGAGCTTGGGTACTGCTTCCCGCACAGAGCAGAGATAGGTAGCGTAGACCCATAACTTTAGGATAGCTTAGCTCTAGCTAGCAAATTTAACCTTCCCCTTCGTAGGTCAAAGAGTTTCATGTAGCCCCCCCCAAAAAAAAAGACCTTAGCCCCCCAGATTCCGTAGTAGAGGCGAGTCGTTCTTGAATGCATTGAAGGGCTTGTAGATAGGACATAGATACAGGAGTTATGTGTGAGGCAAAAAGAGGAAAGATTATATGATAGGTACAAAAAATACTACTGTCCCCCATATGAGGAGAAGACAGCTGTATTTTTCTTTTTTTAATAAAATTAATATATATATATATTTTTAAGGTGAAAAAAATATTTATGCTGGCTATTCGCTGGCCTGCAACATTCTTAAAAAACGTTTGGGGCACAGTCCGACTCACAAAGAGGACTGGATTAATCACCTGAATGAATCTAGATGTGTTGTACACAGAAATTCAGAAAAACAGTTCAATGAACTTCAAGCGCTATTCACTGCACCTCTCCACAAACGCGTCTAGATTCAGGTTTAAAATCCAGTCCTGTTCGCTAGTGGGACTGTGCCCCTGCAGAACTACTCTCATAGAACAGAGCACTGCACTGCAACAACAATGAAAATTATATATAGTCGGTGAAACTCCGACGTGCAATCAGACTCGTTTTCAAACACACTTTTCATGCATGTAAACAGCAACGCAGCATACTGGCGACATGCGCCCACTCAAAACTCAGAGATATGGCTTTCAGATACGAGTTCACTCTCAATTGGCTATGGCGACTTCAGCGCCCAAACATCTCACTGTTCACATACACTGGATCACCCTGGATATCCCACACGCATCACTCTAACACTCGAACACACACACACACTTACTACTAACTACAGCTATGGCAGCTGTCGCTGCATCTACCCTATCGCTATGCTAACTCCCTCTCTCTAGCCCACTGCGTCCTCCGGGCTCATCTGCAGACCTCCTTGCACAAGTCGCTGTGGCAGCGCTTCCGCATGGGTCACGCAGGAATGAATGAATGGCTGGGCGCTGCCTCTTGATTTATACTTCAGAAACTCGTTGGTCTGCCCTTTGCCATCGGCCCTTGGTGCTTACAGTCCCCCTGTGGTACTTGCTGGACTGGACTGGGACTCTCTAGACCCTTCTGCTGACTGTAGGCAGTCGTACCGTCGACTCAGTGCAGTTGCACTGAGGTCCTACCTGTTGACCTTGCCACTTGTCTTCGTCTGAAAACGTGGGCCTACCTTAGACTCACCACTTGACCACTTGCCGACCTTCTAGAAGGACTACAGCTAGGCCTCTGGACTCTACTTGGACTCCTACCTTACAGGTCTACAGTTCGAATCTCCCTACAGCCTACAACCTACGGCGACCTACTTACCACTGGCTATCGTGCAGGTCACGGGTTCAACTCCAGGGAACTGTGCAGATACTGTACACAGGTAAGCTGAGGTCAAGGGATCGACCCCTGGGATCTGCATCGGCTACTGCCAAGGGTGAAAACTGTTTCAGACGAAACAGTTTGTCACAGCCCCTCGTTTGTTGTCCTCTTCTCTCTCTCTGCCTACGGTTTTACCGGGCACTTCTGTTTGTGACGATATATATAATATTATATACACATATATGGTCAAACAGAGCTGCCCGGTAAACCGTACGCAGAGCGGGAGAAGAGGACAACAAACGAGGGGCTGTGAGAAACTGTTTTTTTGTTGGAGTTTCACCCACTCGTCAGGAGGCTGAACCCTCAACACTCTGCAGAATCCCCTAACTGATTACACTGTTAAGTGATAATCCACCTTAACCCCGGCTGTGGTTAAGCATCAACGACTGCCCGACAACTGATACCCTGAGGTGGGCACCAAACATATATATATTGTCATATAACTACGAAGTTATGAACTAAAAGAGCGCACTTTGTGAAATAAACGGCAAAAATAAAAAATAAAAAAAAATAAGACAAGGATGAAGGCACAGTGTAACCATTCATTTTTCTCATTCTTCTTTTGCCTCCCCTTTCACCGTGCCTCTCACGTACAAGGCTCGCCATGTTGATGAAGTTGAGCGCGAGCTGCCCCCATCCCCGTGTGCCATAACAGCCCACTTGTACGCTGTGAGAAAGAGGCAGAGTGAAGGGCGAGGGGATAAACACAGGGAGGAGAGATGGAGAGGAGACAAACAAGGAACGATAAAGGGACAGTAAGGGAAAGTATGGAGTCTGGAGTGAAGATGAAGGCAAAAGAGGATAAGAAAAGGCTCAAGAATGAGTCCGTCCTTGACGACAGAGAGGACATACATTGTAAGGATAAGGTGGATGAACACATGGAAGACCTAGCTGAGCATTCTCAGCGCAACAATTGCCACGACGGGTGGCATTGAGCATGCCCACCATACCAGCCCCGACAAATGGCATGTTGATTGCAGGCCAACATGAAAGAAGAACAGTCACCACAAAAGAGCATGCATTCAGTATAGCGCCCATGGCTGCGAGATGGACATATAGTGTCCGGATACGGAGGGTGCCTGCAGTCAGGAATGGTGGGACAGTCCTCTGCACACATGGATGCAGAAACCATGTCATTGTAGTGATTGTGACAGAGACGATGGCGGCTACAACCGAGTGTAACAGTGTTTGTGGCTGTGCAAAGGAGAAGGTCGCAGAGTGTTGGTACATTGTCTTGCTGCAGCACGGGGCCAAAGGAATGATCTTTGACATAAAAGAGATTGTGGATGGTTTGTTGTGGCAAGAAAACAGCATCATTTTGTAAGAAATCAGTGACATCATTCATGGCATGGACCATGGTCCCGTGGTCCCACATCTCCCAGTGGTCAGAGGCATGTACAATGGCCATGTAATGGCCAGGGCCGTGCACAATGCAGGCAGAGATGTGGGATGGAGAATTAAACCACTCACCTGCTCGAGCATTGCGTAGTTCAAGTTGACGGTTCCTCATTGCTACTTGTAGGACAGCAATGGTAAAGCCTCCTTCGCTGGTATAATTACAATCCTCTGGCTGTCGTTGGGGAAGATCAGCATCAAGCTGAAGGGCGATTGCAAGGAAGTCTGATGGTTTATAAAACGGGTGTTGGAGAATGTGAAAACAAATATTAGTTGCTGTCAGACCACAGAGATTGGTGAGGTTCACAGGCTGGTTTGTTGGATGCTGGCCAACAATTTGCAGATCACCCAGATGGTGTTGCAAGCCCAAACTGTGTTGGGTTGTTTGCTGGTCAGTCATTTGCAGATCACCCATGTGGTCTGCGCGTGGTGGAGCACAAAATTGTGGTTCATCCGAACAATGCTGGCCAGCCATTTGCAGATCCCCCATGTGGTCTACGCCTTGTGGGGTCAACTGCAATCCGGGCAGATCATGTTCCAATCCCTCAACATTTAGGGCTGCATCCTGAGTAGGGACTGTACCTGGAGTCGGGAGTGTACTCTGGGCAGTGGCTGCATCCTGAGTAGGGACTGTACCTGGAGTCGGGAGTGNCCTGGAGTCGGGAGTGTACTCTGGGCAGTGGCTGCATCCTGAGTAGGGACTGTACCTGGAGTCGGGAGTGTACTCTGGGCAGGGACCACATCGTGTTGTACAGGTGAGTCGTGAATATCTAACGCCGCAGGGTACTGTGGCTGCCTGCAGGCAGCTGGATGGTCTGCAGGAGGCATAGGAGCGGATATTGCCGTTTGAAACAAAGGAACCGCAACAACGTGTGGAGGAGGCACAGAGAGAATCGGGGCAGACAAAGAAACAGGTTGCTGATCCCTGGACAAGTCACGATGCTGCAAATGTCGTCGGTGATACACAACAAGAGTAGTGGTGCTGCAAACAGAAGCTGAACTTGTACCTAGCAGCAAAGGTGGAACAATGGGAACAATGGAAACTGGAGAGTCTGTTCGCAAGCGAGACCATGGGTGGTGAGGAGGAACGCAACCGCAAACAAGTACAAAAGGATTAGGTGGAGAGAGAGATAGGTGGAGAGGCAAAGAGGAGGAGAGGGAGACACACAGGAAACACACAAGGAAGAAAACCATAGAATTGCAAACCAGCGGAAAAGGACAGTCATCTTCACCCAAATCGAACGTATGGTCATTTTCGCTCTATCCTGACTGAAAGTTTCCCCATATGGGGCTATAATGACGGTATGTTGTGTTTGGGGGAAGACTGTAGGTGGAGAGATGGACAGGTGGAGACACGAAGGAGACAAACGCGGAAGAAAGCTGTAGAATCACAAACCAGTGCAAAAGGACTAGCTGGAGAGGGGGAGAGGGGGAGAGGGGGGGGAGARGGGGAGAAGGGGAGAGGGGGGAAGGGGGTGAGAGAGAGAGAGTTAGCTGTAGAATCCTAAACCAGCGCAAAATGGCTAGGTGGAGAGATAGAGAGGTGGAGGGGGAGAGGGAGAGAGGGGGAGAGGGAGAGAGGGGGAGAGGGGGAGAGAGGTGGAGAAGGTCGGTTCCCCCCCTCTCTCCAGTGTACATTCTTCCTAAATGTGTCCAGCGGTTTGGGGGAAGAAAACACAACAGAGGATCAGAAACTGCCATAGCAGAGGTCGTGAAAGGGGAGGGAAAAAAGGGGGGGGGGAAGATCCCTGTAACAAAAAAAACTTACAAAAAGAAGACAACATTTTCATCTTTTGATCCAGTTTCAAATTTGTTTTCATTATCACAAAAGGCATCCATTTTGGCATTTTGTTGCTCATTTGCTTCCAATTGAAAGTTTCACAAATTTTGAAATTTACATCCACAAGCACAAGTGCACAATCTGACAGAAGGCTCAAACTGCTCACATGGCTTCCTCAGCCGCCTTTTTTTTGCGCGCCTCTAGATCAACGGCTTGTGCATTTGGTTGCTGCCCATCCCTATCTTGCACCCTTTGTCGAGCTTCTCCCCTTGCTTTCTGCAAGTACACACAACACGAGCACAAGAATAGGTCCCGACTCCCAAGTCAAGAACATCGTGGCAGAGATACCAACTATTACCAGTACTTCTCATCACACCAAATGGCCCCTGATCTACTCTGTTTCTCCCCCCATCTGCTTAAAGCCTTAAAGCCTTAAACCACCACCTCTACCCCTGAGCATCTGGGCCTCGCTCCACTACTCAACATTCTACATATATGCGGACTCCCTTTCTGGACCAGGTGCATTCCGAGGAGTCCAACATTTTGAATGAATCTGGACGATTATAAGCACCAGATACATAGAAAGTGTTCGAGCGAGGATACAAAGTGTTCTGTAGTCGAGCGAGGCCCTCTTTTTCCTAGCCCGGATACGTGCTGCCACTGCTGCGAACCAGATAAAAAACGAACCGGCGCGGCGTACGTCTTTTTCCTATTGGCTGGCACCACCAGGCAAATAGGTCTGCAGGCCGAGCCTCGCTGAAAATTGCGGTTGTATCCAAAGTTCCAAAGTTCCAAAAGTGCCAACGTTCCAAAAGTTCCAAAAGTTCCAAAAGTTCCGAAAGTTCCGAATTCCAGAAGTTCCAAAAGTTCCAGAAGTTCCAAAGGGCTGGGAGAGGTACTGGTAGTTCAGTAGTATCAATAGATTCAATACGAATAGTGTCCTTACTAAGCCATATTTTTCTTCTCTTTCGCTTTGATTTGTTTTTTAAACTTTTTTTCCTTCTAAAATTGGAGCATTTATTTCTCTATGCGGTGCCATCCTTTTGTGAGGATATGAGATGAGTAGCAGAATGATATTGCCCAATTTCCTTGTTTTTTTACTTCTTAATGTGGCCCGATGCGCCACGGATCGGATACTAGATTCGATCAGAACAGAAACTACCGTCTTCACCCGAAGAGAACGCCTGGTCATTAGAGCTGTATTTGGGCCAACTTCCAGTCCAAATACAGCGATAATTACCGAGCATTCTATTTGGGTGAAGACGGTAGTAAAAACTACACTTGATCTTAGCCAAAAGGCCGAGAAAGCTATTAATTTACTGCTGTAATGACCCGCCAAAACACCGACTGAGAAAACTGCTGATTTCTGAGTTTCTTCCGCTGAATGCCTTGTGGAGATTCCCGCATTCTGCTGATTTTTGTAAGTCTGTGTGTGTGTGCGTGCTTGCCGGTTCGTGTACCTGTCTGAGTGTTTGTCGGTCTGAGCGTGTGTGTGGCCCACCAAGGCACTTGTTTGTTTGGAAGGCCCACGGGGGCCGGTACTTACCTGTGGCCGTAACTTTGAGGGTTGCAGCGGGGAAACACTCAAGTAGTGGGAGTACGCCCACGACACGTAGAGCAGCGGGGAAAGACACTCAAGTCCCAGGTAGGCCAGTGCCATTCAAAGTAGCGGTAGACATGTCGGGCACTTTAGAAGCCCAGTAGCGGTAGGCCTAGAGGTAGGTGGGTACCAGTCCAAGTAGCCTGAGTATAGGGCCTGTGCGGACGACATCGGAGCCTGCAATGATGTTTCCCTCCGACAGGGAGGAGCTACCGGTTGCTTGGAGGCCGCGCGGCCTGGAAGTCACCTCCCAGGAGGCAGGTAGGCCGCTATATCTCCAGGAGGAGTGAAGTGCTCCTCATCATTTGCGGTATGCGAGTTTCGGGGTCATGCTGCTTGAGCGGGCGCTGGACTTCAGAGCGCTGCTGGGAGAAGCAGCGCAGCTCCACTAGCGCTGCCTGGAAGCAGGAGTGCCTGGAAGACCCCAGGTAGGAGGAGGAGGAAGAAGAAGGGGACTAGGGAGGAGAGTTGCGAGCTGCTTCTTCTTCTTCTTCTTCTTCTTTTTCTTCTTCTGCTTCCTTATCTCTCCTTCCTCTCAAGTTCATTCATTTCTTTTGCAATTGGACGGCATTGTGCTTTCTTGTGAATTTTGCATTTCGAAATTGGCCAGGATCGTAACACTGCCCATTTTCCATCCATACATGGACTCAAAAACAAAACAAAAGAAACACAACTGTTACACCAAACCGGGCCATTCACCCGGTACTCCTCAGGGGGTGTTGACCGATTGACAAAAGAGATCTTAACTCGTCGGCTTGGCCACCATAAATAGTCCCCCTCCTTTTTGTCAGTAGTAATTGCCTCCTACCGTCTTCACCCGAATAGAACGCCCGGTCATTATAGCTGTATTTGGCACAACTTTCAGCCCAGATGCGGCGATAATTACTGGGCGTTCCATTCGGGTGAAGACGGTAGGACCTTCCGGGGGGTTCTCAACTTCTTACCACTTCAAAATTTTGTTCGCTGCTTTTTGCCACTTCAAGGCCGTCTTCCGACAGGTGGTCTGCCGGCGGCCCTTGCTAAAAAACAATGCAGTTTGTGCACCCTTGGCACTGGGCAGTTCCCGTTTCAGCGTTTGTGGACTTTTTTTTTTTTTTTTTTTTTAAATATTAGTAGACATTCTTCGACTCGAATCACTGTCAATGTGCAGCAGACGCTAGCGCAATGCAGAGTTCCAGCATGGACTCCTGTGTCAGCGGCGATACGTGGGAAGCCAAAGTCTCGGAAGTACCTCCCTCACATCAATTACCCCTCTTTGAAGCTCTTTCGTTATTTCCAGTCTATACGACAAGATATTCCATTGCTGCGAGAATCGAGCCCCACTCGGCCCCACACATAGACGAAATCGCGAGCCTAGCTGACTGGGAAATTGGGCTACCGCTCAGAGAGGCTATAACATAGGGCGACCGGTAAGAAATCAGCATAGGGCGGGGTATCACATAGGGCGGGGTATAGCATAGGGCGGGCGGTAAGAATTTAGCAGTCCAGAAAGTAAAAGCGAGTGGTAGGTCTATGGACTCTATACAATGTATAGGTCGATGGTTACTCGGAGAAAAACAGGCTGACAGATTGAGCAGGTATTGTCCCCCGGATGATGTTAGCGGGTGCCGCTAACGGAAACATACATAGCGGTGGCGGGGAACGTGACGATGACCATTGGTGCCCCCGCTAGGAGAGGAACATAGCGTGCAGGGATGGTGGTGGTGCTCACGAGGCAAGACATGTGCATGGACCAGAGACATTCGGAGTGACCCAACATTTCGAAATTTGAATGTGTTAGGAGAACTTAGGACAAGTACGCGCTCTATAAAAATATCAATTTACAATCTTGTGCAGTGTAACCTGGCCCATAACTGGCATCAATGGATCATATCTCTGTTCGTTTTCGACAACAAAACCGAGTACTGATTTTTTTTTTTTTCCCCGGGTAAAAAATGCTGAAATTTCTGAAACATGTACACAGTATTACACACACACACAAAAAAAAAAAAAAAAAAAAAAAAAAAAAAAAAAAAAAAAATCAAACAAACAAACAAACAAACAAACAAACAAAAAAAAAACAACAACCAGCGATTTGCCAATTTTTGCAATGGACTACCTTCTTCACCCGAATACAACATACGTCCATTATTTCTGTATTTAGACTGACAAATACCCCTAATGCAGCTATATTAGCTGCTATAATGACCGTACGTTATATTCGGGTGAAGAAGGTAGGGGACCACACCAATGTTCAATGTATGCAACCTATGTGGCTGAATTTAATGGTACACCGTAACACAACACAGTACTACAGACATAGGGGCTAAAATTTTAGGGGTCAAAATTTTGCCTGTAGTACTGTGTTGTGTTACCGTGTACCATTAAATTCAGCCACATAGGGGCCATTGAAATCAAACTCGTCTTCTTCCCACTTTGTCATGCCTGCAAACAGCGGTACAGCAACTGGCGACATGCGCCCACACAGTACTCAAGATATCGTAACCAGATATGAATTCTCTTCAACTGGCTATGGCGACTGGGCGCCCACACAACTCACTGTTCGCACTCTGGATCACCCTGGATGTCCCACACGCAACACTCAGTATCATACACAACACACACACATACTATGCTACAG
>BFEA01000031.1:458571-469054 GCA_003427395.1 Chara braunii
GTAGGACACTCCTGGATGTAGGCTTTGACGAAGTCCTTGGACTTCGGCCAGACGTATAGGCGGCAAACACGAGCCAACGTCTTGTGGAAGCCCATATGACCGACAGTTGCCTGGTCATGGAACTCTGCTACAGCCTAGACGCGGAGATGTCCGGTGGAGGGAAMGCAGATACGTGGTTCTAGCTGACCAGATCTGCCATGCCAGTACACGAGACCGTTCTCACCGAGGGAGTATGAGGGAACGGTCTTACCACTCCGCAGGGTCGAGTGGATGACGCGATAATCCGGGCAGTGACGGTACTGGGTGCGATATGCGTCGATCACCGACTGATCAACAGTGGTGATGGAGATGGCAGCAAGATGGATGGGTTCCTGATTGTGATCAGGACGGCGGGACAAGGCATCGGCGACGCGGTTCGTTTCACCCTTGATGGGCTGAGTGGTGAAACTGAACTCGGATAAGTCACGCCACCTACGTGCCTGTCGAGGGGAGAGCTTGGGCTTCGTGAGGAAAGCCTGGACAACTGAGTTGTCCGTGCGCACCGTGAAGGGCGTCCCGTGCAGATAATGACGCCAATGCCGGGTAGTATAAACTACTGCGAGAACCTCACGTTCATCGGCAGTGTAGTTTATCTCGGCAGGCAGTAGCTGACGGGAGTAGAAGGCGACCAGGCAATCCCCAGCACGAGCCTTGACAGTCCCATCCTCCGCGATGGTCGGGGAGTAAGTAATGGGACGACTGTCAGTGGAGGGAAGTGGTGGTAGGATAGGCGTCAGTCGAGAAGCAGTGTCAGCAGGAGGGGGGGGGGAAGGGAGAAACATGTTGATAAGGTGAATCAAGAGGAGAGGGAAACACATGGGAAAGTACTGCTCCTACTGCAAAATCTGACGCATCGGTGGTGACGATGAAGGGGCGATCAAAATCAGGGAGATGAAGAACCGGCGCACAAGTCACCGCCTTCTTGAGGGCGAGGAAGGCGTCCTCGCAGAGGGGTGTCCAAAACCACGGCGGGTTCTTCCGGAGGAGGGTGGACGTAAGGACGTAGGAATACCTAGCGTATCCCTGGATGAAATTACTATAGTAGTTGGTGAGGCCTAGGAAATTGCGAAGCTCCTTGGCAGATGTGGGGACGGGCCACTCTGCAATAGCAGTGATCTTCGCGTCGTCCATGTGGAGACCCTGGTCAGACACATGGTGTCCTAGGAAGTCCACTTTGCGCTGGGCAAAGCGGCACTTACTGAGCTTGGCATAGAAGCCATGCTTGTGTAAGCGTTGTAGGACATCGCGGAGGTGTCTGATATGGTATTCTAAGGTACGCCTGTAGACCAAGATGTCGTCCAGGTATACGAGAACGTATTCCTCAAGGATGTCCCTGAAGATATCGTTCATCGCCGTCTGGAAGGTGGCGGGTGCATTGGTGAGGCCGAATGGCATCACCGTGAACTCGTAATGGCCGAAGCGCGACCGGAAGGCGGTCTTCGGCTGGTCCTCTGCGGCAACGCAGATCTGGTGGTAACCGCTACGAAGATCGATCTTCGTGAAGAAGCGGTTGCCTGGCAAACGGTCAAACAGCTCATCCGGGCGGGGCATGGGATAGCTAGCCTTAACCGTGTAACTGTTAAGGTCACGATAGTCGATGCAGAGGCGGAGAGTTCCGTCCGCTTTGCGAGCAAAGAGGACAGGTGCACCCTAAGGGGAGTTACTCGGTTTAATAAAACCCAGTCGAAGGAGCTCCTCAAGCTGACGCTTGAGTTTCGTCGCCTCTGGAATCGAGAGTCGGTACGGTGCCTGATGGTGAACACGATAGTCAGGCACGAGCTGGATAGAATGCTCAACACCGCGCATCGGGGGAATCCCGCTGTATGAGAAATACGGGGGGAAGACGTCGCGGTACTCTCGAATCAGGTCGCGAATGGCGGGCTCTAAGTCTGTCGTGAACCGTGTGAGTTCCTCAGCGTCTGCGTCGGCACGAGACGTATGTGTGGTCTCGACAGTCGACGGCGAGTAGGATAAGATAAGAATGAAAGATAAGATAAGAAGTAAGCACTGCATGAATAATGTGAGGTCACTTTGATGACGCTGGATGTCACAAAATTACGTAGAGATGGGAGCCGCTAAGATGGAGGAAGGGTAAGGGGGATCGGGCTCCAGAGAGATGAGCTCAACCTCGGGACAAAGTGGATCATAGCGAAGAAGATCCATGACGTTCACTGAGTAGAACGTGACGTCCTCCTGTCGTATGAAGTGATCAAACTGACGAGGGGAAGTGAAGGCAATGTTGGGGTGAGACCCTGAGGGACGAGGGTCCCGGGGAGGTAGGTCGGGAGGAGTGTCGTATGTGGTTCCAATGAAGGGGACGCGATGGGTCTGACCACACTTCGTTTTGAGAACGAGTGTCTCGGTCGCCCATTCGGCCTCTGTGCTACGGAACCGGCGAGACCAGGGAGTGCCAAGGATAAAGTCGTACCCAGTCTCCAGCACGTCGAAGTATGTGGAGGAATGGTAGCGCTGATGCGCCTGGGTACTATCCGGTGGCTGGAGGGTGAGGGAGAAGTGAAGGTCGGGGACCGTCTGATCGAAGAAGCGTTGTGTCTTGTTATCTCCGAGGGTAACGGACATAGGAGAGCGGGACCCAGAGGGAGCTAGGCGAGCTTCCTCAACCACTCGAGGGTGAACGAAATCTCCCTGCGAGCCAGAGTCCCACAAAGCGCGGTACACCCTCGTAGATGTCCCTAGGCGAATAGGGATAATGGGTAGGGTGCAATCAGGGTCAGAAAGCAGAGCGAGAAGACGACGCGAGATGACACAACGTCATCGTGAGTCGCCAGCTAAGCGCTACAACGGACTGAGCGAATGGCGCAACGCGTCGGAAGTCTCGGGAGGGAAGCGCTAAATGCGGTGATCTGTTGTGAGGCAGACAGTACCCCGACAGACGACGGGGCTGAGGGAACTGTGGCTATCGTATCCTGAGGATCCTCTGGTGGGGTAGCCAAAGGGGCAAACCGCGACTCGGTGATCGGGAAGTCGGCTACGTGCGAGGCCTTAGTGGCACACTGCACCATGGCTAGGTGGGTGGGGCTGGCCGGGCGGGGCCGGGGGGGGAATGAGATCGACGCTGACGGGAGATGTCAGCATAGTGCCGATCGAGGGCGGTATGGTATGGACACCGTGAGGAGGTGTGTCCATCCAGGCGGCAACGAAGGTAGTCGCGACAGGCCTCGAGGGTTGCACGCTCCTCAGGGGATAGAGCTCCGCGAGGAGGGACAAAACCCTGCGGGAGGTCTATCTGAGGAACCGTGGGTGTGCGGGGGCCAGCGTGTGCAACCCGACTGCGTGCACAACCCATGGCAGACATGGCCATCTGCAGGCGCTCGGCCACCGGGACAGTGTCGTCATCAAAGTGGTACTGGATGACGTCCGGAAGCTCGATGTCCTTGGGGGCGTCCCCAATGGTAGGGTCGAGCTCACTGAGGCGTCCTCTCCATACTCAAGAGACCTGTACTGTCGAGAGAATGGCGCTGCAAGTCGAGCCGGGCGACGAAAACGACCAGCAAACGAGGAGCAGCCTTTGGTGGTACTGTGAGACTGGGAGGTGGCGGCTGACCGCGAAGAGGATGGGGCGGCGGAGAAGCGACTGCACATCCTCGGGTACTGACGCGCAGCCTCGTATGCGTGCTCCGCAAAAGAGAATGATCGCCTCCATAGTTCTAAGCGGTAGTCAGTTGGCAAGCTGACGAGGAACCGGTAGGTAAGTGTGACCTCCGGTAGGAACGTCTCGTCACAGACAAGGCGAGCGTCCTGAAACACCCGAATGTGACGCTCCAGGTCGGCCGGTACAGAGGACCCGGACCATCTGGTCTGGGTGACGCGGTCTAAGGCGTCGGTGGCGTCATGATGAGCGTCGAAGCGGTCCTGAAGGAAGGTCGCGAAGTCGGCCAGAGTGGGGACCTCACCCACGCGGAGACGCTGGGTATAATGATCCTCCCACGCAGTGGAAGGCCTACCTCGCAATTTGGTTGCGAGCACATCGCACCACAACTCCTGACGGGTGGTCGTCATAGAGAGCGTGCGCGTTGCTAGCTGCAACCAGCGAGAGACACGGGATGTGCTATCATACTCGGGAATGTCCGTGGTGCGCACAAGAGGATGTCCACTGTGCTGATGGCGGGGGGAGAGAGATCGAGGCGAGTGCACTATGGCGGCGTAAGTCGAGGCCGCTGCAGGGGCAGAGGTGGGGGAAGGCTGTTGGCCGTGGCCGCTGGCGGATGGACCAGCAGACGAGGAGGCAACGGCCGCGGGCAGCTGTCCCGGAATAGCCAGGTAGGAGGGAAGAGGCTGAGGAGCAGGTCGAGGGAAACGAGCCTGCATCATGGGGACCGAAGGGGTGGTAGAGGAGGAAGGGTGGGCAGCCTGTGATGGGTGAGGCTGTCTCACAGCGAGGATCTCCGCCTGAGCCTGCGCAATGGTGGCCTGTAAAGTGGCCACTCGCTGAGTGCGCGGAGTCGGAGGTGGAGGAGCCGGAGCGGGTCTCCTAGTAGGAGGAGGAATCCCAGCCTGGGCGGTACCCTGTTGTGGGGGTAGGGGGACGAAGGTGGGGAGAAGACGGCGAAGTCGTATTGTCGCGACCGGTGTGGGAAGCTGGGAGGCAACACCAGGGTGGCTCGATAAAACTGCGGGGCCAGATGGTGGTATTTGGACCGCAGCACTTGCGGCAGCAGTAGAGACGGTAAGGGCGGTCGGGGCCGGGAGAACTGCCGCAACAGACGGGGTGGTCTGAGCGGCAGCAGCACTCGCCACTGCTGAGGGGGAGGGTTGGGCCTGGCCCGCAGAGGAGGGGGAACCACGATGTCTCCGTCTCTGGAGTCGTGGGGAGCCGGATTCGGAGTCGGTAGGGGATGGGGTGTGGGAGCGGTGGGGAGAGCGATAAGGGGAGCCCTTGCGGCGGTTGACGTCCAGGGCAAGCGCATTGATTTGCGCTTGCAATGGTCCAAGCGTACTAAGTTGTGCCTGGATTGCTACAAGGACGGCATGAAGGTCCATGGTGTCCGCATGGGCCTGATCATGAGCCGCTGACGGCGCGCTGACCTGGGGTGTGGACTGCACCACGGCGATCTCCTCCGATGAACTCCCTTCCATGGCCGGAAGGGGAATGGAGGTAGTCCTCAGAGGAGTGTGTGGGGAAAGGGGCCCACCGATAAGAGGAAGGGGACCGCGGGAGCGGAGTGAGTATGTGTGAGTCGGCTCGCCTCGGATTTTGCGGGTCGCGCGTGAGACGAAGACGCCGAACCGCTCGAGGGGGGAGGATTCGTCCGGGTCCAGGGTGCCTGACGGGAGGAGGCGGGAGAGTAGGAGGGGGGGGGGGAGTTAGGAGAACCCTAAACCCTAGAAAACCCTAAGAAAACCCTAACCGGAGTTTAGGTGGTTAGAGGAGGGTAGCGGCGACCTAATCAAGATAAAAGATAATATGGAGGGGAGGGGGAGAGAAAATAAAATAAACAATAAAATTTCGAGATAAAAATAAAATAAAAAAAGAAAGAAAAATAAATAAAGAAATCAAATGTAAAGAGCAAGGAAAGAGAACTTATTTATTTTTTTGAAAATCTCGGCAGCATTTGCTTACCCCAACAGGGTCAAAATGTGCAAAGAGAAAGGAGAGACTAGGAGAAGCACACTAATTTTTACAATGCTGCAAATTAAAATTTTCAAAAAAATAAGTAATAAATAAATAAATAAATAAATAAATAAGGAGGTGGAGGAGAATGAAGAGAAACTAAGTTTTGGATTTTTAAAAATTTCGACAGCCTTTCGTTACCCCTATGGGGTCGAAGTGTGCCGTGAAGAAGAAAGACAAAGAAAAATAAGAAGATTTTGCCAGCACTTCACTACCCCCAAGGGGTCAAAATGTGCTGAAAAAAGACTAAGTATGAAGAAAACAGAAAATTTCGGCTGCACTTCGTTACCCCCACGGGGTCAAAATGTGTGCCGAAAGCAAGTCCTAATCAGATTTTAGCGTGCCGCAGAAAAATTCGAATTTTCAAAATAAATAAAGGAAAATAAAATAAATCAGAAAGATGAGAAAAGAAGTAGGGAATAAAATAATTCGAATTTTTGGGCAAAAGAGAAGATTGAAATCAAAGAGAAAGAGAAAAGAAGAAAAACAGAAAAAATCGAAGTTGGGGGGGGGGGGGGGGGGATGAAAAAGTGATGAAAAAAAAGAAAAATAGGTGGGAAAGAGAAAAGATTGAAGTGGTAGGTGAGGGGGATGATGGGGTTGTAGTTGGGGGAAGAAAGGAGGAGAGGAGGGTGAGAGAATGAGAGAGAAAGYTATGGAAAAGGTAAAGAAAAGAGGGAGAGATTAGTAAAAGAAGGTGAGTGGAGAGAGAGGAGAGAAAAAGATGGTGGGAGATGAGTGACGAGGGAGGGGTATGAGAGATTAATGGTAAGGAGAGGAGAGAAGTAGGGAAAAGAAGCAAGGAGAGTGAGGTTGGGAGAGGAGAGAGTAAAAATATGGTTGTGGATGGAGAAAGAGTGAAGGGGATGAGAGATTAGTGGGGAGAAGAGGAAAGAAATGAGAAAAGTGGAGAGGGGAGAAATGAGAAAAGGTGATGGATGAGTGGTGGTGAGAGAAAAAGAAGGTCAGATGATGAAGGGGAGAGAGGGAAAAGGGAGTGGGAGAGTGGATTAGTGATGAGAGAGGTGATACCCAGCTCTTAGGTAACCAAGAGCATAAAAATTCACCAAGATCCACAAGATCTTGGCCTTCACACACCCCTTGGGAGAAGGGCTCTTCAAGGTGGTGATGAACTGCTGCTGCACACTATCTGGGGTTGGCTGAGATCTTGATCAGCCACCCAGTTCCACTGTAGTGCAGCCCCCTAGCCAGGGGGGTCTTCAAAAAAAACCCTCAGCAAGCTGCCACGTGGCACTTTTGGAGATGGCCACGGGTCAAGAGAGGAGAGGTAGAGGGCAAACACTCTTTTGCCAATAACTTTTCACCCGCTAGGTGAAATTTGGCAAAAGAGGTCTTGTTGGAAAGCTTTTTGAAAGCCGCTTGCAACGAGATAAGGCGCAGCATCAGCCACTGCCTGCAGTAATAGCGCTCGTTGAAAAAAAAACGAGCGCGGGTGGTTTTGGGAGCTTAAAAAAAAATCGCGATCTTTGAAAGATCGTAGCTCCTCAACCACCATAGAGAATTTTGCGATCTATAGCTTGTTGGAAGCGGTTTGTCGAGAGCTTTCAAAAAAGCTAAAGATCAATAAATTTGGACCACCGGTGCAGAAGTTACGATCGAAAGAATGCACCGGTGTCATTACCAAAGAAAAGTGGCGAGCGTTTTTTTTTCTTTTTCTTTTTTCTTGCTCAAGCCGCGTGGCAACTGATAGGTGGGGTGGGTGGGGGAGAGGGGCAAGGAGGAAAGACTGCTCTGATACCAGTCAGGATCAAGACGAAGGGATGAGGATGGGGGAAATGGAGATGGAGCTGGAAGGGACAACGCAACTCCAACCCAGACTCAACACGCACGTACTCCAATCTGTGCAAATGAAGAATGAGCCACAAAACAGACTGCAGCTGGGGTATACCCCCAGCGGACTGACTGGACTGGACTGGACTGGACTGGTACCGACAGTGGTACCAGGCAGGACTGGTATGGACTGAATAACCACACGGCCTGTGGGATCAGGCCACGGCCTGGTCCCATAGGCCGAACAGGGAAAATGGCCAGATAGGCCCTGGCTGTAGGCCAGGGCAGATAGAGGCCCGCTGCAACAGAAAGATGAGTTTGTGATGGTGGACGGGCTTCTCTTTCTTGATAAGGCCGGATGTAAAAGGTTAGTTGTTCCATCTAGTGAACGTTTGCGTAGTTTATTTCTAGGAGAATGTCATGACGCAACCGGACACTTTGGTTACAAAAAGACGAGTGTCAATCTAGTTCAGCCATTTTGGTGGCCTGGAATGCTAGATGACACAAAGAAGTATGTAGAGACCTGTCAGGTCTGTCAGCGGGACAAGCCGCGAACTCAAGCACCACTTGGGTTACTGAAGCCCTTACCTATTCCAGCTGGTCCAGGAGAGAGTGTTTCCATGGATTTCATGGACACCCTGGTGACCAATAAGAGTGGCAAGAGGCATATTTTCGTCATCATTGACCGATTCACCAAATACGCTAGACTAATTGCCATGCCAGAGACCGCAAGGACTGAACACGTCATCAAGTTGTTTCAGGACAACTGGGTACGTGATTTTGGACTACCAAAGTCAATTGTTAGTGACAGAGATGTCCGATTCACAAGTGAGCTGTGGAAGAAGACTGCTGAGCAGATGGGCAGTCAACTTCAAATGACTTCAGGGAATCATCCCAAAGCCGCTGGACAGGCCGAACAAATGAACAGAGTTGTACAACACTTGCTGAGGCATTACATCAAGCCCAGCCAGGATGACTGGGATGAGAAGTTGCCTCTCATCGCCAGCCTGTACAACAACGCTGTACACAGCAGTACCGGCGTCAGTCCTAATCAGCTGCACTTGGGATGGAAGCCTAGATCAGCTGCACTTGGGATGGAAGCCTAGATCAGCTCTAGACTTCCTCCTACCTGAAAACCGATCCTCTGCAACTCCGGGCACACTTGAGTATGGTGTGCAATATGAGAAGTTGTTGCAGCAAGCTGTCGAGCACATCAAGAAATCTCAGCAAGCAATGATTGCTTCTGAGAACAAACATCGTCGGCAGTCCTCATTTCAGGTAGAGGAACGTGAGGTAGGGGAACGTGTCTGGGTCAAGGCTAGTGAGCTAGGACAGGAATTTGGGATCTCTCGCAAACCAATGCCTCAATACTTTGGTCCATGGGAAGTCCTGGATATAGTTGGGGATGAGATGGATGGTCCTACCTATGTTATCCGTATCCCTGGTCATTTACGCACTCACCCTGTCTTTCATGCCTCAAAGCTTGCACCTTTTGCTGAGAAAGATCAATTCCCTTCAAGGAGATCGATGCTGCCCCCAACCATGGATGGTCAAGTGGACATCGACAACATTGTGGATCACAGAGATCTGCCTGTTCCAAAGCCACTGGGTAGAGGAAGACCTCCAAAACCCAAGCGGGAGTACCGCGTCAGATTTAGGCATCATACGGATCCGAAGGAAGATCGGTGGTTTGTGATACGCAACCTCACGCCCCCTCGCAGCTTCCCGTACGGGGTCGCCGATCGGAGTTCTAGGAGGGGCGTGGCCGAGGATTTTTGGTCGTAAGGCTTGAGTCTCCCGGACGGCACGAGAGGCCCTCGTTTCGTGGCCGAGGTTTTCCCTGGAGTCGAACTGTCGTCACGAAGTCCCGTGGGGGTCGGCTTACTCCGAAACGATAAAATCAGAAGGGTTTCTGTGAAAATGAATTGCCGTCGTGCATCGGGACAGGAAAAGGCATCAAGGGGAGGGGGCCATGGCGGCGGACGACAGAAACTCTGGCGGTCATGGGTTCGGGGGATAGGTGGTAGGTTCGAAGCCTTCAGGCCTCGTCATCGGCCTCCCGAAGTGGCCGGACCACCGGGTTTTTGATGTAGAGGTGGTTGGTTCGAGGCTCTCAAGCCTCGCCGTCGGACTCGCAGAGCCCGTGCGAAGGTTGGCGAGAGGGTGAAGCGGCGGGAGGGCTCGTCGGCATTCGAATTCAAAATTGCGCAGGCAGCGCCCCCGCGCTACGGGAAAGCTCAAGGAAACGTGTCGCTCCCTCGTAGCCCATGACCAGCCGTCGCCAAGAACACGAGTCCCCCTGGCGACACCAACGACAATCAAACTGCGGCCACCACGCGGCGTGAGCGGCCGACCAGGGCAACACAATCAAACCCGTATAAGGCAATATTAGAGTCGGGGAATCAAAACGCTCAATCAAGACAAACCCGTTCCCCCTTATATCACAACCCCGAGGCAGGTCTCGCCAACACACTTGCTCCGTTCGCCTCAGTGCACGCCGTACGTCTGCATCGCAGTAGACGCTGTCGTCATCTGTGATGGGGAAGGTCGGTAGCGCGAGGAGACGATCGGAGGTACGCGATGAACACGGGCAAGATCCCGCATTCCCGGTCATCCGAACCAACACCGACTCCATACAACACTCGACGCAACTCTTCTCTCTCAGAAGTGGGTGCGTAGGGGGAAGATGACGAAATTTAAGCTTTCTCCCCTTCGCGAGGGCGTCGACCGTCCGCGCGGACGCAGGCGGTTGACGTCACCGGTACGGCGACGAGAAGCTCTAAAAGCGATGACTGTCAGTTCAAAAGGAAGGCGATCGAGAGAGGGAGAGAGAAAGAGAGAGTTACGCCGAGGCCGCGCGAGAGCGCAAAAAAGGCCGCGGAGGGCAGGGGAACAACCGGATCAACACACTCGTACTCCTAAGCAGACGGTCCCCTAGTTCAGTTTCCCCATCCCCGCCCGGACGAGTACATACACACATACATGCATGCAATCAACAACCCTTGACAGGACATCTAATCA
>BFEA01000031.1:523733-541267 GCA_003427395.1 Chara braunii
GGAGGGGAAGAAGGAGAGGGAGGAGAGGGAGGAGAGGGACGAGGAATAGCAGGAGGAGGGGAGGGGGAGGGGGAGGAGGAGGAGGAGGAGGAGGAAGAGGAGGTGAGGTGAGGGGAAGGGGAGGCGCCGGCAGTAGAGTGGGAGGAGGAGAAAGAAGAGGACAACTGACCTCTAAAGACAGCCGGGGGAAGATGCCACGAGCATCGACGGTCAGTTTGTTATTTCATGATGACAACAAATTTTGCTTTGACGCAAAGATTTTTTTGGGGGGGAAGAGGGAGCGCAAAAAGAAAAGGTGCGGAAAAAGGAGAGGACTTTTTTTTTTTTTTTTTTTTTTGAAGCTATATGCTTCTCTCATCTATCTCATCTACCTCATCTTCTTGCCAGCACTCATCTATCTCATGATTCTCATCCTCTCGCTAGTCTATGTGTAGTACGGGGGAGCACCAACCAACCCGTATCTCTCCCTACCGGTAGCCCACGGGGTAGGTTGGCACCACAGCAGTGGGACAAGAGCAAGGCTGTACCAGTCCCTCATCACGGTGAGTGGACTTTTTTAGGATGCACATCGCGGCTCTTTTTTTTTTTTTTTTGGTTCGCGGCTCTTTTTTTTTTTTCACTCGACCAGCGTGCGCCCGGATACATAGCCTAAGCGCCGTCGTTTTTTTTTTTTTTTTTTTTTTTTTTTTTTAATCGCCTTGTTCGTTGATGCCGAGTACTCATTACCGAACCGAACGTGTCAAATAGAAAACGCATCTTCCGCGAGAACGTGGACATGTGCATCCGTCTTAGCTTTTGAACTTTTTGTCTTTTTCATCACAATTGCTGAGCCGTGCGTTGACGCCTGTCTTTTTTTTTTTTTTTTTTTTTTGGCGACGCCTCATATCATCCCGCCATGTCGATTTCTCTGATTTCTTTTAATTTTTTTTTTAATGTGGTCTGATTTTTATTACTCTGATTCTGTCTGACTCAAGTTTTTCTTTTTTGCAGGACTCGAACCTCTGACCCTCCTGTACCCAACAGATGCGCTACACCCGTCTATACCGGTCTTCCCGCCGCAATTCGCGGGACTCTTACCCCCCCCCCACACACACACACACAGTCTCGTACCCTTCTTCGCTCCAATACAAAGTAGAAAGGAAAAAAAAAAAAAAAAAAAAAAAAAAACACGCACGGTCATTAATGCTGTATTTCTAACCTTAAAAACGCCCCAAATACAGCTATAATGACCATACGTTGTATTCGGGGGAAGACGGGGAGCCATCGTGTCCATTTGCCCACCATCACCCATCACCCATCATCAGCGATTATGTACACCATCCATTCCATCCTTTTTTTTTTTCTTTTTTTTTATTTATCCATCCATTTTTCCCTTTCAAACCCCCCGGTAGCACTTCTTCTTTTTACCGACTTCTATTGTTTTCTTGTGTGAACATTTTCTTCTTTATTTCGCTCGGGAAAGAAAAAAAAAAAAAAACAATTTTTTTTTTTTTTTTACCTGGATTATTTCTTTCGGTGCATACGTTCTTTGTTCTAGACCATGGATAATCAAAGATCGTTGGCCACATTTAAATGCTTGAGTGAGAAGGTGAGACATTAAGCCCCTGGTTTGGTATAAATAAAGGGCCTATCCAGCGGCCTAGCTCAGTTGGTAAGGCAGGCAAGTGGCATTCAGGTGGTCTTGGGTTCAAGCCCCATTGGCCTCATGTACCTTCCTGCTGGCATGCTTGGTGCCCGCCACATACCTTCTCCCCCGAATACAACGCACGGTCATTATAGCTGAATTTAGACTGAAAGATACCCCAAAATAGAGCTATAATTACCGTACGTTGTATTCGGGGGAAGAAGGTGGAGATGGGCCACTGGATCCCCCGAGCCGCATTGAGCAGAGTCTGCTGAGGTTCGTAAGGGGGGGGGGGGACCACCACCTGAGGGGAGGCGGCACAGGGATTGGTCCTGTTGCCCCGGTGGTCCCTGATGCTACCGGCTGTCCCCCCTCAGGCTGGTGGTATCGCCCACCTGCAGGTCGGATGCAGCTTCTGTGTTCTCTCGTGGACGCAGTTGTGGATCCTACGGGGTTCCCCGTACGACTATAATTAGGAGTAGTGGTAGGTAGGTAGTGTGAGGTGAAATTGAGAGAAGAATGTAGCTTACGTTTGTTAAAAAAAAAAAAAAAAAAAGGGCCTCGCTCCACTGCAAGACGTCCTAAGTGCATCTGCCGCTCGTAGTGGCAAATTGTCGGATGAGTCCGACGTATGCGGTCTGGTGGAAGTCCAGGTACGTTACATGTTTCGAATGTTGAGCAGTGGAGCGAGGCCCACAGAGAGACGCTCCGGTAGCCAGTAGTAATAAATAATAATAGGTGGCTTCACAAAAAGAAAAAAAAAAATAATAACAGGTGGCGCTCATGCCTCATTGGCTGAATGGCAGTCACGTGGTAACCGTTCCTGTATAGGTCGCCAGTTCGAATCCTGACCAAGTGCGACGAATGAATTTGTCAGCTAGTGGCGTCCACAACACGAACGAAACATCCAATGGGGGCGAAAAAAAAAAAAAAAGAGTGTCGAACCACTTGGGAAGACCAGCGTCGCTGGATCCAACCAGCCGCCTCTACTGGTAGGCTGGTCTTCACGCCGTTGGTGTGAGGCCTGTACATAGCCTCTCTCTATACTTCCTTCTGTAGAACTCTCCTTGTCTCTGCTCCCTCTCCCACCCTCCCTTCACCCTCCATCCCCTCTATCCCCTGTTAACCCCTGCCCCTTCCCCCCCTCCTCTTCATCACCTTCAAGCACCAGTACACCACACATCGGCCCGCGGGTGTCAGCATGAAACCCGCACCGCTTTGTAGGTTGTGGATATTTTTTTACCACGGCTCTCCACGCGGCGCGGCTCCTCCGAGTTTTACTTGTGGCGACAAAAACTTTCTGCAAGGCTGGGGCCGTGTACTACCCTAGCGGATTCAACCACTTCCACCTGCAACCTATTCTCACTTCTAACTTTGTAGCACTTAGGGTCTCGTTAGACACTCCTAAAGGATTCCTAAATTCTTTAGGACGAGTCCTAAAAGAATTTTAGGATTTGCTGCGGCGTCCAATCCTAAAAAAAATATTTAAGGAACCGTCGCGGCCAGTTCTCATATACGTATACGGAGCCGCGCCATCGATGTCCGCCCATTGCAGCCTGGTGTCCGTGGTACAGACGGCGGTGGGCCCTGGATGGTTGAGGACGGGGAGGTGAGAAGCGTGTGGATGAAGACATTCAAAAATTCGAATTCGAATTTTTGCGGACGCAGGGAGGCGGGCTGGAGGCCGGGCAGGCGATGCGTACGACATACAAATGACGGCGGTGGTGATCCCCTTGGCGTGGAGAGCCATCTTTCTGCGCGAGTCGTGAGCGGCGCGCGAAGTGTCGTGTGGCAGGGAAGAGCACCGGGCTCATCTTCGGCGGCGCTGGCAGGCGTTACCCTTGAGAGGCCAACGGGTGTTGCCATGCTGCCGGTGTGAAGGTGACGCACCGACACCGACATTTACGGACGCAGCGCCTGGAAGTGTAGACTGCTCGGTGTGCGCACTTCGAGGACGTTGAAAGGTACGTGGCGAAGGTTCGGGGTTGATGATGAACGTACGGGTCGTTGTCATCGCACCGCCGGACGACAAACCGAACCTTAGATCAACCTGCCCCTAGTCGTCGTCTTGCAAGCCTTGCTGCAGGAGGGATGTGAACATTGAGCCCGGACCCACCAGCTGTCAGCGTCTGCGACCACATTTGCGTCGACCCGCTACCGAAAGGTAACGTTGTGAGTTCGTCCATCTCCAGTTCCTCGCCCGACGGGGGCAGAGGCTGCTCGTGTGGTTCTAGATGGTTGTACAACGATGGGTCGTAGCATCGTCGAGGGACCGCCGTGCCAGATCCTCCTCCGCCCTGACGTGCTGCCAGTTCTCTACCTACATGGAAGTTCGCCATTGGTCATTCTACGGAAGCCTGTTTCGTGGACGCACGTCGTTTGCGATGTTGCTTCGACGGGCGGAACGCCAAACACACGTGGAGGAAGACGACAAATAAGAAGATGACGATAACGGGTAGCAAGAGAGGCAACTTCCGATACACGTCTGTCATGCGTGTCGCCTTCGGATGCAGCGTTTCGGACAACCACTTCACAAGATGGCCTCCGGCACGCCGACAGATTGGACCGCAGTACCTTCATATGTTGTTGTACACACAAGACGACACAGGTGGACGCCAGTGATTCAAATTTCGACCGTTGGGGCCCCTCCGCTGCCCGCAGGTCATCGTTATGTCGTGATGTGCGAGTCATCGCCCTCCTCTGTGTTTCGCATCGAAGCCAGCGGTCGACTACGGACGACAGGGCGCCCCCGCTTGCCCTCCACGGTCCACCCCGCCCGCCAACGGCTACCGGTGGTGGCCGTTGCCTCCGTCGACCCATCAAAGGCCTCCGATGCCCGACTCCTGGCCCGACGGAAGACTTCTGCACCACGGAGTCCGAGACGACAGTGCAGTGCGTGCGACGCCATGAATCCGTCAAACGCGGCTTCCTAAAAATTTCAGTAGGTCGGGGGCAAGTAAAAAAGTTAGGAAAATTCTAAATTCTTTAGGACGAGTCCTAAGTTAACGTCGTTTTCACATTTTCGATCTCAAAATCGGATTTAGGAATGCGTGCAACCACGATGCAATCCTAAAAACAGGCATTTTTAGGAGTGTCTAACGAGACCCTTATAGTAGAATAACTTCCCCCCCCGGGTGCTAGCGGTGTCTGGCCCTGTTAGCACCATTAGCACAGCAGGGGTGTGTGTGATTTGTTAAAAAAGAAAAAAGAAAAAAGAAAAAAAAATAACTTTCTCGTCTTTCTGCCTAGGATATGGTGAGTTATGCACACTTGTTGACTGAGTTGAAGTGATCCGGGTCCTTTTGGTTCCGTCAAAAGCTAAAACTGGCTAATGCTGCCATAAGTTTATTCTCCGGGTTGAATTGTGGGTCCCCAACCCTCGCACTAGCACTTGCTCCCCTTTTTCATAATAAATCGAGCAACTTCTGAAGAAGGGAAAAAAAAAAAAAAAAAAAAAAGTCGATCATATGGATAAGGGACTACTTGAACTGGGACTTTTTCGACTGAACTTCAGACGTGATTGCCGTCAGATACATTCATTCTCGGTCGTCAAATACATTTCGAAAAGTGCTTGGACGAAA
Organism: Chara braunii; assembly: GCA_003427395.1. NCBI lineage: Eukaryota > Viridiplantae > Streptophyta > Charophyceae > Charales > Characeae > Chara > Chara braunii. Next base: position 528,939 of record BFEA01000031.1, read on the forward strand.
TTGCGGCCAGATGCATAGAGGTCTGGTCAAAATAGTGGTCTGATGCATTTTGGAAAGTGTTAGTGTGAGTATGCCCTGAGTGTGCCCTCAGTTGGAAGCCCCTTGGGCATGGCCCCACTGGCAGGTGGATAAAACAAAAGGTCGCACAGGAATCCATATGCTCTCCATGTGTGATCCATGTGCGAGGAAGCTTTGCACTTTTTTCTTTTCTTTTTTTTTGTCCTTTCACTTTCTAACTACCACTATGAATGCTATACAGAGGGGACCCCTGCGAGTATAGCTATATATTGCCCCCCGCCCCAACAACGGTTGTAAGAGATGGGTTGGGGCCCCCGGTGGGGTCCGGCTAAGCATTTTGCTAACAGTTGCACCTTCTGCTTACCCATGCCCGGTGTAATAGCAGTAGCGTCTAAGGCTTAGACCCCATACCTTTGCAAGTGGAAAAGTGTTGTTACCACGATAACCAGGCATGCCAAACATTTTAGGAAAGCCTGAAAAAACATGAATTTTGTGGGGATCCCACAGCGGACTGTGTTTTGCGGCAAAGTGAGATCGGATATTTTCGTTAAAGAAAAGTTGGAGTAGGACCTACCAGAAAAGGAAAGTGGGGTAGTGTCCATCTGGTTTTGCAAGGACCATATGAACAACCGGGGCAGCGCGGCAGGTGATAATGAGCGACATGTTGCCAAAAGCGTGCGCCAGGCGAAGCACCGAAAATAGGAGGTTGCCCGATGTCGAGCACATCGTTCCTGCAGGGGGACGCTCCCGACCGCGTCACGTAGAATTTAGCAGGACTTATAACCGAGCGGTGCCACTCCGGTCGAGTGCGCGAGTCATACCTCTCACAAACCCCTATGACAGGATAGGGTCATGCGAGGTACAACTTATCTCCACCTATGGGAGTTATCACTATCCCATCGATGGGTGTATCCCCGCCGAGCTACCGAACCACGTGCCAAAGCTTCTCGAGTGCAACCGCAGAGGTGGCCCAACCGAGGATGTTTCTCGTTCGCTGTAGCATAGGGGGTGTGCGCGGTTAATGCCTTATTCGTGCCCGTGCGAGAACCGACGCTTGGGACGCTAATCTCCCAAGCGTGACCTTATGCCGGTCGACTAGGACAATCAGTCTAACCACGCAATACACTTCTCAAATAAAACTTAAGCCTTATATAAGAATTTACGCTTAGTCTCTTTTTCAACTCGGACCATAAACTTTCAGTACATGATTAAGTAGGCGTCGTGCTCGAAACTTTATCAAATCGACTAGTTCGACATGAATACGCAAGCAGTCGCAATGATGACGTACTATGCGGTGCCCATAACCATACAAACCGTTCTGAAATGTGGGATTGCATTCGACCCTTAGGTGTCGGCTAAAGCGCGCATTAAGGGGCCAGTCCCTCAGCGAGCGCAAAAGCAGACTGAGCACTCTACCGTCTTCTGCACACTGTTGTGCCTCAGAGCGAGACAGAGTAAGATGGCACTGAGGGTAAAAATGAATGAGAGCGGTGGTGAGTTATCTAACTCACCACAAGGACATGCTAACCCTTCTACCCGAAACTTAATTGTTCCACAAAAACTAGGTTAATAAGCAGACTTTAGAGAATCTTTTTTTTTTTCTCAATCCAACTCACTAAAACCTCGTGCACAATTAATTAGTCGTGCAACTGCACAATGTATAAGCGCAGTGAGTTATTGGACATGAGACGATCATTCTCACAATCACAACGTGACTTCCTTCCTATATTCAAACGATCATAGGCAAGTCAAATCTAGGGTTTGAATCACAAACATACTTGCAGTCACAAAAAAAGTTCAACTTCAACAGACCACACTCTAAATGGGGTCAACTTCAACCACTCTCTCTACTCACACCCCTTCCCTTATCCATACAAACCACAACCTTTGTCCAGCCTTCCCAAAAGAGAACAATCTGTCTTTTTTAAATGGTTATTTAAGTAAGTTCGGGTAAGAACTCAAAGAAATAAGGGGCTAAGGTCTTACGTTGCGTCTTCGTTACCGCGCTCTGATTGAGCGCGGGGTCGAAGCTCAAAAATTTTCGAGCTCCGCTCAATCCTGCGCTCAGTAGTGCTTGAGCGAGTTTTGAGCGGGCGTGGGAATATTTTTTTCCCAAAAAATAATGAACAAAAAACAAGACGAAAAATACAGGGTTGTAGATATTTTTGAGGTCTACAACTCTACGTTTTTAATTTTATTTTTTTAACTTTTTCTTTATTTAAAAAAAAACAAAAACGTAAGACAAAAAAAATAATAAAAAAATACAATATGAAATGGGTGGGTTTTTCTTTTTTTCACAAATATTTTTTGCAGGTAAAAAATTAACAAAATAAATAATAAAAAATATACTATTGTACAGGGTCACCAGCCCGTATGTACGGAGGTCCCCGGCCAGACCTCCGTACGTACGGGCGTTTCGGGTCCCATACGGGGTCCGAACCCCACGGCGTTTGGCCCCCGCCAAAAATTATTTCGGGGCTTAAAAATAATTATTTTTTTTTTATGTTTTTTTTGTGAGTTCTCTATGATGCGAGGTACATGTCTGTAAATTTTCAAGTCATTTGGCTAAGAGAAATAAGAATTACAAATCGGCAAAGATGGCGGTGTCAAAACGTGCTCACCCATGTATTTTTTCACTTTTTACTTTTTGTTTTCACTTCAGTTCGGGGTCTAAACAATTTTATTATTTTTTGAAACTTTTTTAGTGGGTTTTGTATTATGTGAAGAACACATTCGTAAATTTTCAGTGTATTTAGCTATGCCAAAAAAAAATGAAAAATCGCCAAAGATGGCGGTGTCGAAAACATGCTCTCGCACTCACTAATTCTCTTTTTATTTTTATTTATTTTTATTATTAGTATTTGTTTTCCGTATTTTATTTTTATTTCAAATTTGGTAAGGAATTCGGATGTAATGCTCAGACAAATCTTGTTTAATTTATTTTTTTCCATAATATATTTGTTTTTCTGATGTTTTTAATGACGTTTTTTTTTTTTTTTTTTTTTTTTTGGGTCCGCGTTCGTCCCGAACGGCATAACGCAACACCAAGGGGTCCCATACGTTCGGGCGTTCAGCCCGTCCCGAACGCCGGTTACCCTGGTCTTGTAGATATTTTGGAAATCTACAACCCCATATTTTTTAGGGAAAATTTTCGAAATGCATCTGAAGTTTACATTTATTTGCGGTGTGCCCCTCTAATGGCTCACTTACCTTGTCGCGCCCCTCTAACGACGAATGATGTTTCCAGAAAACCCTTGGCGTCGTTTGGGCCTAAAACCCCTACCGGTACTAGTATCAAATTTTCAGTATGCCCCAACTGGATGACCGGTGAGAACCAGAACAAAAGTTTCCCATATGCCCTTATTGGTACCATCCATCTTTCCAGCGAGCCCTTGTGGCTATTGTTGACACTCGCAGTCTTTCCCTTGGCCCCAGGAGAGATGCTACTAGGGCATATAAGAAATTTAGCGATGAACATGGACACACACACACACACGCACACACACATACAAACAAAACATACATATACACACATACGTGCACACACACGCACGCACACACACACACACACACACACACACACACACACACACACACACACACACACACACACANCACACACACACACACACACACACACACACACACACACACACACACACACACACACACACACACACACACACACAGAACACATATATACACACACACACTCTTGCACACACACATACACATACACACACACACACACTCACACACACAACACATACAGTCCGTTTTTCCATGGCGGCGCGTGGAATGCCTACCACATTGAATTCGAATTCCTGCTGCCACTGCTGCAAGGGCATCATAGAAAGATGCATGCCCCTCGTGAGGGCATTTCAAGGACCGACCGACAAAATGCCACCAGCGGTCCAGTAAGCGCATATCGGAAAGTTACGCCCCATGCTAACAGGGGCTCGTGGAAAATTTCAGAGGCCCGAGGGGCACCACATGGTAAGTCGACCTTCACAAGGGCACGCCGCAAATAAACACAACAACTTTGGCACTAACGGTTAATGGAAGGCCAAAAATTCGGGGGTGTTATCCGCGTCGCTACAAGCAATGTTGTCAAAACTTTTACGAACAAACCATGCAGGGTCATAATACAAACATCAAAAAAACAATCAGGCAAAAGAAAAATGAAAAAATCAAATTCAAGAGCACTATAAAACCCTATTCGGAGTAGCTTTCAGATGTTCGCTTAAGTTTTTTTTGAGTCCGGTATTTTTGCTAAGTTTTTTGTTACTGCTGTCCCACGGTCAGGTCCAAGGAGAGGGACCCAATACTAGATCTTAGGTCCCCTCCTCCTCTCCTTGACATTGGGAATGCCAATGCAAAAGAAGTGATATTGTTGATCCAAGGAGAAAACGGGATTGACCAGAGTTCATTCAGATAGAAGATTTTCAGTATTTTGTCCCCTTATCGTTGTGCAATTATCCCATTGGTTGAAGCTCTACTTAAATCAAGAGTAAATGGAGGGCATCATGATTATCCCTGACAAAAGTCTCATTTCTCCCAAAGAAAGGTGACAATTATTTTTTTCACCATTGTCATGATCTCTACTATCCGATAATTTCTTATCTAATGGATGAGAAGCACTTCACGCTCTGTTGTTGTTTTTTTTTTGTCTCTTTCTCCTATTTTTTCAGCCCAACATTTGTAATGGATTTTTCATGTCGCTGCCACAAAGAGTCTCACTAGATCGACCATACTCCTATTCCACTGTTATTGGGACTATGCTCTTCTAGATATATCTCTAAACTGTTATTTTTTTTTTTAGAAACCATCTTTTAGAGTGGAAGGGTAAGTCATGAATATAACCTCTACCGCATTTTTCGGGGGGTTGGGCGCCGTTGGACCAAAATGGCTGGTGGTGTCAACCAAACAAAAGATAAAAGGTCGCGCTGACAATTCGGCAAAGCTTGATGCACAATTCTTCTCCACTTTAATTTTAAAAAAATAGTGGTGGCTTAAACGACAAAAGAAAGAGGAAAATGTTAGAGTTTGAAAAAGAGCAAAAAACAAATTGTGAAATGAAAAAACCCTACTGTCCGATTTTGTCCAATGAGTCGAATAGTCATAGACTTATAGTTATGCTCACGTAGGTTGCTTCGCCTATCCAAATCATGATAAGACCCCCCTACCTCAGCAACTGCTTATACATCCACATGTCGACTTATACCCTCCTCGTGATGCATATCAACAATCTTTCACTGCTCATTTGCCGTTGCAATACTCTTCGTATGGATACATGATAATGCAGCCCGGCCTCCCTATGGTGTCAATGTTGTGGTTTAAATCAGGACAACTGTCATCGCAATGCAATGAATAAGTGGTTGTGGTTACTATGATAATTATCAACCTCGTGCTTTCACACACGACCATATGGACTTTGTAGGAAAGTTGAAGTATAAGAAAGCACTAGAGGAGGCATGAAAGAAGGATCGAGAGGAACTACTAAAAGATAAATAAAAAGAATGAGAGAAAGAGGGGGATTTTAAAAAGTGAAAGCATAAAGGCATGTAGAAAAAAAGGTTGAAGGTGGCCAGAAACCATGGTTACATGAAAAAGGTAAACGTATGGTAATAATAGGAGAAGGGAAGTAAGACGGTATGAAAAACAAAGTGACCGATATTTTTAGGAATTCACTTTAAATTTTGAATGAAAAAACAAATAGAGTACAAAAGAACTTAAACTTTAAAAATGATGAGTTGCACAAACTAAATGCATCGAGGGTGCAAAAGTAGATGAAGCTTAAAGAAGTTCAAGTAGTAAGAAACGAAAACGCGACCGCACCTCTGTCAACATGTTCAAGTACAACCACCATAAGAACACATTCATCCCTGATGAAAAAGGTTGGTAAGGGTTGATCACCAAATCATATGTTCATATTATGTGACGATGATATTATTGTTTGATGCAACACGGTAGTGCAAAACTTGAGTGTGAAGATGAAGGAGCAACGAGAAACGTTTGTCATGAGTGAGGTGGTTGAGATTGAAGACTTGCTCAAGTCGCTCATTGTAACAAAAAGGCAAGTGCAAGCATCACCAAAGCTGCTCGAAATAAGAGTAAAAACGATGAAATGTGATAGACAAGTGGAGAAGGAAGTGAAAACAAAAATACGAGAGCTAAAGAATCACATAATAAGGTCGTAAGTAAGAAATGTGAATACGTCAATCATAATACATTGGGTTTATTTTTCAATGATAAAATAATATACTTCGACTTATTACATATATGCAGATGCAGTCATTATGCAAAGACGACAAGGTAATATATGAAAAGAAGAGGCTGAAATTTGAGAGTTGGCTCGACTGGACTTCCATTACTATAGTCGTAACATGTTAAAAAATGAAATGATCAAAATGATAAGGACAAAAAAAAATAAAGAATGACTTCGAAAGGAATGAAATTATAAAAAAAAACTTAATACCTAAAGAAAATTATTCATCGCATAAGATGTAAAAAAAAATAATGATTTTTTATAAAAGTATATCAAGCTAATTTTTAAAAATATATATATTATTTTGAGGTTGTTTGCATTGCGCTTATACATGAGAGAAAATATTTATTAGAAAATGACATTTGTTGAGTACTAGCTAAATATGAATTAGTTGAATAATAAACTTTGTGTCAATTTGATGATCTCACGTTTCTTTTGATTCAAGCATGTTACAAAACGAATCGAGACATGCATCTTAGATGAAGGTAACAAAAGCTAGCTATCAATTCAGCCGTTAAGTAAAAGGTTCATTCTAAGCTAAAAAAAATGAGGGTTGATTACCATGTTCCCATCCCTATCTCGTTTGGAGTAAAGCATTTATTAAAAAAAAAACAAAATTATCATTGGAAGTACAAATTCAACACTTAATACTAGGAAGTATGTAAAAAAAAAAATATTACCTTGGCTATATGTGCTCTTCTTGTGAGTCTTGTTTGAGTTTGTCTTTCAATAAATAGTTGTTTAGGTGCTCGCTATATCATTAAGCGATACGAGTTAGTCAAATTTTACCTTTGCAAAGTCAAAGTTTTGTTTTGACTTTTTGCAGAGTCAATGTTTTGTTTTGACTTTTGCCGAGTCAATGTTTTGTTTTGATTTTTTGCAAAGTCAATGTTTGGTTTTGACTTTTTGCAGAGTCAATGTTTTGTTTTGACTTTTTGCAGAGTCAATGTTTTTTTTTACTTTATATCTGACTTTGAATAAAATTTGGAAGCATAATTCGCCTAAGGGAAGTGCTATCAATTTTTTTCACTTATTCAAATAGTTGGGCCAAATTTGACTTTGTAAAGTTTAACTTAAGGTTTTATTTTAGTTTTCATATTTAACGTTGTATAAATTATGAGAAGCCACTTTCTCTAAGGGAAGTGTTGCTGAATGTTTTTGTTATGAAAATAGTTTATTTTTTGTTATGAAAATTTTAGCCATCCACGCTATCTAGGGGAGATGCTGCCAAAATTTTCATCAATTTCTTGTGCTGACCATAAATAGGTTTAAGCTTAGCTGATACAGGTTAAGGTAAGTTGGGATATGGGGTTTATCATCCATACCTGCGTTACCGAATGTACACATACGAGGCTTTTTCGTACGAAACGTACAGGTAATATTTGTACGGGAACCTGTACCCCCCGTACGACCCATACGAAAAAAAATAATTAAAAAAAAAATTCATCCAAAAACTCTGAAAACAATATATATGCTGTAACGTCCAAAATCAAGCAACATTTGTTTGAGCACCATCTGCAGATTCTTATAAGAATTGAAAAAAAAAAAAAAAAAACAGTAAAAAAAATATCAAAAAGTCATACGGGCCCTTGAGTACGAGTAGCGTACAAGAAATGAGTACAACTCGTACTCGTACGGGGGTGAGTACAAGTCGCATCGTAGATCCATACACTTAAGTGCAACTTTGAAACTGGTATGTACAATATTGCAAGTTGCATTCATTTGGTTAGACTCAAAGTTTGACTCAATTTCAACTTGATCTTATAAGGATCATCTTTTGTTATCTTTTGACAACATGCCGGTTTTTTACGACTCAACTCTAACTCATTCTAGCGACGCAACCCTATGAAACCGTTTGAGCGCGCGCTTCAAGACCCCTCTCCCGCGCTCAAACGCGCTCAAAGCGTTTTGAGGCGCGCACACTCGTCAAAAAAAGTGCGTGTGCACGCCATGGGGTTGCACGAAGGCATGGGATGTCGTGGGGGCGCTTGCACAAAAAAAAAAAGTTGGGTGGTTGGGGATGATTTTTTTTTGGGGGGGGGCTAGGTGGGGAAGGTGGTGACTCTCTCTCTCTCTCTCTGTTTCTCTGTCTATCTGTCTGTCTCTCTCTCTCTGTGTATGCGTGTGTGTGTGTATGTATTTGTATGTGTGTGTGTGTGTGTGTTCATGTGTGTGTGTGTGGGCAAGTCCGGTGTGGGCGGGGTCTGTGAGTGCCTTTTTTTCTCGTTTTTATGTTTTTTTTTTTTTTTTTAATATATACGAACTTAGAAAAAATACAATAAAAAATAGGAAAAATTTTCGACATGCCCCCTAAGTTGAGAGAGGTGGTTCGTAGAGAGCGGGAGAGAGAAGTACTTAACTGTACCTGTTATGCATCTTGCTGGATTCGAGCGGAGGGTTCGTTCTTCTGGAATTCGGGCGCAACAGCAGGTAAGTTGGCTTGACACAAAAAAAAAAAAAAAAAAAAAAAAGTTGGCTTGGCACATACCTGGTCATTTTCTAGCAAAAGATTCATTTTTAAATTGCCGAATAGTGGGGGAGCAGTAGCAAACGGGTCAGTCAGTGGGGTATCTTGCCAAGTTTCAGCGAACGATTTATTCATTTTGTGCTATTGCTGATTGAGGCAACAAGAGCAGGTCCTGGATAGGCTTCAAGAGAAAGCTTAGAGAAGGGCCCATGCCTTCTCTCCTTGCTATCATACCGGTGGTTGGTGGTTGTCTTCGTGGTCGCCATGTCGTAGAGGTCCTCATCATCATGCTCTCCATTGTGCTGATTAGTATAACAGTTACTGCCATTTCGTCAAAGCGGACATTTTATATTTAAAAAAAAAAATTAAAACTGCTTTTTTTGGACGAAATCAGGTTCAAATTTTTGATATTTTACACTTTTTGAACGAATTTCAAATTAAAACTACATTTTTTGGCCGAAATCAGGTCCAAAATTTTGACATTTTATATTTTTTGAACGAAATTAAAACTGCATTTTTTGGCCGAAATCGGGTCCGAAATTTTGACATTTTATATTTTTTGAACGAAATTAAAACTGCATTTTTTGGCCGAAATTCAGTTCCAAATTTTTGGCTCCTGGGGGTCCGGCCTTCCAATTCCTAAAACGCCAGACCCCCAGGAGCCAAAAATTTGGACCTGATTTCGGCCAAAAAACACAATTTTAATTTCGTTCACAACATATAAAATCATATTAAAATGTCCGTTTTGACGAAATGACAGTTGTATCATCATAGTGCTGTTAGTCGTATTTATCTTCATTCTTGTCAGGTTGTTGGTGTGATCATTACTCATTACTCATTACTCATTACTCGTTGAATTTGTTACCTTCCCGCAAGTGCTGCTCGACATGATAACTCATTACTCATTGAATTCATTACTCATTACTCATTCTTGGTATTCGCCAGGATGACTGTGGTCTCAAGTGCTGCTCGACATCGAGATTTTCGCAGAAGGTCGCTGATCGCGGTGCCCACACTGCAGTCTGTGCTCGTAGTAGCGATCCCGGTCTGGCTCTTTGCTGTAGTCGTCAAGATCCGGGCACAGCGCCTACGCCGCCTAGTCTCCGTTCTCTTGGCCATATGTGATCTGCTCTTCTTGTCTTTTTACTTAATGGTAGTCTTATGCATGGTTAAGTACTATATCTCCAATCATGGTCACTTCGTTACCGTTAAGCTTGCGGCCCGTTTTCCGTAGTCGCTCGCTACCGGTAGTTGGCACGTGGCCATCTTCATCCCGACCACCGTACTCGAGATCCCGTCGCTGGTTGTGAGGTCAATCGTGCGGCTACTCGTGATCCCTCCCTTCTGGCCCGCCTGCTATCGAATTCCGACTGATACTGGTCTGGCTAGTCGAGATCCCGTTGCTGATCATTGATTTTTGCCGCAACTGTTTTTCTTGCCTGACTATGACTGCTACTGGGGGTGGTTCTGACCATTGGGAGAGCGGTTCTGCTGCTCGGTTTCTTTCACGGTGGCTTAGGGCCAGATCCCACTGGCAAAGAGGTTTGGAATAAGTGGCTGAATCTGGACGTGTTACGCACAGAGATGAAGAAACACAGAACAGTCACAATTGTTTGCACATCTCCACAAACACCTCCAGATTCAGACTCTTTTTCCCATCCTCTTTGCCAGTGGGATCTGGTCCTTATTGTACTTCTCCAGCCAAAGAGTTTACTTCCACGGGCGGACTGCAGCCAGGGGTTCACCTGCTTTATGCAGCAGCAGCAATCAGAGTTGCTTGACACTGGCTGCTGCTGTTGCAATCATACTTTCACGGCTCCAGCATTGCAGGGGTTGGGGTGTCTCGGCTGGAACTGCTGATTTTTGCTTTTCCGAGCTATAATTGTTTTATACCGGACCAGGTCCAGGAGGAGCATATTGCATTCTCTGCTATTCTGCATATGTAGCGGACCCACCAGGTGTGGTGCTCCGCTAGTGACAGAGATGGAGATGGAGGAAGAAGGGGGAGCAAGATGGCACAACGCAGCTCCCCACGCAAGACTTCAACGCACGTACTCCAAAATGTGCAAGTGAGGAATGAGACTGAAAACAGACAATGGCTGGGGTATACCCCARCGGACTGACGRGACTGGACTRGACTGGCTGGTASYGACAGAGGTACCGGCCTGGACTGGCCTACCCCGAATATAACACAGGCCTGTGAGAACAGGCCAAGGGGCTGGTCTCACAGGCCAACCCGAGGTCCGCTACACGATCCTCGGCCTGTGATGGATTGCCTAGATACAAACATGCTTCCGCCAAGAAGCGGAACTCTACCAAAGAAAAGAAAACCTGAGTAGTCTAGGATGCGGAGCAAGCTCCATGCTGAGTCCACGCCATGCAACCTAGGATATAAAATGTCACAAAACAACAATGTCACAGCTAACAGCCTAAGTGAAAGTAGGAGCAACTAACTAACATACATGTCCTAGGAAAGCAAAAAATAGTGACAACTAGATCCTAGAATGTTGGAGGCACTAGCCTCAGTCTGGTAACAACTGACTAGTGTATAAGTCCTAAGAACAGCAGAAGCAGAACAGCTAAATCCTAGAAACGTCGGAGGCAGTAGCCTCAGTCTGAGCGCAACAAAGCAATCAACAAGACAACCATATGTCACATGAGAAGTGTGTCGCACACCAAAGGGTGGGATGGTCTCTGAGGGTGGCGAATGCAGCCTAGGGGTCGAAAACTCCGAAGGGCATCCACACATAGTGAGAGGGGAAAACACATGTCATCAGGCTCAATGAGGGTAGGGAACTGGGAGCGAACAGAACCAATGACCCTAACAGATACACCATCAAGGCGGGTAATGCTCGACTAAGGGGTGACCGCTATGGAGGGTTGACCATGCAAGGGAACAAGGGAGACTGGTATACTGGGCGCACCTAGATGAAGCATGAGGGGCTGCCTAACTAGGGCGCGAGAGCCGGCGAAGGGTAGAAAGATGATGGGTAAGAGAATCATGCAAATGACTCCTAAAGTGAGGGAAGTCGGAGCTAGATCCGTAAGATAGGAAGCCAGGGCAACGCTACGGTCCCGATGCCTATGCGTATACTAAGGGAGAGCCCAACTCAGAGGAACCCGGCTAAAGGGAGACCATCATGCGACACAAGCAGGGTACTGTACAGGGTAGAGTGGTAAGAGAGTGGCGACGTCTGAAGTAGGCAGAGCTGATCGTGATGAAGTCCATGAAGCTGCCGATGGCGTCCACGATGAGAAGTCCGGAATGCCGTCGAGGAAGAGCCGCAACGTCGACGAGCTGAAGTAGCAAAACTGATGTGGATGGAGTACAAAGAAGTCAAAGACGTGGGAAGGTAAGTCAGAGTCAATCGTCGTATCGAGCAGGACGACGACGAGTGCGCTGTGGACGCTCATAAGCATCCGGCTGCTGCTGAAGGTCTGCCTCAGATGGAGCAGGCTCAACTTCAGCGGTCTCCTCAGCCGGAGGAGAAGGAGGAGGGTCAGTGGGCTGAGGAGGAGCAGTGAAACCAACACGACGAGCACGGTCATAGGCACGCACCAACATGCGAGCGTGCT